>JAIEZT010001390.1:3269542-3592042 GCA_019594935.1 Periophthalmus modestus
ACTCCACCCTCCCCCTGTCTCTCCTCTTTCTGTCCTCTTCCTCCTCACACCTTTCTGTCTCTCCTCTTTTTCTCTCTCTCTTCTCCTCTTTTTCTCTCTCTCTTCTGTTTCTTCAGACCACTCCTCTCCCTTCCTCTCCTCCCTCTCTCCTCCCTCTATTTTCCCTTCTTCCTCCCTTTGTATCTCCCCATACAAACCCCTCCTCTCCCTTCCTCTCCTCCCTCACTCCTTCTCTTTTCCTCCCTGTGTCTCTCCTCATGCAGACCCCTCCTGTCCCATTCTCTCCTCCCTCTCTCCTCTCTTCTTTTTCTTCTGTCTCAACCCTCTCTCTCTGTTTTTTCAGAGGTAAAGGTGTGACAGGAAGTCCCCCGACACAGATCAAACCTTCAGAATAAGAGCCGGTCTCAGATCCAGGACTCGTCCTTTCAAAATAAAAGCCTGAAGTCTCCAGTCAAAGCACTTTATGTTGAAAGAGAGAACAGAGGTTATTAATAAAGATTTTTATACCACTCAAAGAACCACAGCATCTCTGACTCCTGATTGGTCCATTTAAGCTTCTACATGTGATGATGTCATACTCCAAATTAACTTTACCATGAAATATCCAAATAGTGAATTCACAAATGTTGAACCTGATCATTTTAATTAGAGACTAGAGCAAAGACCTCACTGTGTGACAACAACTCACATCTGAACTCACTATAAGACAAGAACAACACAACAACACACATCTGAACTCACCGTGTGACAACAACACACATCTTAACTCACTGTGTTACAACACAATCTGAACTCACCGTGTTACAACAAAACACATCTTAACTCACTGTGTTACAACAACACACATCTGAAACTCACCGTGTGACAATAACACACATCTTAACGCACTGTGTTACAACAACATACATCTGAACTCACTGCGACAACAACACACATCTGAACTCACTATGACAACAACAACACACATCTGAACTCACTATGACAACAACAACACACATCTGACCTCACTGTGTGACAACACAAACCTGAACTTTAAGGCTCCTGCAGCACACATACGCTATCCAAGTTCTACTGTTCCTCTTCAAAAACATGCCTGGAGTTGTGCTTTGCTTCATTCACACATGTTTGAGTCTTAATTATTAGCCCCTATACATCTCCAAAGCTCCAAATGCTCTGTTCCACCTTGTGATGTCACGAAGTGGTAGTTTTCAAATTAACAGCTCCTTTTACATTTAATTCAGTAAAGAATGGCATTCCAGGGCTGAAATCATCCAAATGATTGTAGTGAAGGTGTATGGAGTTTAAAAACACAGTAGAGCACTTCCTGTATTATCCCATGAAGTCACAAGGTGGAACAGAGTGTTTTCTCAGTTCCAGGTCTGTTCATCATGAGGAAACAGCATCACATCTGTATTTATCTGGTATATGGGCTCACACAGAGGTCACACAGAGGTCACACAGAGGTCACACAGAGGTCACACAGAGGTCACACAGAGGTCACAGAGAGGTCAGAGGCTTTAACATATGATTGGACTAGAAACCACATGCACATTTGAACAGGTGAAAGGTCAAAAGTTTAGTCCTGGTTTAGTCCTGCTTCAGTCTTATTTCAGTCCTGGTGTAGTCCTGGATTAGTTTGTGCAGGTCCTGCTATAGTATTCCACTAGTCCTGGTCTGGTCCTGGTCTGGTCTTGCTCTGGTCCTGATCTGGTCCTGGACTAGTCCTGGTCTTGTCCTGGTCTGGTTCTGGTCTGGACCTGGTCCAGTATTGGTCTGGTCCCACTGTGGTCCTGGTCTGGTCTCGGTCTGGTCCTGGTCCGGTCCTGGTCCAGTCCTGGTCCGGTCCTGGTGTTGTCCTGGTCTTGGCCTGGTGTGGTCTTGCGCTAGTCCTGGTCTGGTCCTGGTCCAGTCTTGGTCTGATTCTAGTCTGGTCCTGGTCTGGTCCTGGTCTGGTCCTGGTCTGGTCCTGGTCTGGTTCTGAACCTGGTCCAGTATTGGTCTGGTCCCTATGTGGTCCTGGTCTGGTCTCGGCCTGGTCCTGGTCCGGTCCTGGTGTTGTCCTGGTCTTGGCTTGGTGTGGTCTTGCGCTAGTCCTGGTCTGGTCCTGCTCCAGTCTTGGTCTGATGCTGGTCTGGTCCTGGTCTGGTCCTGGTCTGGTCCTGGTCTGGTCCTGGTCTGGTCCTGGTCTGGTCCTGCTCTTTTCCTTGTCTGGTCCTGGTCCATCTTGTTCTAGTCCTGGTCTAGTCCTGGTCTGGTCCTGGTCCGGTCCGGTCCTGGTCTGGTGCTGGTCTGGTTCTGTTTAAGTCCTAGTTTAGTCCTGGTCTGGTCCAGTCCTGGTCTGTTCCTGGTCTGGTTCTGGGTCTAATATTTTGCAGCTGTTTCACATTTTTCTCTTGTTTTTTTGGAACAAACGGAAAAAAACTAAACCTCAGAAATGTTCCGAGTCCAGTTCCCAGAATCCAGACCACAAATGGACCCGACCCGAGACACAGTCCAAGTCTAGACGTAGACCCAAGACGTGAGATCAAATACCTGAGACCCAAGAACTGAGAACCAAAACCTGAGACCCAAGACTTGACACCCGGTTCACATCCAGGCAGACACCCAAGACCAAAGACCAGAGACCAAACCAGGCACCAGAGAGCAGATACCACAGAGCAGAATAGAGACCAGAAACTAAACCAGACACAAGACCAGAGTCCAGAGACCAGACCACAGACCAGACCAGAAACTAGACCAGAGAACAGAGACCAGACCAGAGACTAGACCAGATACCACAGACCAGACCAGAAACCAGACAAGAGACCAGAGACCAGACCAGAGACCAGACAAGAGATCAGAGATCAGAGACCAGACCAAAGGCCAGACCAGAGACCAGACCAGAGACCACAGACCAGACAAGAGACCAGACCAGAAACAAGACCAGAGATCAGACCAGAGACCAGACCAGAAACAAGAGTCTAGACCAGAGACCAGACCAGAGTCCAGACCAGAGACCAGACTAGAGACCAGAAACCAGACCAGAGACCAGAGAACAAACCAGAGACCAGAACAGAGACCAGAGACCAACTCAGAGATCAAACAACAAACCGGAGACCAGACGAGAGACCAGAAAAAAGAGGTCAGACCAGAGACCAGACCAGAGGCTGGAGACCATACCAGAGACCAGACCAGACCAGAGACCAGACCAGAGACCAGAGACCGGAGACCGGAGACCAGAGACCAGACCAGACCAGAGACTAGAGAGACCAGACCAGAGAACAGACCAGAGAACAGACCAGAGAACAGATCAGAGACCAGACCAGAGACCAGACTCAAGACCAGACCAGAGACCAGGCCAGAGACCAGACTGGAAACCCCACCAAAGGCCAGACCAGAGACCACCGGAGACCGGAAACTGGACACCAGAAACCGGACACCAAACACCAGAGATCAGAGACCAGAGGACAGACCAGACCAGAGACCTGAGACGAGTCCAGAGACAAGAGATCAGACCAGGTCAGAGACCAGAAACCAGACCAGAGACCAGACCAGAGACCAAAGACAAGAGACCAGAAACCAGACCAGAAACCAGACCAGAGACCAAAGACAAGAGACCAGTCAGAGACCAGCAATCACACTAGAGACCAGACCAGAGACACACCAGACCAAAATCCACACCAGAGATCAGAGGCTAGAGACCGGACCAGAGAGTAGAGACCAGACCAGAAACAAGAGACCAGACCAGAGACAAGAGAACAGACCAGAAACCAGACCAGAGTCCAGACCAGAGACCAAAGACCAGACTAGTGACCAGAGACCAGACAAGAGACCAAACCAGAGACCAGACAAGAGACCAAACCAGAGACCAGACAAGAGACCAAACCAGAGACCAGATCAGAGACCAGAGAACAAACCAGAGACCAAACCAGAGACAAGAGACCAGACCAGAGACCGGCTACCAGAGACCAGTCCAGAGAACGGAGATCAGAGACCAGAGACCAGACCAAAGACCAGAGACCAGCCCAAAGTCCAGACCAGAGACCAGAGACCAGAAACCAGACCAGAGACCAGACCACTGACCAGACCAGGGACCAGACCAGGGACCAGTCCAGAGACCAGACCAGAAAACTGACCAGACCAGAGACCAGACTGGACCAGAGACCAGCCCAGAAACCAGAGACCAGACCAGAGACCAGACCAGAGACCAGAACTGAACCAGAACAGAACCAGAACTGAACCAGAACTGAACCAGGACTAAACCATGACTGAACCAAAACTAAACCTTGTCTAAACCAGGACTAAACCAGGTCTGAACCTGGACTAAACCAGGTATAAACCAGGACTGAACCAGGACTTAACCAGGGGTGAACCAGAAACCAGCAACCGTGTGCATAGAACTGCAGTTTCAGATCAACTGAGGACTAAATCAGGACCCTGGCTCAGATTCGGACTTCTGCAGAAACACTGATGTATTTTTCCGAGTGTTTGTGAAAATCCGGAATATTGGTTTAAGGAAGTCCAACGAGAAGACCAGGAAATGAAATGTTTATGTTTTAACTCGAGACATAGCAAAAGATAGGCATGAGGAGCAGAAAACGAGGAGCAGAACATGAGGAGCAGACACAGAGGAGCAAACACAGAGGATTAGAGCCAGAGCCAGAGGAGCAGAGCCAGAGGAGCAGAGACAGAGGAGCAGAGACAGAAAAGCAGAACAAAAGGAGCACAGAAGCAGAGGAGCAGAACCAGAGGAGAAGAGGAGAAGATGATCAGAACCAGAGGAGCAGAGGAGTAGAGGAGCAGAACTAGAGGAGCAGAGGAGCCAGAAAAGCCAAGGAGCAGAACACAAGGAGCAGAGCCACAGGAGCAGAGCCAGAGAAGGAGAGCCCAAGGAGCAGTGGTTGTGTTTTTATTTGAGCTTGAAATCCGACTCTCTCTCTCTCTGTGATTTACTCTATGTGCCTTCTCTCTCTCTCTCTCTGTGATTTAGTCTGCTCTCTCTCGTCTCCCTGTCTTCTTCCTCTCTCTCTCTCCTCTTCTGTTGTTCCTGTGGCTTTGTCTCTTTCCCCATCCTCTCTCTCTCTCTGTCGTTCCTGTGGTTTTCTCTCCCTCTCCTCCTCTCTCTCTCTCTCTCTCTCTCTTCTGTCGTTCCTAACGTCTGTGGTCGCTCTCTCTCTTCAGGGTTAGACTCAGTTCCACATCTGTTTCTCTTTCTTTTTCATTTCTTTGGTTAACTTTTCCCTTTTCCTTTGGGAGCGAGAGATTCAGATGAAAGTGTGTCAAACCAGAACAGGACTAAAGCAGGACTAAACCAGGATTAAAGAAAGACTAAACCAGGACTAAACTAGGGCTAAACCAGGACTAAACCAGAACTAAACCAGGACTAAACCAGGTCAAAATCTGTACCAAACCAGGTCTAAACCAGAACGAAACCGGAACCGCACCAGGACTAAACCAGGACTGACTGAACCAAGACTAAACCAGGACTGACCCAGGACTAAACCAGGACTGCACCAGGACTAAACCAGGACTAAATCAGGAATAAATCAGGACCAAAGCACGACTAAAGCAGGTCTAAACCAAACTAAACCAGGACTAAAATATGAATAAAGCATGACTAAACCAGGACTGACGCAGGGGCACACCGATCCAAACATTTATTTCCTTAAAACCATAGAAGGCTAAACTGATTCAGATGTTCTGTGTCTGTTCTGTCTCTGAGGAAACGACAGAACAACTTTGTGTCAATAAAAGTTCAAACTTTTTGAGACTTTCTGAGACAAACACAATCAGTAAACAGTCTTATCACATCAGTTTGTTCCACCAGGATATCCACTGGACCATGTTTGGAAAAATAAATCTGATCTAGTTTAGTATTGGTGCATCCCTAGTCTAAAGGTCTAGGTCTAAACCAGGACTGAACCAGGACTGAACCAGGACTGTCCCAGGTCTCTCCAGGATTCTCTGGTCTGTGGTCTTGGCTCCTCCCAGAGCCTGAAATAGAGACGAGTGTTTGGAGAGCAGCCCACAACTGCTCTCGCCCTCGTTTTACCCTCTCTCTCCCCTCTCTCTCCTCTCTCTTTCCTCTCTCTACCTCTTTCCCCCTCTCTCTCTCCTCTCTCTTCACACACCCCCTTTCACTTCTTCTCCCCCTCTTTTCTACCCTTTCTTCCTCTTTCTTCTGCTCTCTCTCCACACGTTCAAAGACACACAGACTGAAGGAGGGAGCAGCACAAGTCTGAGAGAAAGTCAGAGGAGCAAAACAAGAACTAAAGAGAGAGTCTGAAAAGAGGAGGTAAAGAGGCCAGAGACAAGCAGGACTAAGCCAGGTTTAAACCAGGACCCAATCAGTACCAAACCAGGACTAAAGCAGGACCAAACCAGACTGGGACCAGACCTGGATCATCTGCAGAGCTCTGGAGCAGGAGGTGAGTGTGATCTGAAGAGACTGAGGTCTTTATCTCAGACCAGAATGTTCCACTTTACAATGTGGTGTAGGTGCACTTGTTCCTGTCCTCCGCATTTGACTCATCCACAATCTCACGCTTGGGGATCTACCTTTAGGGAGAACACACAAACTCCACACTGTCACAGAGAGAACACGCAAACTCCACACTGTCACAGAGAGAACACTCAAACTCCACACTGTCACAGAGAGAACACGCAAACTCCACACTGTCACAGAGAGAACACACAAACTCCACACTGTCACAGAGAGAACACGCAAACTCCACACTGTCACAGAGAGAACACGCAGACTCCACACTGTCACAGAGAGAACACACAAACTCCACACTGTCACAGAGAGAACACTCAAACTCCACACTGTCACAGAGAGAACACTCAAACTCCACACTGTCACAGAGAGAACACTCAAACTCCACACTGTCACAGAGAGAACACTCAAACTCCACACTGTCACAGAGAGAACACTCAAACTCCACTGTGTCACAGAGAGAACACTCAAACTCCACACTGTCACAGAGAGAACACTCAAACTCCACACTGTCACAGAGAGAACACGCAAACTCCACACTGTCACAGTGAGAACATGCAAACTCCACACAGACACATAGGGAACATGTAAACTCCCTGAACTTTCTTGCTGTGAAGTGTGTGAAACTGCACTATGTTACATTTCTGGGCCCACCTGCCTGTCTCCAAGGCGACATTGGCATAAGTTCTTACACTTATCTGTCCTGCTTTATACTATCACATGAGCTTCATTGTCCAAATGACATGCTGCATTCTCACAGATCAGACTCGGCCTGCTTCTGTCACCTGTGTGTTCCATGGAGGTTAAAGCCATACTGTGGAGCATTCCAGGCAAAGCAATGGCATCTCCATAGAGACGAGCAGGTAGCAGGGCCTCAACCAGAAATGTTACACAGAGCAGCTTTAAAGTACAGAGAACAAGAACATGTCTGAGGCTTCGTGTGCATGAGCACAGAGCAGGCTAAATGAGGGTGAAACAATACCTGCTAACTCATCACATCACAACATGTCCCACCGCGGAACATTCTGGTTTATGGTTAATATCTGTGTCAGATATTGTGGGCCTATCCACATGAAACAAAAACTGTCTAAAAAGTTCAGCCTCTTCTTTGTCAGTTTAAAAAAACAGGACTAAACCAGGTGTAAACCAGGTGTAAACCAGGACTAAACCAGGACTAAACCAGGTCTAAACCAGGTCTAAACCAGGACTAAACCAGGACTAAACCAGGACTAAACCAGGTCTAAACCAGGACTACAACAGGACTATACCAGGACTAAACCAGGTGTAAACCAGGTGTAAACCAGGACTAAATCAGGACTAAACCTGGACTAAACCAGGATGACATGTTTGTGGAGCCAATCCAAAACTAATAAGGAAAAGTTTCAACAGTTTGGAGAACTGAATTTTCTGGTGTTATTCCTGGTGTTATTCCTGATGCTATTCCTGGTGTTACCAGTGGTGTCATCTCTGGTGTTGTTCCTGGAGTTATCTCTGCTGTTATTCATTATATTATTTCTGGTATTATTTCTGGTGTTATTCCCGGTGTTATTCCTGGTGTTATCCCTGGTGTTATTCCTGGTTATTTCTGGTCTTGGTGGTGATGTTATCCCTGGTCTTATTCCTGGTCTTATCCTGATGTTATCTCTTATTCCTGGTGTTCTTCCTGGTCTTATTCTTGCTCTTATTCTTGGTGTTATCCTTGCTATTATCTCTGGTCTTGTTCTTAGTGCTATTCCTGGTGTTATTTTTGGTTTATTCCTGGTTTGGGATCTCGTTAGTGACTCTGGTCTCAGACTGTTGTCTTCAGATCTTTCAAAGTGGAGATCAGATGCTCCATAATGAGAGACCCGAGTCAGACTGAGACAATGGAGATGTTCTTCATGGACCCAGTGGTCAGGGGGTGGTCAGAGGGGGCGGACTCATGTGGTCAGAGGGGGCAGACCCATGTGGTCAGAGGGGGCAGACCCATGTGGTCAGAGGGGGCGGACCCATGTGGTCAGAGGGGGCCTTTGGGTGCTGTGAGAATGATGAGTGTGAACATTGGGCATGAGGCGGGGTTCTGCTCTATTTAAAGTCTGTGACTGAGACATGACACAAGCAGACTGAGTCAGGACCACTGGAGCCAGACCAGGACTAAATAGGACTGAACCAGGACTGAACCAGGACTGAAACAGGATGAAACAGGACTAAACCGGGACTAAACCAGGATTAAAACAGAACGAAAAGAGAAAACCAGGACTAAACCATGACTTTGTGTGGTTCTCAGACTTTACACTTCATAGAGTTAAATGTGGGTTCTTTCACTTCTTGTGGCACATATTTTGAATTATTCATTTGGAGTTTTCGTCCAGTCGCCTCAGAGAGAGCTTTGGTTCTATGGACTCTACATCTCTCTGGACATAGCTAACCCGCTAGCCACTGCATTCCAAACAGGAAGTTGGAACGCTGTGACTGACATCACACTCACTTACAGTCTATGGTTGATATTTTAGAAAAGTACAGGAACTCCACACACACAGAAACACAAACACAAACATACATAAGCACACACACAGACACACACACAGACACACACACAGAGACACACATACACACGCACACACACATGCACAGATACACACACCGGCCCCTCTCCTCTCATAAACATAAACCTGACTAAAGAGGGAGGTGTGGTCCCACATCCACACCTCGAATCATCGGTTCAGAGACCAGGACTAAACCAGGACTGAACCATGTCTGATCCAAAACTAAACCAGGACTGAACCAGATCTGAACCACAACTAAACGAGGACTAGATAACTGTGTTTCCGGGTAAACTCTGAACATGTCCCTATGTGGCCCTGAGTGCTGGAACTAATCTATCTGTAGATCAATGTCCAGACCAAAGTCCAGACCAAACACGTGTCCCCTGCTGTGACCCCTGACCTCTGACCACAGGCACATGTCAGGGTCACATGACATCACACAGAGGTCACGAGAGGTCACAGCTGCAGCAGATCAGAGAAACAGCTGGAACAAAGGAATCTGAACAAGGACTAAACCAGGACTGAACCAACACTCAACAAGGACTAAAACTGGACTAAAGCAGGATTAAACCAGGACTAAAGCAGGACTAAACCAGGACTAAAGCAGGACTAAAGCAGGACTAAAGCAGGACTAAACCAGATCTGAACCAGGATCAGATACATTTTGGGCAGAGTCTGTTCTGAAACACATGGCTTTAAACCCACAGACCTGGACCAAACCTGGACTTAGTCTGGTCCTAATGTGGATCTTGGACCATCATCTTGGCCAAGATCCTGTTTTTCTGTCTCATTCCACAAACACAGAGACACAAACACAGGGAGGGCATCTGACACACACAAGGTTGTTTCCAGTTATCAAATGAAGCATTGATTTATGTCCCTCAGAGGCCACTGCACCCTCATATGTGCACTCTCATACGTGAAGAAGTGACGCACAGAAATCTGCAATGAAATGTATAAAGAGGATCGGGTTCAGGCCTGGTTCAGTCCTGCTTCAGACCTGGTTCAGACCTGGTTCAGACCTGGTTCAGGACTGGTTCAGACCTGGTTCAGTCCTGGTTCAGACCCAGTTCAGACACGTGTCTGTGATGAACAGAAAATAAACAGAAGTGAACTCAAATAAAATGCCCCTCCCTCAGTAATAAAGAACAGATGAGGAGAGAAAAAAAGAGTGAGAGAGAGAGAAAGAGAGAGAGAGGAGGAGAGAAGAAGGGAGAGAGTAGGGGGAAAAGTGAAGGAAGGTAGAAGAGGAAAGGTAAAGACACATGGACAGAGGAGAGGAAGAGGTGGAGGGGAAAGTGAGCATTTAAAGTCAGAACAAAAATAGTAGTGACCCCTCCCTCTGTAATCACTAACACCTGAGGGGACAAGGAGACGAAAGAGGAGAAGAGAGAGGAGAGAGCAGAAGAGAGAGGAGATGAGAGAGGAGACAAGGAGACAAGAGAGGAGAGAGGAGATGTGGAGAGAAGAGACCAGGAGACAAGGAGAAGGAGGACATGAGAAGTTAGGAGCTAAGAGTTAGGAGTTAAGAGCGAGAGGTTAGGAGTTAGGAGGTAGTGTGCAGCGTAATGTTCTCCAGCTGTGAAGGTCCAGATGTGCAACTGATGTAATTTAATCTGAGTCCAGTTATATATGGACAAAACCAGGACTGAACCAGAACAGATCCAGGACTAAACCAAGTCTAACCCAGGTGTGAACCAGGACTGAACCAGGACTGAACCAGGACTAAATAAAGTCTAAACTAGGACTGAACCAGGACTGAACCAGGACTAAACAAAGTCTAAACTAGGATTAAACCAGGACTGAACCAGGACTAAACCAAGTCTAAACCAGGTCTAAACCAGGACTGAACCAGGACTGAACTAGGACTGAACCAGGACTAAACCAAGACTGAACCAGGACTGATCCAGGACTAAACCAGGCCTAAACCAGGACTATACCAAGACTAAACCAGGTCTAAAACAGGACTCCTGTTCTCCTTGCATATCTCTGTACATTTGTTTTCTTCTGAGTAAATGGTTTGTTGTGGTTTTGTTTCCTACAGTTTCACGGGTCTCTGAGCTCAATTAAACTCATTTAAACAGGTTTTATACTGAGTCTGACTAATTTAAACAGGTTTTATTCTGTGTTGGGCTCATTTAAGCAGATTTTATACTGAGTCTGACTCATCTGAACAGGTGTTATTCTGAGTCGGGCTCATTTAAACAGGTTTTATTCTAAGTCGGGCTCATTTAAACAGGTTTTATTCTGAGTCAGGCTCATTTAAACAGGTTTTATTCTAAGTCGGGCTCATTTAAACGGGTTTTATTCTGAGTCAGGCTCATTTAAACAGGTTTTATTCTAAGTCGGACTCATTTAAACGGGTGTTATTCTGAGTCAGGCTCATTTAAACAGGTTTTATTCTGAGTCGGGCTCATTTAAACGGGTTTTATTCTGAGTCAGGCTCATTTAAACAGGTTTTATTCTAAGTCGGGCTCATTTAAACGGGTTTTATTCTGAGTCAGGCTCATTTAAACAGGTTTTATTCTGAGTCTGACTCATTCAAACAGGTTTTATTTTGAGACTGGCTCATTTAAACAGGTTTTATTCTGACTAATTTAAACAGGTTTTATTCTGAGTCGGGCTCTTTTAAACAGGTTTTATTCTGAGTCTGTCTCATTTAAACAGGTTTTATTCTGAGTCTGACTAATTTGAACAGGTTTTATTCTAAGTCGGGCTCATTTAAACGGGTGTTATTCTGAGTCAGGCTCATTTAAACAGGTTTTATTCTGAGTCTGGCTCATTTAAACAGGTTTTATTCTAAGTCGGACTCATTTAAACGGGTGTTATTCTGAGTCAGGCTCATTTAAACAGGTTTTATTCTGAGTCTGACTCATTTAAACAGGTTTTATTCTGAGTCGGGCTCATTTAAACAGGTTTTATTCTGAGTCTGACTAATTTAAACAGGTTTTATTCTGAGTCGGGCTCATTTAAACAGGTTTTATTCTGAGTCTGGCTCATTTAAACAGGTTTTATTCTGAGTCAGGCTCATTTAAACAGGTTTTATTCTGAGTCAGGCTCATTTAAACAGGTTTTATTCTAAGTCGGGCTCATTTAAACGGGTGTTATTCTGAGTCAGGCTCATTTAAACAGGTTTTATTCTGAGTCTGACTAATTTAAACAGGTTTTATTCTGAGTCGGGCTCATTTAAACAGGTTTTATTCTGAGTCTGGCTCATTTAAACAGGTTTTATTCTGAGACTGACTCATTTAAACAGGTTTTATTCTGAGTCGGGCTCATTTAAACAGGTTTTATTCTGAGTCGGGCTCATTTAAACAGGTTTTATTCTGAGACTGACTCATTTAAACAGGTTTTATTCTGAGTCTGGCTCAGGTTTTAGGCTCCCTTCTTTCCTCCCTCTCTTCTTGTCTCCTCCCCCTCTCTTCTCTCCATTCTTTTCCTCTCCCACCTGTCCATCTCCCTCTCTCCTCCTCTCCTGCCCCTCTGTCTCTCCTCTCTCCTCCTCCCCGCCCCCTCTGTCTCTCCTCCCCCTCTGTCTCAGGTGTTCTCAGGTAAATGACAGTGTGGCATTAGCCATGTGTGTCTCATCTATTATTAACTCACCCAACGGCTCCTTTTACTCACCACAGACCAGGACTAGACCAGGACCAGACCAGGACCAGACCAGGACCAGACCAGGACCAGACCAGGACCAGACCAGGACCAGACCAAGACCAGTACCAGATCAGGATTACATTTGGCATCACATTTGTGGAAGTACCAGGTGAACTGTCTCTCAGGTATGTTCTCTGAGTGACCTGTAATATTTTATTTTAACTTTTAATGGGAGGGCATCTGACACACTATAGGGATACAGGAGGATGGGAAGGCATCTGGCACAGTTTGGTCCTTGTTTCTTTGTGAAAAAGTATATTTTTGATTCTTAAGTTCGGTGGAGAATTTTTTAAGTGCTTCAGTTTTTTCAGAATAAAAGTGTCTGAGTGACACGCGCTTTTAATATGAAAGGGCTTTGTGTGGAACAGGTCACAGCGATCCACCAACGAACGACAAGAATGGAGAAATGTCAATCAAACAGAGAGTGGAGAGACAGGGGACAGGGAAAGAGAGAAAGAGAAGGGGAGAAGGGAAGATAGGAGGAGATGGGGAGGGGTAGAGGGAGAGAGGCGGAGAGAAAATACATTATTTGTGTGACACAAAAGCCTTCACTGTTCTGGATCTTTTTATGCAAAATGAACTGTGTAATATGTGACAATGTGGTGTCCTGGTTTAGTCCTGGTTCAGTCCTGGTTCAGTCTTGGCTTAGTCTTGGTTTAGTCCTGGTTCAGTCCTGGTCTAGTTCTGCTCTGGTTTTGTTTCTGGACTGTTTCAGTTTGTTATCAGCTGAGACTGAATCTAAATTTAACCTGTCAACAGAGTTTAGTGTGGAGATATGGCCGTGAAGATTTAGACCTGGTTTAGTCCTAGTCCAGTCCTGGTTCAGTCCTTGTTTAGTCCTGGTTTAGTCCTGCTTCAGTCCTGGTTTAGTCCTGGTCCACTCCTAGTTTAGTCCTGGTTCAGTCCTGGTCCAGTCCTGGTTTGGTCCTGGTTTGGTCCTGGTTTGGTCCTGGTTTGGTCCTGGTTTAGTTCTGGTCCAGTCCTGGTTTAGTCCTGGTTTAATCCCGATTTACTCCTGGTCCATTACTGGTTTAGTCCTGGTTTAATCCTGGTTTAGTTCTGATTCAGTCCTGGTTTAGTTGTGGTCCAGTCCTGGTTTAGTCCTGGTCCAGTCCTGGTTTAGTCCTGGTTCAGTCCTGGTCCATTCCTGGTTTAGTCCTGGTTTAGTCCTGGTTCAGTCCTGGTTTAGTCCCGGTTTACTCCTGGTCCAGTCCTGGTTTAGTCCTGGTTTAGTCCTGCTTCAGTCCTGGTTTAGTCCTGCTTCAGTCCTGGTTTAGTCCTGGTTCAGTCCTGGTCCAGTCCGGGTTTAGTCGTGGTTTAGTTTTGGTCCAGTCTTGGTCTGGTTCTTGTTTCACACTCGTCTTTATCTCATTCTAATGTCGGAGAATTTCTATATTTAAATGTTCTGAGTCTGACACAGATTCCCACGACTCTGAGGAAGAGGAGGAGGGGAAGGAGAGGATGAGGAAAAGAGGAGGTGAGGAGAGGAGGAGGAAGAGGAGAAAAAGAGGAGAGGAGGAGGAAAAGAGGAGAGGAGAAAAAGGAGGAAAACAGGAGGAGAGGAGGAAGATGAGGAAAAGAGGAAGAGAAGAGGTGAGGAGAGGAGAGGAGAGGAGGAGGAGGAGGAAAGGAAAAGAGGAGGAGAGGAGCTGGTTCCTCTACACAGATCAGACGTTTAACACTGAGGCCGACTCTGGTGTGAGAACATGCAGCTCCTCTTCTGTGGGAGATGCTCTGCACTCTGCATCTGCTCACCGGTCCCGTGGAGACCTCACCTGTCCTGTGGACACAGATCTCACCTGTCCTGTGGACATCTCACCATCTCACCAGTCATATGTTTACATCATTTTTGGTCCTTTTGGTCCTTGAATCACTTTTTTAGACTGAGCTGTGACCGACCAGAGGGCTTTGTGTCCCACCAGAGGGCTGTGCCACATCAATGGGCTGTGACCCACCAGAGGGCGCTGTGACCCACCAAAGGGCTGTGTCCCATTAGAGGGGTGTGACCCATCAGAGGGGGCAATAACCCAACAGAAGGTGTTGTGTCCCACCAGAGGGCGCTGCGTCCCAGCAGAGAGCCCTGACCAAGCCCTGGGGTCTAAACATGGCTAGCCAGTGAAGTCAGTGGGTTATGCTCAGTAACGTATGTCGTGTGTTTAGCCTTTAGAGGGTAGATCCTGCCCATGGACCATGCGCAGTTGAGCTATTCCCCCAAGAGACTTTGCACGACAAGAGCGAGCGGACCAGCTATGAAGGAGACAAGGGAATAATAAATAAATTACAAATTATACATTATAATTGTTATGCTTTCATGGCACTTCTTAACCATGTTCTAAACCTGGGGCTCATTCACGACAGCTTGGCTCGTTCACATTGCTCACATACTCGTTCATGTCGTACCATGTGACCACTCTAACCAATCAGCACCTGAGCTTAGCTAGAGTGGACATAGAGCGTAGCCGAAGCTAATGATTAACCAGAGGGCGCATGTCCCAGCAGAAAGCGCTGTGTCCCGGCAGAGGGCTGTGACCCACCAGAAGGCGCTGTGACTTACCAGAGAGGACCTGTCCCAGCAGAGAGTGCTGTGACCCACCAGAGGACTGTGACCCACCAGAAGGTGCTGTGACCCACCAGAGAGTGCCTGTTCCAGCAGAGAGTGCTGTGATCCACTGGAGGGCATTGTGACCCACCAAAAGGCACACCAGAGGGCACTTTTTCTCAGCAGAGGGTGCTCTGACCCATCAGAGTGCTCTGACCCACCAGAAGGTGCTATGAACCACGTGAAGGTGCTGTGACCCACCAGATGGCACTATGTCCCAGCACAGGGACACGTACCACTGTTTGAAACACACTGTTTTAGGCCTGTTGTGTTTCTGGTTGAAATGTGGATGCTTCACAGTTTATGTAAAAGCAGATCTGAACTGAATCTGAAACACTTTTGTTTGTCAGGGTCAGGGACATTTTTCCCACAATTGCAGACAAAGACGCTTTAGACAGAGAAGGAGCGAGGGAGGAGAGAGGAGAGAGGAGAAAGGCGGAGAGAGCCAGAGGGAGTACGCAGGGAGCCACACATCTGCACAGAGGAGCTGTAAGTGCTACAGGGGGCGCTATTGATACCTTGCAGTGATATCACACTGGACGTGGATTTTTAGGAGCCTGTGATCAATCTGAGCGTTTATGGTCCTGTTTTGATTTTACACAAAGAGGTGAGAGTGACTAACTGAAACACTGTTGGCTAATGCTAGCTAGCTTGTGACTGTAATGTTATTTGAGACTTAACAGCACAAATCAGCTCACCTGAGTTAGTCCTGTGAGTTCTAACCAAAGCTTCAATCTGACTAAACCAGCTCCAGGTTGAACCTTCTAGCTGTGAATAAGGAGCCACAGCCACTATGGTGTAGACCTGGTTTAGTCCTGGTTTAGTCTGGGTTTAGACCTGGTTTAGTCCTGATTTAGACCCCCTTAAGTCCTGGTTTAGACCTGGTTTAGTTCTGGTTTAGTCCTGGTTTTAGCCTTGGTTTAGTCCTGGTTTAGACCTGGTTTAGACCTGTTTTAGACCTGGTTTAGTCCTGGTTTAGACCCCCTTTAGTTCTGCTTAAGTTCTGGTTTAGACCCCTTTTAGTCCTAGTTTAGTCCTGGTTTACTCCTGGTTTAGACCCCCTTTAGTCCTGGTTTAGACCTGGTTTAGTTCTGGTTTAGACCCCCTTTAATCCTGGTTTAGTCCTGGTTTAGACTCCCTTTAGTCCTGGTTTAGACCTGGTTTAGTTCTGGTTTAGACCCCCTTTAGTCCTGGTTTAGACCTGGTTTGGTTCTGGTTTAGACCCCCTTTAGTCCTGGTTTAGTCCTGGTCTGGTTTCCATTAGTCCAGTGGAGACAGGAGCAGACCGCAGACATGAGCTCATGGTGCAGATGTTCCACACGAGTAACCGCTCTGGTCCAAAAATAACATGAGGAGAGTGTTTACAGGGCAGAGGCTGCAGGGGGCGCTGTGAATGACCAGAGTACCTCCATGTGACCCTCACGCAGTGTTTCACATTAATACAGTAGACTATGGAGCCCTGCAGAGTCTGAAATACCCCCCCAGAGTCTAAAATAATCAGATGTGTGAGATGCCCTCCCAGATGTGATGGTGTGTCAGATGCCCTCCCAGATGTGATGGTGTGTCAGATGCCCTCCCAGATGTGATGGTGTGTCAGATGCCCTCCCAGATGTGATGGTGTGTCAGATGCCCTCCCAGATGTGATGGTGTGTCAGATGCCCTCCCAGATGTGATGGTGTGTCAGATGCCCTCCCAGATGTCGTGGTGTGGTTGGAGAATGGAGCTTGTCATGGATAAAAATGATCAGGGGAACATGTGTGGGGGCATCTGACACAATGATGTTCAGATGTCATATGTTTAGTGTCTGAAGAAATCCCTCTGAGTCTCGTTCTCTCACACCTGAGCAGGAAATGAGATTAAACCTGATGCAAGAACAGAACTGATCAATATGAACAAGAGAGGAGGAGAAGAGGAGGGGAGGGAGAAAGAGAGAGGGGAAGGGAGGGGGGGGGTTCATATATTTGTCTTTTGAATGAGGAGGATCGGAGGACATCTGACACATTTGGTTCACATGGCTTTTATCTTCTGTTCCAGGTTCTGACCCGGATCCAAGACCAGGACCAAGACCACAACCAAGACCAGGACCAAGACCAGAACCGAGATCAGTACCACACATACTTTAGAACATCTGTTCTAAAGTGCTTTCTCCTTGGACCTGTCCAAGATGGCATCTCCTCATAGTGGCTCAGTCTGCTCCTCACCCTCCAGGTTTATATCATCTTATTTAGAGTAGGACTAGCCTGGAACTCAACCCAGACCAGACCAGGACTAGACCGGAACTACAGCAGGACTAGAGTGGGAGTAGACCGGAACTCGACGGGGACTAAATCAAGTCTAAACCAGGACTTATCCAGGTCTGAACCAGGACTAAACCAGGTCTAAACCAGGACTAAACCAGGACTAAACCAGGATTAAACTGGGACAAAACCGGGACTAAACCAGGACTAGACCGGGATTAAACTGGGACTAAACCGGGACTAAACCAGGACAGCTGCGTGTGCTGCTGTGACCTCTGACCTCTCTGAACATTATGATTCATGGGTTTTAAGAAAAATAATTTTTCTGTTTGTGTCAAAATAATCCATAATGATATGAAACCAGACACAGGTAAACATGTGAAGAGGATGTTTTCGAGTAGACCCTCTCTCTCTCTCTCTCTTTCTCTTCTCCCTCTCTCCTCTCTCTCTCTCTCTCTTCTCTCCTCCCTCTCCTTTCTCTTTCTCTGTCTCTCACTCTCTCCCTCTCCACTCTCTCCTCCTTTCTCTCTCTTTCTCTCTCTCCCTCTCTGTCTCTCTGTGTCTCTGTCTCTCTCTCTCTTCTCTCAAAAATGATCAGTGCTTTTACAAGACACTTTGTGTAAAAACAATGTTTAGTCATTTCTGACCCTGAGTCTGACCCTGAGTCTGACCCTGACTCTTTCAGTGCTGGCTCCGCCCACACCACACAACCATCCCTGTGATTGGTCGGTTTCTGTTACATGCAAAAGCTCCAGCCAAAGCCGAACAATGAGTTCACAAAGAGTTTGTGAACTCATAAAAATCATGAAAATCTGGTGAGCTGGTGAGGTTACCATGTCACGGCCTCTGAAGCAGGAAGTGAAATGTCATTCTTTGGAACATTCTCCATGGAGACAAGTTTAATGCCATTCTCTGGAATATTATAGCCAAAGGAACAACGTGTTTGTGCTGTAACTTCTAAATATAAAAATAAAATCATAAAAAGGAAGTTACTCACAAACAGGAAGTGCACTCATGAAATATTCAAATGATCTCAGTTTAATAATACGTTTCAAATCAAAACTGTCCTGGTGATCATTTTTGGATTCTATGTTTGTTCAAATCTGATACCCTTCTATCCTCCTGTGTGTCAGATGTGCTCCCACCCTCTGTAACTGTGTATCAGATGTCCTCCCATTCTCCTGTATCCCTGTGTGTCAGATGCCCTCCCATCCTCTTAAATGATCAGGTTTTCTTATAAAACTCAGACTTTAGCGAGTACGGCTGCAGTGTGTCAGAGCTCCATTTGATCACCCGTGCCTCGTTAGCAGCTCTCTCTCGTTAGCGTTGGCCCCGCCCTCTCCCTCCTCGTTAGTGAATTGTTTGTTTCCTGTTTGCTCTGTGATTGGTCGATGGCATTGGGGCGTTTGGTCGATGGGAGCCGTGGGTTTGGGGCAGTTATGGATTATAGATCTATAAAAGTGACAGAAGCAGAATCTCCCACGCTCTGAGGTCATTAAACACACCACAAGGGAACCGGCTCAGATCTGCGGAGGGAGGACGCAGCACACAAGAGAGTTATTAAAGTGGCGGTACGCCTTTCTTTTCATGTAATAAAGTCACATGTGTCTGACTCAGTGTAGATGTAAGGCATAAGCAGTTCTACAGGTCAAAACAAGTCCTCTGTGTCTAACTATAAAGAGTTTTATTGTCTGAGAATCAGAAAGTGCATGGTACTGACATAAAAGTGAGTACACATGAAATGGTAGTACTTTCTTTTATATTCCCATGTGGCCTTATATCTGTGTAATCCCTCAGTCGTCCAGGTAGGTTTGTAGTGGTCCATAGGTGTGTACAGTACTAGTCTGTGTCTTATGCTTGTGCTGATACAGCTCAAGATCATTCTAAAGATATTCAGGAAAAGTTCCTTTCTGTCAATGGATTTTTTTAGTATCGATACCTGTGAACAATGAGGATCAAGCTTTGATATTAGTTTTCAATTAGTATCAAATTTTTGATACTTTTGACTGTTTAGTGTATTTATTTGTTTATTTGTTTACTTGTTTGTTTAGTTTCAGATTACAGTCGGACTCGGTGCAGCGCTGGTTGGATGATCTCCGTCACATGACTGAGGTGGAGTGTATGTGTGTGCTTCAGGCCAAACCTCTGGGCGTCGACGAAGAGGAGCTCCTGGTGAGACATGAGCACCTGTCTCTGCATGACATCCTTTGTTTCGTTCATAATAAGAGCGCGACTTTCTCTGTTTGTCTGTTTCACAATAAAAGCATGATTTCCTCTATGCATATATCAGAATAAAAGCGCGACTTCCTCTGTTTGGCTTCTCATCCTCTTCCTCACCCGTCTCCTCCTCCTCACCTGTCTCCTCCTGACCTGTCCCCTGTCTCCTTGTCTGTTGTCCCCTCCCCTTTGACCAGGTGAGCTCCGGAGGGGCGTGGCCCGCACGCTCTAACCTGCAGACGCTGTTACGGCGCGCCCTAGTGGTCAGTACAGAGCTGAGCAGAATGTTCAGCCGAGTCGAGAAAGGGAGATGGCAGCGCACGCACAGCACCTCCATAAGAGCCAACTGTCACCTACGAAGTCTACTACAGCACTATACTGCAGGGAGGAGTGTACCACAGGAACTACTGCAGGTACTACGAATACTACTACCACTACTACTACTACTAAGAGCAAGTTGTCACCTAAGTCTACTACACCACTATACTGCAGGAGGAGTGTACCGCAGGAACTACTGCAGGGATACAACAGATACTGCTACTGTCACTAAGAAAATAGTGGAGGCTTATGTGCTAGCATAAGTGACGCAGATCCGGTAGGGCCAAAGCTGCTGTAGCTCTAATGAACTGAACTGTGTCTGTTTCAGTATGAGAAGATCCTCCTGGAGAAGAGCCAAGAGCTGACCTCCATCACGGAAAGGTGAGTCTGAACCAGGTCTAAACCAGGTCTAAACTAGGACAAAACTGGTACTAAACCAGATCTGAATTACAACTAAACCAGCTCTAAACCAGGACTAAACTAGGTTTAAACCAGGACTAATCCAAGACTAAACCAAGACTAAATCAGGTCTGAATTAGGACTAAACCAGGTGTAAACTAGGACTAATCCAAGACTAAACCGTGACTAAATCAGGTCTAGACCAGGACTAAACCAATTTTAACCCCATCTGTTTCAGGTGTGTGCAGAGCGAGGATCAGAGTTTCCTAAAGTCCAGTCGAGAGTCCATCCACCGGATCCTCACAGAACTCAGCCAGGACTTCAGCACCATGATAGACCTCGCCCTGGCCAACGAGATCCGGGTACAGACCAGGATTAGACCAGGACTGGACAAGGACTAGACCAGGACTGAACCAGGGGTAAAACAGGAGTAAACTAAAACAGGACTGAACTAGGACTAAACCAGGACTAGACTAGGACTAGAAAAGGACCAGGAATGAACCAAGACTAGACCAGGAGAAGACCAGGACTGAACCAGGACTAAACCAGGACTAGATATTGATTGACAGGTTCTGTTTGATTGACAGGTGATGTTTGATTGACAGGTGCTGGTGGAGCAGGTGGAGAGCAGTTCTCAGCCTGAGACTGTAGAGGGCGCTATCTCATCTCTGCTCAGTCTTACTCAGGATGGTCCCCAACTCTGCAGCATCATTGCTCAGGTACGCCCCCTCAGGTCACTACAGGTCACTGCACCATCATAGGTCAGGTACATGCTCCAGGTCACTACAGGTCACTGCAGCATCATCACTCAGGTACACGCCCCAGGTCACTACAGGTCACTGCACCATCATCACTCAGGTACACGCCCCAGGTCACTACAGGTCACTGCAGCATCATCACTCAGGTACACGCCCCAGGTCACTACAGGTCACTGCAGCATCATCACTCAGGTACATACCTCAGGCCTAGGCCTTTTGAACCATGCTCAAGCACAATACTGTAAAGTTGTATGTCCCACTCTCTCATCTGCACAACCAGGGCCCTGTGACGTCATCACATGGTGCTGTTTGTTTACTTGTGGAGCAGCAGAGCCAACACCTTGACGGAGAAAATGAGACCAGGGCCATGAAATATCTGTTAAACAGTGAGTCAGATCCGAGTCCTGCTGTGACACTCCTCTGTGAGTTTATGGAGTAAACAGTGTACAGCAGCGAGGACAAGAGGAGATGAGGCTTCAGAACTTCTGTCTGTCACAGTCCAACTGAAGCTGAGTGCGGGTGAACCGGGAATTTGGAGCAGAGTTCATTCACTTTTTCCTCTTCTCTGTCCTCTCCACCACAACACAGGGCGCTGAACATAAAGTGTGTGTGTGTGTGTGTGTGTGTGTGTGCAAACATCAGCAACCAGGCCATGCTTTGACTCACCTCCTCCAACCGGGCCAAAGTCCCAACCGGGCCAAACTCAAACTCCTACAGTTTGTTTGCACTCTCGTCTCTCGTGTCTCTGGTGTCTCTCTTATCTCATATCTCTCAGGTCTCTCGTGTGTCTCCTGTGTCTCTTGTGTCTCTCATGTCTCATGTCTCTCGTGTTTTGCGAGTCTCATTTCTCTGGTGTCTTTCGTATCTCATGTCTCATGTGTCTCATCTCTCGTGTCTTGTATCTCTGGTGCCTCTCATGTGTCTCTTGTGTCTCTTGTGTCTTGTGTCTCTCAAGTCTTGTGTCCCTGGTCGTCTTCTCTCAGATAAAGTGCAGCTGATAAAACTCTTCCTGTTTCTGTAGTTTATCTCAGGCATCGATTCTGTCACCAACAATTACACAGACATCTACCTGACTGAGAGGAGCAGGAGAGGAGGAGGAGGAGAGGGAGACAACTACACAGATATCTACCTGACGGAGAGCAGAAGAGAAGAAGAGAGGGAATAGGGGAGGAGAGGAGGAGGAGCGGAGAGAAGGAGGAGGAGGAGAGGAGAGGGAGACAAGTACACAGGCAGCTACCTGACGGAGAGGAGGAGGCAACTACACAGACAGCTACCTGATGGAGAGAAGGAGGAGAGCAGGAGAGGAGGAGGAGAGGGAGACAAGTACACAGACAGCTACCTGATGGAGAGAAGGAGGAGAAGAGGGAAGAGGGGAGGAGAGGAGAGCAACACAATTGCACAGACAGCTACCTGAGAGAAGGCGCAGAGGGGAAACGGGGAAGGAGAGAGGGAGGAGAGAGGGAGGAGAGAGAGCCAATTGTGAGACATTCACCTGACAGAGAGGAAGAAGAGAAAGAAGTACGTCTGATTACAGAGGAGGTGTTCTGCAAATGGACTTTTATTTTTGTCCCATGTTCTAACTTCTTCATCACAAACATGAAGAGGTTTTAGATGTCACCCATGCATGTTTGAGTAATCTAGTGATTTCTCCCGGGCCCTATTCAAACCCTCCTTACGGTTAGCAGTACGAGTGTGTACAGGGCTCCGCCCACAAACCTCAGCCCCCCATGCTCCCACATGACAATTCTCCATAAATATATAAAACATGAGACAACATGATAAACTGTGCACTACAACTTGACAAACTTGATGTGATGTGCAGTAGTTTCATTAGTGGGATGTACGGTGATTGTGTGATAGTGCTGTGAAGGAGAACAAAGAGAGGGGGATGCAGCGCTCTGGAAGGTGAGAGACTTAGCACGGGGAGCAAAGGGAGGGGGGATGCACACTGATTGTGCTGTGATAGCGTTCTGAACGGGGAGGGACTTAGAGCGGAGAGTAAAGGGAGGGGGGACTGAAAATGACGTGAGAATTAAAAACTAAAGTGACCCTGTTTACGTATACAGAGTGACTCTCGTGTGACACAAACTCTTTTGGACAAACACCTCGTCAAAATAAAATGCCTGACTTCCTCTGAGCCACGTCCCATTTCACAATAAGAGCGCCTCACTCCTCATTACCTGTTCCAGTGAATACACAAGAGATGAGCAAAGGAGTGGACGAGGAGAGGAAAGAGGAGGAGAGAGGGAGGGGAGGGGACAGAGAGAGAGAAGAAAGGGGGGAGAGAGGGGGGTGGCGAGACTCTCCCCTTTCCCACCCTCTATCTCTCTCTCCTCTCTTCCTCTGCTTCATCTCTCTCCCTGTCCTCTCCTCCCTCTCTCCCTCTTCCTTTCCTCCATCTCTCCTCTCTTCTCGTTCTGTCTCTGTCCTCTCCTTCTCTATCTCTCCTCTCTCTCTGTCTCCATCTCTGTCCTCCCCTCTATCTCTCCTCTTTCTCTGTTCTCTCCTCCCCTCCCCCTCTTCCTCTCCTTTATCTCTCGTCTCTCTCTGTGTCCTCTCCTCCCCTCTTCCTCTCCTTTCTTCTCTCTCTGCCCTCTCCTTCCCTCTTCCTCTCCCTTATCTCTCCTCTCTTCTCTCTCCATCTCTGTCGTCTTGAGTAATATTAAAATAATGGGTTTGTTTACGAGTGTTGTTTGTTATATCTGCGCTCGAGAGCTTTGTTTACCCGTTTACACAGATATGACTCGTAACTCACCTGGCAATCCATTAAGCCAGATGCCTGTCCACAGATCTGTACATGGAAACAGGGACAGAGGGAGGTAGAGAGGAGGGGAAGTGAGGGAGGGAGAAGAGAGAGGTAAGAGGAGGGGGAGAGAGAAAGCGAGAGGAGGAGAGAGGAGGTAAAGAAAGAGACGGGGAGGAAGCGAGAGGAGGAGAAGGATGACGAGAGAGGGAAGGAGAGAGTGATGGAGGGGGGATGAGGGAGGGAGAGGAGAGAGGAGAGAGAAAAAGAGGGGGGAAGAGAGGGAAGAGCAGGGTGGACTGAGAGAACTTTTTTAAAGTTTTATTTTTATATCTCACTTTAATTAAAGACAGATCCATAAAGGAGTGTGTTGCTCAAGGACACACAGTCAAAATGATCAAGGAAAGTGGGATTCAAACGAGGGACGCATCGATGTGATACTGGTATTAATCAGAGCCAATACTGTAAAATGAGCTGGATGGAGTATCGGCTCCATGGTCCAGTTGATCTCCTGGTCTTGTTTGTCATTAAAAGTACTTTGTTGTCTGCTCTTGCAGGAGGGAGCAGTGGTGGCCCTGTTCAAACTCTGCAGACAAGATCAGTTTAAAGAGCTTTACGCGCCGGCTCTGCGGACCATTGCCTCCATCTGCTGCGTGGAGGAAGGAGTACTACAACTGGACAAGGTACTGTGAATAGTACTACTATACTACTACTACAAATACCACAAAAAATACCATAACTGCTCCTCCAAACCCTGCTCCATCTGTGTAGTCCCTGCACCACGTGTGGCATCCCGGCGGGGCGTCAGGGCGTCCCGCGCTCGGTTAGCAGGTCTATATTTTCACTCTTTAACTCTTCCAGAAACAACCCCTCTATAATACCCATCTCCTCCCTCTCTCCCCTCTTTTCATCCATCTCATCCCTCCCTCTCCCCTCCTCTCATCCCTTTTCTCCCTCCCCTCCTCTCATCCCTCTCTCCTGACCATGATCTGGCTCACAGCCGGTCCAGTTCTCATGGTGTAGCAGAATGCCCAAAACAAAGTGATGAAAATAAAGTGATATAAAGAGAAAGTTAAGTGTGCAGTTCTCCGCTGGGACACAGGTGGCAGAAGAGGCACCTGTGCTCACAGAGCGATGAGGCGAGGAAATGGCGGCGACAGCGTCTTAACGAGTCCCCGCGGCCCTACAGAAAACCAGACGGAATGCCACGGAACGCTACGGAACCGTGACATGTTTATGTAACGAGCATGAAAAATGAAAGAAAACACTGAAGCAGACCTGGGACCGAAACCAACAGAGCGAGCGAGTGCGGGGGGGGGGATAGAGGAGATAGAAAAGGGGGAAAGGGAGAGAGAAAGGGAGTGGGGGGAGACAGAAGGAGGGATTTCTTTCTTTACTCTCAAGTGAAAGTCTGATAAGCTGCAGAGGTTTGAAAGGTGCTAAATACAGTTGAACTGAAGAAGGAAGGGGCGGAGCTAAGGACCAGAATGGACACAGACTTTAAAGAGCTGTCTCTCATCACAAACATGAAGAGGTTTTAAATGTCATCCATGCAAGTTTAAGTAATCTAGAGATCTCTCCCAGTCCCGATTTAAACTCCCCTTAAGGTTAGCAGTACGAACCTGTACAAGGCTCCGCCCACGTTCACAAATGTTGAAGTCTTCTGGTCTCTGGTCTGGTCTCTGGTCTGGTCTCTGGTAGGGATGGGACGATATTAAAATTTAGACTCACGGTTATCGTGACCAAAATTGACGATATTATGTCACTTACATGGATGAATACATGGAGGATGAATATTTTCAGCTCAAGTTTGTCAAACACTGCAGGATGTTTGTCTCGTAAATGCGCGTGCAAGATGCTCGGGTTTCCCTCGGACCCGCAACTTTTTTTCGGCAGACTCTACCACCAGAACAGGCACAGACACAACAAGTGTCATTGCTGTGACAGAGGCCCCCCCTTGTGAGCAAATACCAAAACTAGCATCTAAACGTTGTATTGAAACCAAAAACACGAGGCAGTCTGGTGCCGTAAAATCGTGCGTGATGATCACGATTATGAAAAATTGTCACGAACGTTTAATCGAGGACCGTTTTTATCGCGATTAACGATATTATCGTATATCGTCCCATCCCTAGTCTCTGGTCTGGTCTCTAGTCTGGTCTCTGGTCTCTGGAAACAGGAGACAAGGAGGAAGGAAGGACATGAGGAGACAGGAGATGAGGAGGTAGGAGGGAAGGGGGCCAGAGAAGGAAACAAGGATACAAGAGAGGAGTCAATGGAAGGAGGGAAGGAAGCACAGTGGTGGAAGAGAGGAGACAGGAGGAAAATCAAACTGAGGCAACACTGACCTCTGGAGGAGAGTCAGGAGAACTGCATCAAAGTCAAAATCACAAATGTGATTTCAAGTAGAGCAGCTTTTACCCTGAACAAGAAGAGACAAAGTATTTTATTTTTTATAAAGTATTTTTAACTGCAGTTTTTGAGATTGACCTGATCTGAAATGTACATAATTATAAAATAAGTAATATTTATTTATTTATAATTAATAGTCCAACTGAGAGACAGGTTGCAGGGCCAGCAAAGGGTTAATCTTGTGTGTTTAAGGCAGTATTCCTCTCTTCAGGCAGTATTGTCTCTCTTATAGTGGTATTACACTCTAATAGGGCGGTATTACTCTCTCTTAAGACAGTATTCTTCTCTCTTAAGGCAGTATTCTTCTCTCTTAAGGCAGTATTCTTCTCTCTTAAGGCACTATTCTTCTCTCTTAAGGCAGTATTCTTCTCTCTTAAGGCAGTATTCCTCTCTCTTAAGGCAGTATTGTGTCTCTTTAGGTGGACGGGCTCTTGTGTCTGGCTGACCTCCTCACCGATGACCACGCCCCTGAGGCAGTGAAGGCGGAGTCAGCAGCAGTAGTGGCTCAGCTCACGTCTCCTCATCACAGCTCCACGGCTCACCTCCTCAGCTTTATCGAGAGCATGAATGATATTGTCACCGCCCTCATCTGTAAGTCCTGCTTTAGACCGGGTTTAGGTCGGGTTTACACAGAGTTTAGAACAGGTTTAGACCAGGTTTAGACTGGGTTCAGACCTGGTTGCGTTCTGGTTTAAACCTGGTTTAGTCTTGGTTATGTCCTGCTTTAGTGCTGGTGTAGACCTGGTTTAGTTCCGCTTTAGTCCTAGTTTAGACCTGGTTTAGTTCTGCTTTAGTCCTGGTTTAGACCTGGTTTAGTTCTGCTTTAGTCCTGTTTTAGATCTAGTTTAGTTTTAGCTTAATCCTGATTCTGACCTGGTTCTCTCTCAGCGCTCTGCTCGTCGGCGTCCTGTGGGGAGGTCTTCCTGCTGGCAGCGGCGGCGTTGGCGAACATCACATTCTTGGACTCTTTGGCCTGTGAGATCCTTCTCCAGTCCAACGCCGTCCAAATCCTGGTCCAGGCTTCCAGAGACCGGACCCGAGTGGATACACCCTACTCCAAAGACCAGGTCAAACCCAAGACCAAGACTAGACCAGAAACCAGACGTCAGAGACCAGGCCAGAGACCAGACCAGAGACCAGAGACCAGAGACCAGACCAGAGACCAGAGACCAGAGACCAGAGACCAGAGACCAGAGACCAGAGACCAGACCAGAGACCAGAGACCAGAGACCAGACCAGAGACCAGAGACCAGAGACCAGAGACCAGACCACACTAGAGACCAGAGACTGGAGACCAGACCAGAGACCACAATAGAGACCAGAGACCATACCACGTTAGAGATCAGAGACCACAGAGGAGACCAGACAGACCAGAGATCAGAGACCATACAACATTAGAGACCAGACACCAGACCTTTCAGAACATGTCTTCTTATATATATATATATATATATATATATATATATGTGTGTGTCTGGTCTCTGAGATACATTTGGCCCCGGATCAGTTTCTCTCCCAGTGACTTGGGGCCAGAATAAAAAAAGAATTTCAAAATAAAAGTTCTGAAGTCCATATGAAATAGCTCTAATAGTATGAAATAAAAAGCAAGCTGGTTTTGTATTGTTTTCTATCCTTATTCTGGTTCCTCAATTTTCAGTGGATTGAAGTAATTGAATTTTGTACGTCTCTCTGTTTGAAAAGAGCGAGTCTTTCGTCCCGTCGTCTGGAGCAAACCATTTAGCTCCTTTAGCGTTGGTCTCGGTCCTTTAATTATAATCTCCTGCTTCGACCGAAAGTCCAGTTTAGAAAACTGCTTGAGCTTTAATATGTATCTTCTTCCATTTAAAAAGTAGGACCAGACAAGAAGAAAAAAGTGAATTGCTAAAGTTGACTTGCTAACTCTAAATTGTAGCTTGTGGCCCCTATTCTGCGGGAGTTACAAGAATCCCTGGGCTCACGAGCGCCCCCTAACATGAGGCAGGGTAACTGCGTGCCTCACCCGGCGCCTTTTCACAGCCGCTTAAAGCAGCAACTTAGCTACAGCACAGTCAGTCCACGAGAGGCACGAACGACCGGTGCCTCACCGCGCGTCTTTTCTCTGCGGTCAGGTGAGGCACTGCTTCACCTGCCTCACCTGACCGCATGTCACTGCATGTATATATGTATATATATATATATATATATGTATGTGTGTGTGTGTATTTATTCATTTATTTATTAATTCATTAATAATTGTGCATATTTATTTTCCAGGTGGTGACGATCTTGGCAAATCTGTCTGTGCTGGAACAGTGTTCTCAGGAGGTGCTGCAGGAACAAGGTGATTTTACATTTGAATTTAATTTTTATAAAACTGACATACATGAACACCAAGTAAAAATGGTGCGTTGGAGTGTTCTGCCCCTGATGTCCAGCAGAGGGCAACAGCATCCCACATATTTCACTCTCAAATATTAAAAAATGGTCAGATTCTTCCTGGAGGTGCGTTTGTAACTAGAGTCTATAATGATGCACAGGCCTCTGTTCTGAGCCTGGGATGATTAGATCTAATGATGATTTACCCAGTTATATAAAGATTATTATTTCTCGTGTTTTAGTAGTGAACTATTATTATTATTATTTTTTATTTATTTATTATCAGTAGTAGTAGTAGTAGTAGATTTGTGAGTCAGGAGTGAGCTGTGTGGAGGACTAAAAGTTAAAGGTCAAATTAGACAGACACGTTTTCTGCAGGTGTGAGCCATGGATCTATTAAAATAACACAGAGCTATAGTACAGAACACAGAGCTGAACTGGAAAATGATATTATTCTGTCCTCGCATTTTATATTTGGAGAAAGTAATACTTTTATTTTCATTTATAGTTTGTTTTGGGACATTTTACGTGTAGGAGGAGATGTGAGACAGGCCTCAACTTTGACAATACTTAAATCCAGGCTCAAAGCTGTTCTGTTTATCTGTGCATATGACTGAAAGGTTTTTAATCTACGCTCTTTTGTTTTAATGTTAACTTTATGATGATTATTTGTGATTATTAATGTTTAGCTATGTGTGATTTTACTGTCTTTCTTATTCTGTAAAGCACTTTGAATTACCTTGTGTACGAATTGTGCTATACAAATAAACTTGCCTTGCCTAGGAGCGCAGACGTCCATAGAGTATGTGCACATTAGGTTTGTCGAGGGCCAAACCATGGGCCAGACCTGATGACGGTTTATTCATACAAATGTTGTTCTGCAAAGATAGATTTGAGTTTAAATATTAGTGAATCGACAGATCTGTCGTCCTTCTCGTCTCCTGACAGTCTTTTCATCAAACTGTCAAAGCAAAATAGATTTTTTCTTAAACTCTCCTGGGCTGAATCTGCCTTGTTTCTTCTGCAGGAGAGAGTTTGATCATATTTATGTATTTATTCTTTAGGGGTGGAGCGTCTTCTGTCGTTTCTGGGCGAGAGGCCCTCCTCCTCCAGTCCATCAGAGGGCGCTGCGTGTGAGAGAGTCCAGCAGAAAGCCGCCGTCACTCTGGCTCGTCTGAGCCGCGACCACGACTTTGCCCAGAACGCCATTAAACTAAATGGTGCGAAATAAGTTATAAATCTGTTTAAATACATGAGAACAGCATCAAACGGAACGATATGTGCAACACAGAAGTAAACAAACATTTAAATGTAAAACACCAGAAAAACATCAAGTGTTTAAATGTTATATCTCTGAACTGGAGTGCAACATTAAACTAACGCTTTGTCATAACGGTAAATCTGACAGTAACTAGCATGCTAAGGTGCGCTAACTCTGATTCTCAGACAATAAAAGGCTTTATAATTAGATGCAGACAGGACACAGTGGACTCATTTTGTGGCTCTGCTGCTTGTATAATCTACCTGTACTGGAGCACGACAGATTTACTCAAACACATACGATAAAATCAAATATAAAACCTGAACATGTTTTATATCGACATTAAATACAATAACATTATTAAATGTCCCATAATGCACTATTGTCTGAGTCTGATCTCTGTGTTCTACTGTTGTTTCCTCATCATAAACAGACCTGGAGTTGTGTTTTGTTTCATTCACACATGTTTAACACACAAACCTGCATATTTAGGCTGAGTTCTTCTCTCAAACAACAAACACAGTTCCACCTTGTGATGTCATCATGTGGTAATACAGGAAGTGCTTCACTGTGTTTTTAAACTCTTCACTAGAATAATATAGATGATTTCTGCCCTGGAATGTAAAAAGAGCTATTAACTTGAAAACGACAACTTCATGACATCATAAGGTGGAACAGAACATTTTGAGCTTATGTTTAATACAGGACCTTAAAGAAGTGAAAATATTTCAAATAAATAAACTTTAATTTCATATTTTACAGCTGTTCCTCGTCTGATCGAGCTGTGTCGCTCTCCCACTGAACGAAACAACTCTGACTCAGTCCTGGTCGCCTGTTTGGTGAGAACTAGTCCTGTAGACCTGGTTTAGACCTGGTTTAGTCCTGGTTAGTCCTGGTTTAGTCCTGGTTCTATCCTGGTTTAGTCTTGGTTTAATCTTGGTTTAATCTTGGTTTAATCTTGGTTTAATTTTGGTTTAATCTTGGTTTTATCTTGGTGTATTCCTAGTCTAGACCTGGTCATGTCCTGGTCCAGTCCTAGTTCAGTCCTAGTTCAGTCCTGGTCTCGTCGTGGTCTTGTCCTGGTCCAGACCTGGTCTCGTCCTGGTTCAGACCTGGTCTCGTCCTGGTCCAGACCTGGTCTCGTCCTGGTCCAGACCTGGTCTCGTCCTGGTCCAGACCTGGTCTCGTCCTGGTTCAGACCTGGTCTCGTCCTGGTCTTGCCCTGGTCTCACCCTGTATTTCTATATATATATTTACAGGCTGCTCTGAGGCGTTTGGCAGCTGTCAGTCCGAACAGTTTGGAGCTCAGTGATCATCAGCAGCTCATCGCCCCCAGACTCGTCGACTCGTTTCTGCTCTGCTCCAACATGGAGGAGAGCTTTGTCTAAGGACTACAAATAAAGACTACAAACATGCAGGAGAGCTTTGTGTAAGGACTACAAATAAAGACTACAAACATGGAGTAGAGCTTTGTGTAAGGACTACAAATAAAGACTACAAACATGGAGTAGAGCTTTGTGTAAGGACTACAAATAAAGACTACAAACATGGAGGAGAGCTTTGTGTAAGGACTACAAATAAAGACTACAAACATGGAGGAGAACTTTGTGTAAAGACTACAAACATGGAGGAGAGCCTTATGTAAGGACTACAAATAAAGACTACAAACATGGAGTAGAGCTTTGTGTAAGGACTACAAATAAAGACTACAAACATGGAGGAGAGCTTTGTGTAAGGAGTAGAAATGGACTGAACATGAAGCACTACAGCGAACACCCAACAGGATGACAAGGACCACCAACATCTCTGTAAAGACTACAAATATGGAGGCGTCAGCCCTCTGCTTTGGGCGGGACTTAAAGCTGCACTGTGTCACTTTTCTGGTGAAGGGTCTGGCACCTGCTTCTCTCCATGGAGGTGCTATTGCTTTGCCTGAAATGTCCCACAGCATGGCATTAAACATATTTAATTATTGCTTTTTGTACTGCTCAAAAAATATGCATTCATTCTGTGAGTGGGCTCGACTCTCCACAGATCTGACCCGTCACCTGCTTGTCCATGGACACGGATGCGTTACATGCCAAAGCCATAACAAATAAATCTGCTCTACCAGAAAAGTTCCGCAGTGTGCCTTTAAATGAACCCTTAACATTACATTTTCAAATAAACTTTGTAATTTGACTTTTGCGTTTTTGCTTTTCTGAAATATGATTTTTAAGTGTGCAATACTTGATATAATCAGTTATTTATACCAGTTTAGTTTGTTTTTAAAATGTTCAAAACAAAAACCTGAACATGAAAAGTTGCAATATTTTAAAGGTTTATTTATCGTCAGTGTAAACATCCTGATCGACATCGTTTTAAAATGTTCAAATGTTTTATTTAAAATGATAATGCATGAAGTCCACATTAAAATGCCTTTGTCGGTTTCATGTTTGTCTGACTCTTTTTGATGGATAGAAGCTTCATCACAGTTTACATCAGCTCAGTGTCAGTTTGTGAAGAGAAGTTGAGGAAAGTCCAAAAATTTAGGAAGTATTTGAGTTGTAAAACAGAATCCCTCTGCCTCTGACATCAACATAGAACAATCCAGAACAGAGACACTGACACTTTAAACCTGCATTTCACTGAATGAAGCTGTTGTCTCATAAACCACAGTCTGTGTAAAAAAGTGAACGAGTGTGACGTCACCCACAGCTTTCAGCTCCAAATGAAACTCATCGAGGATAGTAGCGGTTATAGCAGCTAATCTGGAGCACAGTTCCATATTTGAAATTCCGCAAGTATCATAGCAACCAAAGAGCCAATCCGGAGCGAGGCAGTTTTAGCAGGGAGCGGACGTTTAGCAATGCTGTCAGTCAAACCTGTTGCTAACTCTAGCAAGAGCGTCCTCAGGGAAAGAAGGAGCCGGATTTGTCTGTTATGTTCATATCTTGATTAAGGATGGGAGGATTAAAAAAAATTAAGATTCACAAATGTCGCGACCACTATGGTGATATCGTCACCATTATCGCGATTAACGCTATTATCGTCAATTATCGAATTATTAATTTGCAAACGTTCCGACGGCCCGGGCCTACTTTACAACTCTACAGAATGTACATGTACTTCTGCGTCACCCACGCAAACAATCTACACATCAAATGAAAGTTTGAAAAGCCAAAAATGTGGATTTGGACTTCACTCACCTTTGAGGCTCTGATTCTGTCAAACATCAACATATTCCACAAAGTTGGTCTCATTCGTTCCTACAGGTCCAGAGAATATAATCCAGTCAAGAAATCATGTCCACAAAATAAGTTAGATCCTCCATGTTCAATCTGCTGCAGGAAAGTATTCCACACACGAAATCTGGTCCGTCACTTTTTTGCATTTCTTTGGTCGATTTCAGGCATAATAAACTTAAGACAGCGCCGACTTTGGCCGTGTCTCAATTCACCAAAAATTCACCAAAGTGCCCTTAAGGCGCCTTTAAGTCGGGCGGTACTTCGACCTGCACTTCGAGCAGTACATGGAACAGAGCATGTGATGAATTGGGACACGGCCTTTGTTTCTCAGAGATAAACACACGTGTTATCTTCTGATTGACACCAGTGTTGTCCAATACCGTGGAGGTTGTGAGTCACTGGAGCCGCAAACAGCGAATCAGTGCAACATGTGACTGAAAGTTTACGCCCCACTCTCCCCCGTGTAGAATCAACCAATCACATCACACACGTTTAGTGACGTTTTCTCCTCACAGCCAATGAGCAGCGAGCACGTGTGTGACATGCCGAGATTTTCCGTAAACAGACGGACTTTACCGAGTAAACGAAGCGTGTTAATGCGGCGCATTCTAGGCGCTGTTTTGCTTCTAAACATGATGAAATGGACAAAACAGACAAAACAAAGGAAGTACGTGATCGAGGATACTGTGGATGTTTGTACAAGTTAAACTAGAGGCGTCTCTGACCCGGAGCGGTTCGTGTCAGAGTGAAGATGACTGTGGACTCAGGAGGAGAGGAGCTTATGTTTGATGGATTGGATGCCGGTCACAATCGGTGAGCGTGGTTTATTCTGCTATTGACATGATTGTAAGTAAATATATATCGTGTGTGTATCTGTAAAATGCTGTTTAGCTACTACACACAACACAATCTACATTCAATAGTTTACGTCACTTACGATGAATATTTTCAGCTCAAGTTTGTCAAACACTGCAGGATGTTTGCCTCGTAAATGTGTGTGCAAGTTGCTCGTGTTTGACCTCGGACAAACAACTTTTTTTCAGCGACTCTGCACCAGAACAGGCACATAGAAGTGTCATTGCTGTGACAGAGCGCCCCCTTGTGAGCAAACATCAAAACTAGCATCTAACGTTGTATTGAAACCAGAAACATGAGGCAGTCTGGCGCCGTAAAGACGATTATAATCGTGCGTGATGATCACGATTATGAAAAATTGCCACAAAGGTTTAATCGAGAACCGGCTTTTTTAATCGTGATTAACAATATTATCGTATATCGTCCCATCCCTAATCTTGATTTGCGGACAAAATAGTGAAATTTAAACCTCAGGACCATGTAGAGCAGGTCAATACAAATATTTTAAGGCCAAAATGACAAGAGAGGGGCCAGCTTTTCAATGTAAAGTGAATCGGAGCCAGAGTCGATGGAACCGGAAGAGCGCCCACGCTCACTTCCTGTTTGGAACGCGGCAGTTAGTAGAATAGCTATGTCCATTTATATAAACAGTCTGTGGCACTAGTCGAATCATTACTATTATGTAATTTACACAAGTTTCGGCCCTTATTTACATTATGGTTGTTAGGTAACAGTTATGGAATTACTTGTATGTGTCACATCTGCTGCTCGTGTCCAGTCTCTCATTTTCAAGATGCCATTTTGTCAATGTACCTCATTTTCACCTCCACCGGGACACGCCCACTGTACACACTTCCTTCTCCAGTTTTATTTTCTTAATCAGTGATACTCATAGGGTTAGGCAGCGTCGAATAGACATTGTGGCATAAATGAAAAAAAAAGGGGTTGCTCGCTAGTGTGATGTGTAGCTATCCATAGGGGGCGCCGACAGCATGCGGCGCTTTGTTGTGATGACGTTTACGGTGATTAGGCACTGAAGTTTTCTAATGCGGAAATCATCGGACTTGTTTCTTTTATTAAGTCGTTTCAGATGAATATCGTGATTGTGATGAATATTGTAAAATGTGTAAATTGTAACATAATGATTCACAGGTGTCACAGATTATAACTATAGAGACACATATAGGACAATAGGACTGGTGTAAAATGGGGGTTTTGCATCGAGGCCAAAGTTAGAAGTTTGAGAACTGCAGATTTTCGAAAGAGTTTTGTTTTTGTGGTAAATTTTTAAAACTTTTTCCTCTTTTAAGCCTGAACTTATCCATATTTAATTTTTCTCACAAAGGAACGATTTCACAAAGAGCCGGACCCCACAGACCGGACCAAAGACCAGGACTAGACCCAGAACTGGACCAAAGACCCCCCCTTAGACCCCCCTGGACCACAGACCCTCCGAGACCCAATCCAGAGTCCAGCCCCGGGGTCAAATCCTGTCAGACAAGAAGAAGGGAAAAGAGAAACAAAGACTAAACCAGGACTAAACCCAAACTGAACCGGAACTAAACCAGGACTAAACCAGGACTGAATCAGGTCTGAACCAGGATTGAACCAGGACTGAACCAGGACTAAACCAGAAATGAACCAGGACTAAACCAGGACTAAACCAGGACTAAACCAGGACTAAACCAGAAATGAACCAGAAATGAACCAGGACTAAACCAGGAAACCAGGACTGAACCAGGACTAAACCAGGACTGAATCAGGTCTGAACCAGAACTGAACCAGGACTGAACCAGGACTGAACCAGGACTAAACCCAAACTGAACCGGAACTAAACCAGGACTAAACCAGGACTGAAGCAGGACTAAACCAGGACTAAACCAGAAATGAACCAGAAATGAACAAGGACTAAACCAGGACTGAACCAGGATTAAACCAGGACTAAACCAGGACTGAATCAGGTCTGAACCAGAACTGAACCAGGACTGAACCAGGACTAAACCCAAACTGAACCGGAACTAAACCAGGACTAAACCAGGACTGAAGCAGGACTAAACCAGGACTAAACTAGAACTACAACAGAACTGAACCAATACCTGAGGGACCGGAGCTGGGTCTTTGTCTGGACTATGTAGGTCATAAGAATTTAACCAAAGAACTTTTCAGTCTCAGGGGGGCCCATTATTCTTCAAGAGAAACAATGATAGAAAAGGCCAGATGCCCTCCCATCTTCCTGTATTCCTGTGTGTCAGATGCCCTCCCGTCCCTGGTGTTGTGTCTGGTTCTGTTTGGAGTGCCTCCTGGTCCGAGCGGATCACCAGGAATTATAGCCATCAAATCACATGCCTCACCTTCAATTACAGAACGCCGAGACAAATGTGAATCTGAACAAGAGCCAAAAGAGCCAAAGGAGCCAAAACAGCCAAAATGTGAATCTGAACAAGAATCAAACGAGTTAAAAGAGCCAAAATGTGAGTCTGAACAAGAGCCAAAAGAGCCAAAGGAACCAAAAGAGCAGAGGAGCAGAGACAGAGGAGCAGACGCTTTACTGACACTCAATTGATGTCATCCACCTACCCTGGGGGTATGATGCTAACAGAGGGCACTGCTCTGTCTGAAGCTCTGTTACTTGTTAGACTTTAATCTGGGTTTTTTTTAACACAATCTGACCATAAAGAACTGACTTATCTGAACACCAACAGTTTTTCAGTTAGTCACTCTCACCTTTTTGTGCTCAGATAGTTTTTCAGTTAGTCACTCTCACCTTTTTGTGCTCAGATTGATCACAGGCTCCTGAAATGTGCTCTATAAATCACTTTTGAGTTTCTCCTTGAGTATTCAGAGGATCTCAAAACTTTTTGTCAGTGTTTGCTAATGTGTGCACTGTGTCACCATGGTAACTGCTGACCACCCCGTCATAGACATACATGTAGAACACCTTCAGCCTATGTAACTGCAGTATCACTTTGGAGAGGCAATATAAAGGGGCCTGATGCTCCCTGGGTCAGATCAGACGGACTGACCCAGGTTCAAGTCCAGTCCTATTCCTGGTCTCAGCCTGAACTTTTCTCCACTTTTTAGTTAAACGTTAAACTTTGGACAGAAGCAGAGAGAGCGTTGAACTCGCAACCCCCTCCAAAAGAAACCAGGAGAGGATAGACCCGGTTTAGACCAGGTTTAGAACAGATTTAGAGCACGATTTGGACTGGATTTTCAGGTTTGAGGACAGAATCTGGAGAAACTGGAAAAGTGAGGTGTGAGGCTTCCTGAGATTCCTGCAAATTCCTGGAGGTTTGTGATTCATTTTGACGTTCTGTGAGGTCAGGAGTTCTGGAGGACATGGAGCACAGATGTTCTGACGTTCCTCATGTGGATCTGGAAATAAACGAAGAAGAACCAAAACCCGGAATTCTAGAGCTTCTACAAATCGTCAGACCAGACTGGTGTCTAGAGCAAGTCCACATGAAGGTGAGGACTGAACCAGGACTAAAGCAGGACTAAACCAGGACTGAACCAAGACTAAACCAGGACTGAACCAGGACTAAAGCAGGACTGAACCAAGACTAAACCAGGACTGAACCAAGACTAAAGCAGAACTAAAGCTGGACTGAACTAGGACTAAACCAAGACTAAAGCAGGACTAAACCAGGACTGAACCAGGATTGAACCAGGACTAAACCAGGACTGAACCAGGACTAAACCAGGACTAAACCAGGACTAAAGCAGGACTAAACCAGGACTGAACCAGGACTGAACCAAGACTAAAGCAGGACTAAACCAGGACTGAACCAGGACTAAACCAGGACTAAACCAGGACTAAAACAGGACTAAACCAGGAGTACCAAACCAGGACTAAACCAGGACTAAACCAAATCTAAAGAAGGACTAAACCAGGCCTAAAGCAGGACTGAATCACTGAACCAGGATCAAACTATGCAGGACTTGAAATAAACCAGGAGAGGAGGAGGAAGGGAGAGAGAGAGGGGGCGAAGGGGAGAGAAGCTGTCAGTGGGACATAAAGTACCCCAGAGCGCCCCCTGCTGTTGTAACATCATGCCAGAATAATGAGAGTTTAGTTCAGAAAGGGACGGATGTCCTGAGAAAAAGAAAGAAAGAATGGGAAAACAGAAAAAAACAGAAGAGAGAGAGAGAGAGAAGAAAAGTGAGAAAGGAAAACAGGAGGAGAAGAGATAGAGAGGAGAGAGAAAAAGAGGAGAGAGGAGAGAGAGAGAGAGAGGAGATGGGGTGTCCTGTGGGAAACTGCTAAAGGAAAAACAAAATACACAAAAGAGAGAGAGGAGAGGAGAGGAGAGGGAGGGGAGGGGGAGGAGAGAGAGGGGGTGTCCAGTGGGAGGAGAAAATGGAATATTATTATGAACAAGAGAAAATACAGAGAGGGAGAGAGAGAGAGAGAGAGAGAGAGAGAAGAGAAGGAAAGAAAAGAGAGCAAGAAGGCAGGAGAAAGATTCACTTGTAAACAGAAAGTTAGTGGTTCAATCAGAGTGACCACTGTGTCCTTAGGCAAGACACTTTGCCCTCCATGAGGACGGAGGTCAGACCTGGTCCACTTTATTGTCCATCAGCTGTCTGAGCAGGGAGGCCCAGTATTCCCTCACCCCAGACACTTCCTCCAGCTCCTCCAGCGTTCCCAAGCCAGCTGAGAGACATAGTCCCTCCAATGTGTACTGGGTCTTCCCCGAGGCCTCCTCCTGGTGGGACATGAACACCTCCCCAGGGACACATCCGGAACAGATGCCCCTCGGCTGGCTGCTCTCTACATGAAGGAGCAGTTGGTCTACTCTGAGCTCCTCCCATGTGACCAAGCTGCTCACCCTATCTCTAAGGGAGATCTTCACTCATTTGTGAACAAGACCCTGAGATACTTGAACTCAGGGACTCTCCACCCACCTGGAGAGGGCACCATCTTTTTCTGGTTGAGAACCATGGCCTCGGATTTGGAGGAGCTGATTCTCATTATAGCCACTTCACACTCGGCTCAAACCGCCCCAGTGCCAGCAGCAAGTCCTGATTCATTGAAGCCATCAGGTCAACATCATCTGCAAACAGCAGAGATGAGATCCTGTGGTCCCCAAACATGAACTGAACAGTATCGGAGACAAAGGGCAGCCCAACATGCACTGGAAAACTGGTCTGGCTTACTACTGGCAATGCAAACACAGCTCCTGCTCTGATCATACGGGGATGGGACAGCCCTTAGCAAAGGGCCCTAGACCCCATACTCCAGGAGAACCTCCCAAAGGGCACCACGAGAGACATGGTCAAGATCCACAAAAGCACATGTGGACTGGCTGGGCAAACACCCATGAGCCATCGAGCAACCGATGGAGAATATAGAGCTGGTCCAGTGTTCTGGGACGAAAACGACATTGCTCTTCCTGAATCTGAGGTTCGACTATCCATTGGATTCTCCTCTCCATTACCCAGGACCTTACCTGGGAGGCCGAGGAGTGTGATTCCCCTGTAGTTGGAACACACCCTCCTCTTCCCCTTCTTAAACACTGGGACCACTACCTGGTCTGCCAGTCCAGCGGTACTGTCCCCAACCACCACATCTTAGAGAAGAGTCAGCCAAGACAGCCCCACAACATCCAGAGACATAAGATACTGAAGATGGATCTCATCCACCCCTGGAGCCACCGAGGAGCTTCAACCACCTCAGTGACTTCAGCCAGGATGATGGATGAGTCCACCTAAAAGTCCCTAGTCTATGCTTCCTCCTTGTGGACGTGACAGTCGGTCTGCCAAGTCCATGAGGCACCATCAGACAGTGGTCAGTTGACAGCTCTGCTTCCCTCTTCACCCAAGTGAATGCACACGGCCGAAGGTCAGATGACCTAGTGGACCTGGTGCCACGCACTGATTCTAAAGTGTCCTGATGTCACGTGCACTGACTCTAGAGCAGGGTCACCAACTTTTTTGAAACTGAGAGCTACTTCATGTGTACTGAGTCATACAAAGGACTACCAGCTTGATACACTCTTCTGAAATAACAAATTTGCTCAGTTTTCCTTTAGTTATACATTATTAATAATGATTAATGATGATCATCTATGTGAAGACACTGACGTTCATGATCACAATCAACAATGACAGCAAGGTGGGAAACAGATATCAAAATTCAGCACTTTAACTTTATTAATCTTAGTGATTGTTAAATTTTCAGATGATCACTTATATTACTACATCTCAAAGGAAAAGTTTCCCATTTTCACCAGCCATGGACAAACCTTTTTAACAAAACATAAACTATGTTGTACCATGTTTCAAAAAGTTATCAATCATGTAATGTTAAAGAAAACTCAACTTACATATTTGTAAATAAATCTCGGTTGCTTTTTTGTGACTTTCGCCGGTCTCGTGAAAAAAGACTGTTGCTTACCCACAGCTGCCTGTAGCCTGTGGGCCATTTCTGCCTGCAGTGCGCTTCCCGGTGGGTAATTAGCGTGGTAGTTTTTGTGACACGTAATGAAGTGTCCCTCCACATTGTGCCGCTTTGCTGCAGATGAGACACACGCAGGTTTCTTTTACAGTCATAAAATTCATTGTGAAAGTGATATTTTTTTTCTGCCATGTTTTTGGGGTAAGGAACTGTATTCAGCATCTGCACAGCGCTGAGCACTGGTTTTGTCACGCGCACAATACTGACCTTTGAACTGAGTGGGTCAGAGTTCACCTTAACTTATCTGAACTTCACGTATAATGAACATATTTTTAAGATATTGTCATTTTTAAATCTACATAAAAGCAAGGGTGATTAAAATAAATGGCAACAGAATAAAATTAAATTCAAGATGAAGCTTATTAGTGAGTTATGCTATTATTAGAACCGGCCTGCAGGCGACTCATGCAGTCCTTGGGGGTGACCTTGGGGCCCGCGGGCACCGTGTTGGTGACCCCTTCTCTAGAGTGTCCTGGTGTCACGTGCACTGACTGAGTGTGTCTTCGCACTCGACCCCTCGGACCCCTCGAACCCCTCTGTGGGTGAACCCAGAGGAGGGCCACCTGGCGCTAGTATTCGAGCCCCAACCCTAGGCCTGGCTCCAGGATGGGTCCCCAGCTGAGTCATATTGGGCTATGTCATGATCCTTGTTTTTGCACTTTATTGTCCTTGTGGAGAAAAGTGTCCTCTGCATTTCTCTGGGATAAATCTGCATTTAATCCATCCTTCAATGACTCTGGGTTAAACCTGCCAGGAACAGTGGGACCCATCTCCAGTTTTTGAGCTAGTCTTGCAAACACCACACAGAGTGGCCCGAGACTGGAACCAGGAACCTTCTTGTTGTGAGGCAAGAGTGCTAGCAACTGTGTCTCTCCTGGTTCAGACCTGGTTCAGACTTAGTTCAGGCCTGGTTTAGACCTGGTTTAGTTCTTTTAAACTAACTTTTCTCTCAGTCTTTTACAGAGGGGATCACAAACCGTTTAATTGGTTGTTTTGTGAGACCAGACCAGAGACCAGACCAGAGTCTAGACCAGAGACCAGACCCAGACTCAGACTTGGTCTTGGTCCGGCTTTTCGGCAGGCACACAGACCTGTTTGTGGACCGGTCCAGGGAGGTCCAGATGGTCCGAGTCCTGGAGGCTCGAGGCTGTGGTCCAAAGATCTACTGTAGCTTCAGAAATGGCATCAGCTACGAGTACCTGCCGGGGACGCCACTGAGCGACTGCCTGCTCACACAGCCCCACATATACAGGTTTGACCTAGGACTACAGCAGGACTAAACCAGGACTACATCAGGACTACACCAGAACTGAACCAGGTCTAAAGCATTACTGAATCGGGACTAAACCAGGACTGATCGGGACTAAACCAGGACTAACCCCTGTTTGGTTTCAGGTTGGTCGCAGCTGAGATGGCGACGCTTCACTCAGTTCAGATGAAGAACTCTGAGTCTGAGGAACCGGTTTTGTGGAAAAAGATGGAGCATTTCCTGAAGCTCATTCAAATGAGCCAATCAGAGGAGAGTCAGGGGAACCACAGCCATTCAGAGGAGCGCAGGAACAACAGCAGGCAATCAGAGAGCAGGTCAGTGATAGAGAGAGTGATTCTCCCAGTCCAGATCTGTGTCCTGGTCTCTGGTCTTTCTAAGTTCCCTATTCTGGTTTCTGGTCTCTGGTCTGGTTTTTAGTCTCTGCTCTCTGGTCTCTGGTCTGGTCTCTGGTCTTAGTCCCTTTTCTGGTCTCTGGTCTTAGTCACTGCTCTGGTCTCAGATCCAGGTTTTGGTCCGGTCCGGTCCCGAGTCCTGAGGTGTTGCAGACTGAGATGGTTTTGTTAAAGTCCAGTTTGAGTCAGCTCCGGTCTCCAGTAGTCCTGTGTCACAACGATCTGCTCACCAAGAACATCATCTACAACAAGGAACGAGGTGCCTAGAATACTACTGCATGTATTACTACTACTACTACTACTACAACTACTGCTAATACTACTGCTCGTACTAGTATAACTACTGCTCACCAAGAACAGGAGTTATAGTAGTACATGTACAACAAGGAACAAGGTACTACAAATACTAAAACTACTGCATGTACTACTACTGACAATACTACAAATACTGCATGTACTACTACTGATAATACTAAAACTACTGCTACTACCACCACCACTACTTCTACTTCTACTGCTACTACTACCACTATGTAAAATGTCACTGGTATAACTGAGTCTTTTTGCAGGAACAGTGAAGTTTATAGATTTTGAATACGCAGACTTTAACTATCAGGCGTTCGACATCGGAAACCACTTCAACGAGTTTGCAGGTGTTTCATTTAAATATGTAAATGTGTGTGTGTGAATAAACAAATGAGCTCATGAATATGCAAATATGTCCCTGCTGGTCAGGAGTGAGTGACCTGGACTACAGTCGGTACCCGAGTCCTGGACTACAAAAGGACTGGATCAAGACCTACCTCAAAAACTACAACCAGGAAACAGGAAGTGAGGTCACCGAGCAGGAAGTGACACGCCTCTATATCCACGTCTGCAAGTTCTCATTGGTCAGAAAACACTCACCAAACCCACCCACAATCCACAGTAGAGGAGCAGAGGAGGAGCAGAGTAGAAGGTCAGAGGAGCGGAGGAGAGGGGCAGAGGAGCAGAGGAGCAGAGGAGCAGAAGAGAGGGCAGAGGAGCAAAGGAAAGGGTCAGAGGAGTAGAGGAGAGGGTCAGAGGAGCAAAGTAGAGGGTGAGAGGAGCAGAGGGTGAGAGGAGCAGAGGAACAGAGGAGCAGAGAAGAGGGTTAGAGGGTCAGAGGAGCTGAAGAGTAGAGGAGCAGAGGAGAAGGTCAGAGGAGCAGAGAGTCAGAAGAACAGAGGTCAGAGGAGCTGAAGAGAGGAGCAGAGGAACAGAGGAGCAGAGGATCAGTGGAGACCTGTAAATGTTACTCCATTTTGTTTGTGTCAGCCTTTGACTCAGAGACCTTCCTAAGGCCTCTCATCTCTTTTCCTCTCTTTGTTCTGAGGTGAAATTGAGGTAGACTCATCAGGACTTAGCAGAGTGGTGTCACACATAATGGACCGAGAGCAGATCATTTCAGAGGCGGAAACATTGTTTTATGAAAAGTGAAAGTAAAAGTGGTCTGCTCAAACACAAAGAGCTTTAGTCAGAATAATCTCTATAATCTGTGAAATGGAAGCATTTTTCAGACTTTTGTCCATCTCTCTTTCTGCAGTTTTTCCATAAGAATAAAACTGTAAAACTGAACAGAATGCATCTACACAAATTAAAATGCTTAGAAAGTTTTATTTGATTTTGGTTTGAAACATAGTTGAGTTTTTATTAATTTATGTGGAGTGCCATCTTCTGTCCATAGATTACTGTTTTTCTGAGATGTTCCACAGCATGGCATTAACTATATTTGCATAAACATTTTTATTGCTCAGAAAAACCTTGAAAAGTGTAAGTTATACTATGAGCAGGCTTGCCTCTCCACAGATCTGAAGTATAACTTGGACTATATGCATCAACATGGAGATTTGTGTTTAACAGACACACAGACTGACCCCTGTGAGCTCCATATTATAATGCTGTTACCTCCTTAAAACAGACCTGTAGTTGTGTTTTGTTTCATTCACACATGTTTGAGTAACTCTTAATTATTAGTCTGTCTACATCTCTAAAGCTCAAAATGCTCTGTTGCACCTTGTGATGTCATGAAGTGGTAATTTTCAATTAAACAGCTCCTTTTACCTTTAGTTCAGTAGAAATTGGCAATTCCAGGGCTGAAATCATCCAAATGATTCTGGTGAAGATGTATAGAGTTTAAAAACACAGTGGAGCACTTCCTGTATTAACACATGACATCACAAGGTGGAACAGAGTGTTTCCTGTTTGAGAGAAGAGCCTAAATATACAGGGTTTGTGTGTTAAACATGTGTGAATGTGTTTGTGATGAGGACACAATATTATAACAGAGATCAGAGAATAGAGTCATATGGGCCTTTACATTGCTGAAACCTTTAAAATGTCATAAAAATGTGTATAAACTGTGACAAACTTTTGGACAGAAATTCTTCCAGTGTGATGTCATCAGTGTGACGTCGTCAGCGTGATGTCGTCAGTGTGATATCATCAGGGTGATGTTGTCAGTGTGACGTCGTCAGCGTGACGTCGTCAGTGTGATGTCATCAGTGTGACGTTGTCAGTGTGATGTCGTCAGCGTGACGTCGTCAGTGTGATGTCGTCAGTGTGATGTCATCAGGGTGACGTTGTCAGTGTGATGTCGTCAGCGTGACGTCGTCAGTGTGATGTCATCAGGGTGACGTTGTCAGTGTGATGTCGTCAGCGTGACGTCGTCAGTGTGATGTCATCAGGGTGACGTTGTCAGTGTGTGATGTCGTCAGCGTGACGTCGTCAGTGTGATGTCGTCAGCGTGATGTCGTCAGTGTGATGTCATCAGGGTGACGTTGTCAGTGTGATGTCGTCAGCGTGATGTCGTCAGTGTGATGTCGTCAGTGTGACGTTGTCAGCGTGATGTCGTCAGTGTGATGTCATCAGGGTGATGTTGTCAGTGTGACGTGTCAGCGTGATGTCGTCAGTGTGATGTCGTCAGTGTGATGTCATCAGTGTGACGTTGTCAGCATGATGTCGTCAGTATGATGTCATCAGGGTGACGTTGTCAGTGTGATGTCGTCAGCGTGACGTCGTTAGTGTGATGTCATCAGGGTGATGTTGTCAGTGTGACGTCGTCAGCGTGATGTCGTCAGTGTGATGTCATCAGGGTGACGTTGTCAGTGTGATGTCGTCAGCGTGATGTCGTCAGTGTGATGTCGTCAGTGTGATGTCATCAGTGTGACGTTGTCAGCATGCTGTCGTCAGTGTGATGTCATCAGGGTGATGTCGTCAGTGTGACTTCGTCAGCGTGATGTCGTCAGTGTGATGTCATCAGTGTGACGTTGTCAGCGTGATGTCGTCAGTATGATGTCATCAGGGTGACGTTGTCAGTGTGATGTCGTCAGCGTGACGTCGTCAGTGTGATGTCATCAGGGTGATGTCGTCAGTGTGACTTCGTCAGCGTGATGTCGTCAGTGTGATGTCATCAGTGTGACGTCGTGAGTGTGATGTCGTCAATGTGATGTCATCAGTGTGACGTCGTCAGCATGCTGTCGTCAGTGTGATGTCATCAGGGTGATGTCGTCAGTGTGACTTCGTCAGCGTGATGTCGTCAGTGTGATGTCATCAGTGTGACGTTGTCAGCGTGATGTCGTCAGTATGATGTCATCAGGGTGACGTTGTCAGTGTGATGTCGTCAGCGTGACGTCGTCAGTGTGATGTCATCAGGGTGACGTTGTCAGTGTGATGTTGTCAGCGTGGCGTCGTCAGTGTAATGTCATCAGGGTGATGTCGTCAGTGTGACTTCGTCAGCGTGATGTCGTCAGTGTGATGTCATCAGTGTGATGTCATCAGTGTGACGTCGTGAGTGTGATGTCGTCAATGTGATGTCATCAGTGTAACGTCGTCAGCATGCTGTCGTCAGTGTGATGTCATCAGGGTGATGTTATCAGTGTGACGTCGTCAGTGTGATGTCATCAGGGTGATGTCATCAGGGTGATGTCGTCAGCATGCTGTCGTCAGTGTAATGTCATCAGGGTGATGTTATCAGTGTGACGTCGTCAGTGTGATGTCGTCAGTGTGACAACGTCAGCGTGTGTCATCGCATGATGTCGTCAGTGTGATGTCGTCAGTGTGACGTCGTCAGCGTGATGTCATCAGCGTGATGTCGTCAGTGTGACGTCGTCAGTGTGACGTCGTCAGTGTGACGTCGTCAGTGTGACGTCGTCAGTGTGACGTCGTCAGCGTGACGTCGTCAGTGTACTACTTCCTGTCATATTCAACTTTTCTAGATTTGTGTAAAACTATAATTCATATTTACAACAGGTTATAATGCACCAACATAAGTAGAAATTTGAGAATCACTTGAACCTGTCATACTCACTATGAAAACACACTGCTCACTGTCAGGGAGGGCAACAGGAGTAAGTCTGCGTTCTGTTTTTCAGGCCTCAAACCTGTTCTGGGGGATGTGGGCAGTACTTCAATCCAGGCTCTCGACCATAGACTTCGACTTCAGAAGGTGCTCTCTCAGTTTTACTCAGATCACACAAAAACCTCACGTTGAAACTTTCACGTTATGCAGGTCACATAGTAATATTATGTTTAAACCACAGACTGTATATGTAAATGGACACAGCTAACCTGTTAGCCGCTGCGTTCCAAACAGGAAATGAGCATGGGCATCATTCAAGTCCATTGACTGGCTCCAATTCACTTTACACTGAAAAACTATGACCCCTCTCTCTGTAACTGCTGCTGTCAGACTTGTTTTGGTCTTAAAATGTTCTACATAATCCTGGTGTTTTTATTTCACTATTGTGTCCGTAACTCAAGATATGAAAATTAATAACAAACAAATCAGGCACTTTCTTTCCCCAAAGTCGCTCGCTTAGCAACAGCAAATCTGTTGCTAACTGACAGTGTTGCTAAGCGCCCACTACCTGCTAAACCAGCGGTGCGGGCGGGAAGAGGCATTACTTTCAACAGCTTTGCTCTAGATCTTTGATTCCTATGATACTCACGGTTTTCCAAATAATTCCAAATATGGAGCCTGGCTTAAAATTGGCCACTATAACTGCTCTAGCCTCAATGAGCTTCATTTGATTGGAGATGAACACTGTGGGTGGCGTCACACTCACTTAGCCCACTCCTTTATACAGTCAGTGGTTTAAACTCTCAGGTTACTCAGGTCACACAAAGCCCATGTTCAAACCAAGGTCAGTCAAATTCACACTCTTCACAAGAGAACAGGTTCCACTCATCTGAAATGACTCGTTTAAGTTAGATTCAGGGATACACCTTTTTCTGTTGTGTTCGATTGTGATACTAAAACTGTAAGTATCTGCTGATATTGACTGATACCAGAGCAGACCGAAAACTTCCTTTAAACTAAATAAAAGGCCAAACTGATCCAGATGTTCTGTGTCTATTCTGTCTTTGAGAAATGAAGAATGATTTTGTATCATTAAAAGTTCAAACTTTCTGAGACTTTCTGAGCCAAACACGATCAGTAAAAGTCTTATTACATCAGTTTGTCCAACCAACATATCCACTGGACCATGTTTAGAAGAAGAAATCTGATTCAGGTAATCTGTCAGTACCGTCGTTGATATCAGACCATTATTATATCGGTGTCCCTGATTCGATTATTAGCAGAGATCTCAATAGTTGTGACTTGTGAGTTGTGACTTTAAACTGAAAATTCCTTTAAGATTTACAGAAAAAGAAAAATTCAAATCAGTAGCTGGACAAAAAGTCTGAGAGTGAAGACATTTGGCTGCTCATGCAAGAGGCTTCTTCAGTTCTGGTCAAATTACCGGTGGACACTGCTTGTATCCGTCTGAAGGGAGAAGGTAACTTGTTTGTTTACAGTTTCAGGTTTTTAGTTAGGTCTAATGAGCTACACTAAGTGTGAACTGTGCCTGAATCATACTAAGCATAATTATACAGGCCCTAAACGGGTGCTCTCAAACCTATTAGCATACTGGCTAGCCCTGTTGGTAACCTTGTTTAGATTTAGGTCTAAGGATGGAGTTACAAATGGGAGATAGATGATGTCTAAGGCTCCCATTCCTGTTCAAAGATGGATAGTTTTCCGTAAAGATTGCCTCTTTAACTCCCCTCTCAAACCATTTATTTTCTTTGGCTCAGATCTGTACCTCACTATCTTCAAAGGGAGGTGTTTTTTGAGATGGAGATGCACAGCAGATTGTGGTCCTGAGCTGGCGTGTTGGTTCATTCTCTTATGGAGTGGCTGTTTCTCCAGTGTAACACTCATTGCACTCTTCACTGCACTGATGGAGTAGAGCACTTTGCTTTGTTTGTGGCTCGAGGTTTTGTTGACTTGGATGAGCAGCCAAATGTCTTCATTCCAACATTTTGTCCAGTGACAGATGTGAATTTTTCTTTTACTATGGATCAGACCTGGACGACTGGGGGATCACATAGAATCCGACGTTAATCTAAATCCGAGATTATTTTGCAGATTATTTTATTTAAAATAACAAGAATTTACTGAAAAAAATGTAAAACATCTTGAAACAAAATCATTTAGGTTCATTAGGATCACTCCAAAACTGAAAAAGAAAGTGATCAAATGTGTCTGTTCGGTTTCAGTTACGCTGCAGCGAGACTCAACTTTTACTTTGAGAAGAGAGACCAGTATTTGAACCTGGACCCAGACCTGGGACCAGACCAAGACCCGGAATTGGGGCCAGACCGGGACCTGGAACTAAGGCCAGGCCATGACCCGGTCCTGGGACCAGACCGGGACCCGGACCAAGACTCAAATCTCTGTAAATAAAAAATAACTTTTTCTATTCGTTGTTTCTTTCCTTTATGAAAATTATTTTAGATTCACTGTAAAAAATTGTGTGACTAGCCCAAATGTTTAAATGTTTACATATTTACATGTTTAAATGTTTACATTACTCTCCTCTCCATCTCTTTTTTCCACCCTCCTCCGCTCCCTCTTTCTTTCTCAGAGCTCGGCCCTGCCCCCTGGGGCTGTGGTCTTTCATTGTGCTCAGAGTTAGAACATATCAAATATATATTTATATATAAATTATCTAACCCTCATTTACAGTAGTTTTTCTGATCTGGGTTTGTCTTTTCTTTTTTTTCATAAATGTCACTAAAACAAACACCTGAAGTTCAAAGTTTACATTTGAGTTTAGAACAAACAGAGACTGATTTGTGATGAAACATGTCTGACCACAGCCTGTGTATGATTCTGACCTATAAGAGGAACGAGAGACCAACAGAAGACGTTAAATATGAAACAGAACTGAGATGATTTATTATGTTCATTGTAATGAATCATTCATTCAGTGTAGCTAGCTCCTCCCTTCAGACAGATATAAGGCAGTGTCCAACAGTAATCTGACCAGAACTGAAGAAGCAGCTTGGATGTTGTACTTTGTCCAATTACAGAACGACATTTTTAGTTTGCTTTGTTAGGGTTTGAGTGATTTTTTTGGGGTTTGGGGTTTAGGAGGTTGGACTCCTTCTTTCCTCAGTCACACTTCTCTGACACAGGACCACCTGGTCCTCCTGTTGACATTTGCATAAAAGTTGGGAACACATAGTCGTCTGATTGTGCTTAAAGAACGACTCTACGATATCAACCAAAGAGAGTGTTCAAACTGAGGACACACCGCCTGAGTTTGGATCAAAATCACAAAACATCAGCCCAGCTGTACAGAAGCCTGGAGTGGTCAAACTAGTAGATACAACACAGTACAATTAAAAATATAAATATTATAGATGAGACTCAGATCTGGTTATGATCCTGATCTGGAGGGTGATGTACATGTTGTTGTTTGTTCAGTATAATCGTTCAGCTTCATTCATTTTTAAATCTTTTTCGTTTGATCTCAACACAAAGTAGATTTTTTTCATCGTCATAAAAGACTTCAAAGAAAAGATGAAACAGCGAATCTTTGTTTAATCTGAAGAAAATCCTAAGACTTTGTTAAGAGGCGTGTCAGACATCAGGCTAACGAGATGAACTCAAACAATAAATACCATAAATATTTCACAAACAACAAACAGAAAGAAAACCAGCCGCCATTTTAGGGACCAGTTTGGAGCATGCTCAGTCCGTGCAGACATACAAAAACATGAATCATTTCATATTTGACTAAAACAGTTTAAAATAGATTTAAGAAATAAACTCCAGCTTCATCTGGTCAATCTTGTGAAATGTTTTAAAGTCTTTGGTGCAAAAGTTACGGAATGTGGCTTTAACGTGTCACTCATACCCCTGTCATATCTAAGACTAATGCAAAATCATTTTAAAAACAACATACTCATTTAGAACAACCCAAAAGAGGAGGTGAAGGAGGAGGTGAAAGAGGAGGATGTTAAGAAAGAGGTGGAGGTGGTGAAGAAGAAGGAGGAGGTAAAAAGGTGAAGAGGGAGGAGGAGAAGGAGGAGGAGGAGGAAAAAAGGTGAAGAGGGAGGAGGTGAAGGAAGAGCTGAAAGAGGAGGTGAAGGAGAAGGAGGAGGTGAAGGAAGGGGGAGGTGGAAGAGGAAGTGAAGGCGGCAGTGAAGGAGGTGAAAGAGGAGGTGAAGGAGGTGGTGAAAGAGGAGGAGGTGACCCAGCATCTGGGTCTGGAGGGACGCTCTGCTCTTATTGGTCGTTCCAAGTGAGGATGTTTAGGAACAAAGGTATTTTTAAACAGGAAACAGGTTAAGCTTTGGGTTAGAGTTAGGAAAATGTTAACTCTAAACCATAACGTAAACATCCTCACTTTGAACGACCAATCAGAGCAGAGCGTCACAGCAGAGAGTCACAGCAAAGCATCACAGCAGAGCGTCCCTCTAGTCCTGACGCTCCAGCATTACCCTTGTAGTTTTCAGCACCATTTCCTGTAGTTCTAAGCATGCTCAGTTTATCTCCTGGTCGCTGCAGGAGTCAGATTCATGCTTCTCATTTTCAGATTCTTTACAGGAGGCCATCTCCACATTAGCCTCATTAGCTTCAATTGCTTCATTTGCCGCATTAGCTTCATTAGCCTCATTAGCCTCATTAGCGTTGTTAGCCACATTAGCTTCATTAATTGGACAGTCCCCCTGCGTCTTTTTCTCATCTGTTCTGGTTTGGTTTTGTTTTTGGTGCATATTTTGGTGACGTTGGGGTGATTTTTTGGGACTCGAAGCTGCACTCGAACAGTTCGGCGAGGTTGTGGTCGTTTGTGCGGTTGCCATGGTGACGGTTCCCTGGTAAAAGCTGTCGTCACTGCTGCTGCTAACCAAGCTAACGTTAGCGCTGTTCCCCAGAGACAGGTTAGGGAGGGGCCTGAAAGAGACACAAGAGACATATTTTTTACAGTGCAGAAAAAAACAGCACAAAAAGAGGGGGTATTTTACCCCCTTTTTAATACCCCACAAGAGTATTAAAAAGGGGGTATCTGACGTCTATGGGGTACTAAAGAGGGTGTATTTCACTTCTGTGGGGTATTAAAGAAGGGGTATTTCACTTCTATGGGGTATTAAAGAGGGGGTATTTTACTTCTAGTCCTGGTTCAGTCCTGGTTTAGTCCTGGTTTAGTCCTGGTTTAGTCTGTCTTGGTTGTTTCAATTACTCTTGGTTCTCCTGGTTCTTACCCCACGCAGTAGTCCTGCCTCTCCTGCCGTCTGATTCGCAGGAGCTGTTTGTATTCGCCGATGCGCAGTCTCCGCCCCTCCAGGAAGCAGGTGCGTTTGGGACGGGGCTTGTACTTGTAGTTGGGGTACTTCTCCAGGTGGACTTTAGACAGTCGAGCCTGCTCCGCGTAGAACGGAGCCTTCTGTTGATGGGACATGGACTTCCACCGAGAACCTGAAGGAAGACTCGGGTTAGACCAGAGATAATCCTGGCTGAGTCTGGGGCTAGACCTGGGGGAGTCTTGGATTAGACCTGGTTTAGTTCTGGTTTAGTCCTGGGTGACTCCTGCTTTAGACCTGGTTTAGACGTGGTTTAATCCTGGTTTAGTCTGGGATTAGACCTGGGTTAGACCTGGGTTAGACCTGGGTTAGACCTGGGTTAGACCTTGGTTAGACATGGGTTGGACTTGACTTAGTTCTGGTTCAGTCCTGGTTCAGTCTTGATTTAGTCCTGCCTTAATCCTGCTTCAGTCCTGTATGAGTCCTGGTTTAGTCCTGGTTCTTGCCCAGGATCTTGGAGATGTTGCAGTTAAGCATGTCTGGTCTGGTCCTGGTCTAGACCTGGTTTAGTTCTGGTTCTTACCCAGGATCTTGGAGATGTTGGAGTTGTGCATGTCAGGGTAGTTCTGGAGGATCTTGCGTCTCTCGTCTTTGGCCCAGACCATGAAGGCGTTCATGGGCCGTTTGATGTGAGGTTCTGAGGAGGCTTTGGTTCTGCTGCTGCGGAACACTCGCCCTGAGCTCAGAGGAACGCCTGAAGAAGGCATAAGTATAGGGACAGTTTGAGGCTTTTCCATGAAAACTTACACAATTCAGTTTGTACACCTTCAGTCATAACTGTAAGAGATCCAAACATCAGAGCTTCAATCTTCTTCAGGTTTCATGACAATGTCTTAATATCCTACATTTTATATTTTGTTTAGCTGCTTGTTCAAAGTTGTTTATTATAAAGTTCTGATTTGATCATAATTACAACTACTATAAAACATGTTGTATGTAGTGTTTTCTGTGAGAGATACAGTAAATACATCATTTATGTATTTAATGAACAGTTATGGTCCCAAAACAGATCCCTGGGGAACTCCACAAGCAACACCAAGATTTTTAGATGATTCCGGTTCATACCATCCATGTCCTCAGGTCTGGTCAGATCTAGGACTCTGTGGACCAGTTTTGAGTCTGGTCCCAGTTTGATCCGACTCAGGGCCTCGAAATGAATCTCCTAGAACAAAAAGATTAGAGTTAGACCCAGTCTAGACCAGGTCCATAGCCATAGCCTATGTAAAGAAGTGTCCTGAGAGAGTGTAACATCACCCACAGCGTTATGCTCCAAATGAAGCTCATCGAGGCTAACAGTTATAGCAGCTAATCTGGAGCACAGTTCTATATTTGGAATTCCGACCACGAGTATCATAGCAACCGCAAAGCCAATCAGGATCAAGGCTGTTGAAGGTAATTCTCCTTCATGCCCACACCGCTCGTTTAGCAGGGTGCTCAGCAACACTGTCAATCAAACCTGATGCTTTCAGGGAAAGAAGGCACCTCGTTGGTCTGTTATTAATGTTCATATTTAGATTTACAGACAATAGTGAAATAAAATCCCCAGGATCATGTAGAGTGGGTTATTACGAACATTTTAAGACCAAATTGATGAGCCTGGCAGCAGCAGTTAGAGAGAGGGGCCGCAGTTTTTACAGAGAAAGTGAAATGGGGACAGAGTTGATGGAGCCAGAGTTGATGGAGCCAAACTGCACCTATGCTCATTTCCTGTTTGGAATGTGGTGGCTAGCAAGTTAGCTATGTCCAGAGATATATGCAGTCTATGATAACAGTCCAGTGACGTGCGGTGAGGTTCATGCCTGGTGAGGCACTGACGTTGTCACAATCAGATTTACAAACATATAAACCAGGGGTCGGTACATTTGGCTCCAGGTCAGTTTCTCTCCCAGTGACTTGGGGCAAGAATAAAAAAGAATTTCAAAATAAAAGTTCCGAAGCCTGTATGAAATAGCTCTAATAGTATTAGATCTAATACTATTTTGGTCTGATGTCTCTGATATTTTGGTCTCACCAGTCTCTTGAGGCTGTGGGTATGGCGGGTTACAGTTAGATAAAATATGTTGTACTTTCCTGCTGTTTTCCTTGCTACAATACACCAACACGTCAGGACAGTGCACAGTTCATTTTCTTTATTCAGCAACTCTAGTTCTCAACAACATGTGCGCGCCCTATGCGCGTTCACACCCGGTGCGCTCCCCAAATGCGCTGTACTGAAACAATAGGAACCAACATTATTATTAAAGTAAATGTAGTTTACCCAAATATAATACAATAAATACATATTAATTGTTAATAAAACAAATACGAAGTAATAAACAAAATACTGATGTCCCAAATTAATGTTAATATATAAAATAATATACATCAAATAAATCAAAGGTTACAGTATGAAATAATAAGCAAGCTGGTTTTGTATTGTCTTTATCCTTATTCTGGTTCCCCAGTTTTCAGTGGATTGAAGTCATTAAATTTCTTACCATTTTGTACGTCTCTGTTTGAAAAGAGCGAGTCTTTCGTCCCGTTGTCTGGAGCAAACCATTTAGCTCCTTTAGCGTTGGTCTCGGTCCTTTAATTATAACCTCCTGCTTCGACCGAAAGTCCAGTTTAGAAAACTGCTTGAGCTTTAATATGTATCTTCCTCCATTTAAAAAGTAGGGCCAGACAAGAAGAAAAAAGTGAACCGCTAAAGTTGACTTACTAACTCTAAATTGTAGTTGAATCACTATTCTGCGGGAGTTGCAAGAATCCCTGGGCTCACGAGTGCCCCCTAACATGAGGCAGGGTAACTGCGTGCCTCACCCGGCGCCTTTTCACAGCCGCTATAATGTGCTCAGCCCTTAAAGCAGGGGTCTCAAACTCGCGGCCCGGGGGCCAATTGCGGCCCACGAGACGATATTTTGTGGCCCGCAGGACAGTATGAAAGTTTAAAGTTAGTGTGCCATTACTATGTTGCGTGTAGAAGGTGTCGCCAAATCGGTAAACCCCAAACACACAAGTCACTAGCGCTGTGTATTTCCCTCACGAAAGATTCAACAAATAACGCTATATATCCATAAAATCCACAAGAATTGGTATTTTGACTCATGTATGTTGAAAACAGCGATGACTTTTGAGAAGATTTTAACAAAGCTTTTTTTGTGGAATAGCTGATGTGGCCCAGCCTCACCTAGACTGTGCCTCCTGCGGCCCCCAGATAATTTGAGTTTGAGACCCCTGCCTTAAAGAGTTAAAGCAGCAGCTTAGCACACAGCATAGTCAGTCCATGTGAGGCATGAACGGCCTGTGCCTCACTACGTGTCTCTTCTCAGGATTTCAACGGTAAACGTAAAAAAAAATCAGCAATTTTGAGTAAAAAAAAAAGAATAAAATTGCAAAGTTAAATAGAGGCAGTGCCTCACCGCCTCAGGTGACCGCACATCACTGGTACAGTCTATGCTAGCAGGTTAGCTAAGTCCACAGATATATACAATCTATACTCGCAGGTTACCCACATCCACAGATATATGCAGTTCATGCTAGCAGGTATGTCCACAGATATGTACAGTCTAGTCCTGTACCTTGTCCCTGTTGTGCAGGTGCATGTGGGTCAAAGCAGACAGTCTGGACTCTGGACTCTGGGACCCTGCATAGACCGGTTCTGGGTGGATTTGAATTGGATTTCGTGGGCCCTCAGGTTTCATCTGGTCTCTGTGAGTCCGGACTTTGTGGTCTTGGTACGGTCCAGAGGACTCAAGACCAAAGATCAGGTCTGAAACAGGAGAATGAAATGAGTCTGATGCTCTTCCAGCTCCAAACTAGGACTAAACCGGGAATAAAGCAGGTTTAAAACAGAACTAAACCAGGTCTGAATCAGGTCTAAACAAGGACTGAACCAGGACTAACCCAGGTCTGAACCATGTTTGAACCATGACTAAAGCAGATCTGAAAAAGGTTTGAACAAGTTTTAAACAAGGACTAAACCAGCTTTGAACCAAGACTAACACAGGTCTCAACAAAGCCAACACTGATCCAGGACTAAACAAGGGCTAAACCAGAACTAAACAAGATCCAAACCGGGTCTAAACCAGGTCTACAGCAGGTCTAAACCAGGCCTAAACCAGGTCTACAGCAGGTCTAAACCAGGCCTAAACCAGGTCTACAGCAGGTCTAAACCAGGTCTACAGCAGGCCTTACCTCTGTGCTGGTGGTGGATCCGGTCTGGACTGGGTTTGGACTGGCTCAGACCTGGTTGAGTTCTTCGATAGTCTTGAGTTTTATTTGGAGATGAGAGGTTCAGCGGCTCACACTGCTCGTCCTGAAACACACAGAACAAAGGGGCCTGAGCTGAGGGCTTGATTCCTTCGCCACTGTGTCACTGAGCAAAGCACCTGCCAGGACTATACTGGGACTGAACAAGGTCTAAACCAGGCCAAAACCAGGTATAAAAGGACCAAATTGGTACTAAAGCAGGTCTAAACCAGGTGTAAAGCAAAGACCAGAGTGATAATGTGCAAACCTTCAGGTGTGGACTATTCTCCCTCTTCACAGCAGCAGAGGGCGACACTGGACAAATCTGTAGATTTGAGACTGGAGCCGAGACTTGAGCCGAGTACCACTGCTGAGAGAGAGTGATAACATGAGAGAGAGAGAGAGGAGGAGAGGAGGAGGAGAGCCAATCCCAGAGTTAAATCAGACCTAATAAACTGCAAACTGGACCTTTCAGATCTTTAACCATGTAATCTTTATTCTCCTGTATTCAAGACGTCATTACCGGAGGTACTACCACTACTACTACTCCATTACTACTGCTACCACTACTACTACTGCTACTACTGCTACAACTTCAACTTCAACTTCAACTACTACTACTACTGCTACTACTACTAATCTTTGATACTTGTAGGATTCAGCAGCATCATGTAGTCATTTTGATACAAATGAAAAAAAAAAAACGGTTGCTCGCTAATGCGATGTGCAGCTATCCATAGGGGGCGCTGACAGCATGCAGTGCTTTGTTGTGATGACGTTTACAGTTTTTCTAACGTGAAAGCCAGCAGACCTGTTTTATTAAGTTGTTTTAGATCGATAGTGTGATTTAATATGTGTAAATTATAACACAATGATCCACGGGTGTCACGGTTTATAACTATAGAGACACATATAGGGAAATAGAGCTGATTTAAAGTGTATTTCCTCAGACTCAGGTCCAGAGGGCCCTGACTCTGCTCCATCCATCACACTGACCAGCACCTGTCAATCAAACTTTAGTTCATTCATCAATGAGCTGTCAATCAGGCTCAGAGGGGGAGGGGCATTCACTGCTATGCTAATGCTATCGTCCATTTAGCAACTCGGCTAATCTGGGACGATTTCAGAACTCCAGAGCCAGTCCCCTGTGTTTTTCACACAGAGTTCGGGATGGAAAGTCAGAACACGCACGTTACTATGGAAATCCGCCATGTTTGTGGCAATAGTGCAAAACTCTCATAGAAATATGTAGGTCTCTGCAGTGTCAAAAAACATCTGAATGAATGAATGCTAAGGCTAGTGTTTAGCATCTGAAACAAAAAACAATATGTTTGGCAGAAAATTTCATTATATTTCACCCACTTTCTTGCATTGTAAATACAAAGGGTTCTGTGGCTCGCACTCACACCTGCAGAACTGAACAAGCCATAGCCCAGTGACGTCATCACACAGACGAGCCACGTGCCAGTGACGGGCAGAGTTCATTCACTTTTTCGTCTTGTCTGTTAGCCACAACAGAGGGTTCTAAACATAAACCATGTATGTGGGTGCGAACATGAGCAACCAGGTCCCAACTGGGTCAAAGTCCCACCTGGCCAAAGTCTCAACTGGGTCAAAGTCCCACTCGCACTGGGACAAATGTCTGTTACGTAAATGTTATGAAAGTGTAAACCACATCTTTTTCCCCACATCAGTTACAAGTTTAAGTAACAACACTCCTATAGTAGGTTGATTTCATTCATAAAATGGAGATGGATTTCCCCCAATGACTTGAGATCACATTCTGTTAAAAAGAGCTTTTAGTTCAAAGGAGCTCGTGTTTCACTTTCACAACGGCCTGAATTTAAACAATTTTACTTCTTTTTGTGTTGACAGTTTTCTGTAATTTGCAGAACATTTTTGGTAAAAAGGGAAAAAATGAAAATCTTTTTTTTTGTTGTTGTAGTTAAAGAGCAAAATTTGCAGCCCTAATTTGGGCTGGTACTAACCCATCACCACATTTATGTTGGAGCCTCATTTGAAGTATTGAATGTGTAAATCTTTTGTGTTTAATTGAAATCATAGTTAATGTAAACTGTCATCAGAGCTAATGGCAGATGTTAGTCCATGTTCACTTGAAATTTGTGACCCCACTAAAGCTCGTTCATGGTCCCATTTAGGAGTTTGATTTTACACAAGAAGGTGAGAGTGAATAACTGAAAAAAACTGTTGGATAAGGCTAGCTAGCTTGAGACTGTAATGTTATCTGAGCGATTTGTTTAACAGGACAAATCAGCTCATCTGTTGGAGTTCAGATAAATCAGTTCTTTATAGTCAGATTGTGTTCAAACAAAGCTCAGATTAAAGTCTAACAAGCATCAAACAGAGCAGTGCCTCCACTTAGCGTCACACTCCCAGGGAATGTTGATGACATCGTCTGCAAAGTAACAATACAAAATTCAATAATAAAATCTAAACACATCGTGTCCACGGCTTTACCCCAAAAGTGAAGTTCGTCACAGACAAACATAAATCCAGGCGGTGGTCATGTCCTGAACAAAAACTTTATTATGTGGTTGCCAGGCAACCAACAGGAAGTCTGCCATATGCGTCACTATGATCATCTACACAAGCTTTTTATGGGCTGTGCGAGGGAAGGGGGAGGGACTGTTCTTACCTGTATGTGACAAGAGGTGAGTCCAGGTGTGTTCAGAGGGGGTGGAGCCAAGTGCAGCGGGAAAAACTCACCTGAAACACAACAGGTACAGTTATGAACCAAGAGCAAACACACCTGTCCAACAACTGCAGCTTGTACAGTACTCATGAACACGTCTGAACACGTCTGAACGGGTCTGAACACATCTGAACACGCCTGAACCATAGTCTGTATAAATAGAGTATAAGAGTGTGACATCACCCATAGCATTCAGCTCTAGTCAAACGAAGCTCATTGAGGCTAGCAGCTGTAGGGGCCAATTTGGAGCAGAGTCCCAGATTTAGAATTCTGACTGCAAGTATCATAGCAACCAAAGAGCCAATCCGAAGCAAGGCTGTTGAAGGTAAAGCCCCTTCCTGCTGCACTGATGTTTAGCAGGGAGCTGGCGTTTAGCAACATTGTCAATCAAACCTCTTGTTAAAGCTAGCGAGAGCGACCTCAGGGAAAGAAGGCAGCTGATGTGTCTGTTATTAATGTTGATATCTTAATACAAACATTTTAAGACCAAAACGATGATTCTGACAGCAGCAGTTACAGAGAGAAGGTCCACACTTTTTCAATAGAAAGTGAATTGAGTCAGTGGAGCTGGAACCGCACCCATGATCACTTCCTGTTTGTAATGTGGCGGCTAGAGAGTTAGCTATGTACATTTTCTATAAATCGGTTTGACTGATAGAAACATGGCCATCACAGCAAATCATATATAAACCAGGACTGACTAGGAACATCAAACTTCCATCACAGGACTAAACAGGACTACTAAACCAGGACTAAAACTGGACTGAACCAGGACTGAACCAGGACTAAACCAGGAGAACCAGGACTGAACCAGGACTGAACCAGGACTAAACCAGGACTGAAACCAGGAACCAGACTGAACCAGGACTAAACCAGGACTGAACCAGAACTAAACCAGGACTGAACCAGGACTGAACCAGGACCAGGACTAAACCAGACTAAACCAGGACTAAACCAGGACTGAACCAGGACTAAACCAGGAACCAGGACTAAAACCAGGACTAAACCAGGACTGAACCAGGACTAAACCAGGACTGAACCAGGACTGAACCAGGACTAAACCAGGACTAAACCAGGACTGAACCAAAGACTAAACCAGGACTAAACCAGGACTGAACCAGGATTAAACCAGGACTAAACCAGGACTGAACCAGGACTGAACCAGGACAGGACTAAACCAGAGGACTGAACAAAGACTAAACCAGGACTAAACCAGGACTGAACCAGGACTAAACCAGGACTGAACCAGGACTAAACCAGGACTGAACCAGGACTAAACCAGGACTGAACCAGGACTAAACCAGGTCTAAACCACTGAACCAGGAGTTGGACTAAACCAGGACTGTGACTCAGTTCTGAACCAGGACTAAACCAGGACTAAACCATGACTGAACCAGGACTGAACCAGGACTAAACCAAGACAACACCAGGTCTTTTCAAACTTAGTTGCTTATATGCTGTGTCAGATGCCCCCCTCCATCTTCCCTCTCTCTCTCCTCTCTACCTTCCTTTATCCTCTCTCCCTCCTCTCCACTGTCTTTCTCTCCCCTCCCTCTCTCTTTTCCCTTTCCCTTTCTCCCCTCTTCCTCTCCCTCTTTCTCCTTCCTCTTCCCTCTCCCCTCCCTTTCCCTCTCTCTCTCCCTCTCCTCTCTACCTCCTCTCCCTCTCTTTCAAAAATAGTTTCTTTTAAACTTGGACTCACAAACCCGGGACTCTTCACAGTGGGAGGCCCTGGACTCCTGTTGAGCTTAAAAGGGTTTCTGTGTTCAGACCAGACTAGACCCTGACTGTAACCGGACTAAAGCAGGTCCTGGGGAGACCCAAGACACCCAGGGGTGAGGAGGGGAAACCAAGAGAGCACACCTGAAGGAGCTTAGGAAAGTGGGACAGATAAAAGAGTTTAGTCCTAGTTTAGGCCTGGTTTAGTCCTGGCTTAGTCCTGGTTCAGTCCTGGTTTAGTCCTGGTTGAGTCCTAGTTTATAGATGTTAAAATGTTATAACACTGACCACTGTAGGGCGACAGCAGGGCCGGCGGCTGTGGGGGGCGCTGTTCTGGAGGAAACATCATGAAAGGAGTCACATGACTCTGGGCCTGCAAACACACAAAGACATAGGACAGTGAAAGCAGTGCACGGGACTGGACCAGGACAGAACCAGACCAGACCAGACCTGAGCCTGGTCCAGACTTGAGTCTGGTTCAGACCTGAGCCTCCTCCTCCCTCACTCTCCCCGCCCCTCCTTCCTCTTCGCTCTCCCCTTTAGTCCTGCAGTCTTGAGCCTGGTTCAGTTCTGTATTGGTAATTTTGCAGCAGTGTTGGTGAAATCTTATTTTATATTTAATTTTAAAAATATAATATAATACAATACGATATAATATAATATAATATAATATATTTTTATGTAATGTTATGTAATATATAATATAATATACAAACTGTATCAAAAGACCCTGTTCCCCCCCTCACTCTTCCCTTTAATCCCCCCATTTCTGTTTGAAATGTGATTGTTGTGATTGTCTTGTAGTAGTCGTCGTGCCTGTGTTATTAGTACCATAGTAGTGATAACCTACTAGTAGTACTAGTACTATAATAGCAGTCTTAGTATTTGTATTATTGCACTACAACATATGTGTCAAACTCAAGGCCCGCGGGCCAAATGTGGCTCTCCACATCATTTTATGTGGTCTTCAATAGGGTTAATTAAAAGTTATGATGGTCTTAAAATGTCATTTTATCAGGAGATACGCAGTTACACAGCCATATTTTTACATCTAGGCAAATGCATATACAATATTTGTAACTTGCATGCATAATAAATACAGAAACAATTAATTAACAAGTTAAAAAAGTAGATTTATTTTACATCTGGCCCTTTGACAGCAGCCATTTTGCTGATGTGGCCCTCGGTGAAAATATGTTTGACATCCCTGTACTACAGTAGTACCTGTACATGCTGCTGCATGAGGCTGATCTTGCAGTGTCAGTACTACAGTATAGTGTTATTTGTATTATTAATAGTAGTACTTGTTACAGTACTAGTACTACAGTAGTGGTAGCAGTAGTAGTAGTACCTGTACATGCTGCTGCAGGAGGCTGGTCTTACAGTGTCAGTACTACAGTATAGTGTTATTTGTATTATTAATAGTAGTGCTTGTTACAGTACTAGTACTACAGTAGTGGTAGTAGTAGTAGTAGTAGTAGTAGTAGTAGTACCTGTATGTGCTGCTGCAGGAGGCTGATCTTGTGCTGTTGTTGCAGAAGCTGTTGCTGTTGTCGAGCGATCTGAAAAACACAAATATTTTAGAAATTTTACTTTATTTTATTATTTATTATTTTATTTATTTTAGTCTTTGTTTCCATGTATCATACTCCAGTTGGGGTCAGGGGTCAGAGACTCTAGTCCAGGGGTCGGCAACCTTTAACACCCAAAGAGCCATTTGAACCCGGTTTCCGGAGAAAAGGAAACACTGGGAGCCGCAAACATTTTTGGAGATCTAAAATGAAAATATTACTGTATATATTATTTTATTTTTACCTTTACCCTTTATATAAATTACTACACAGTGACGTGCGAGTTTAAAGTCCGTATGAAATAGCTCTAATAGTATGAAATAAAAAGCTGGTTCTGTATTGCAGCCTTTTCGTGTGTACCACTCTGTTTGAAAAGAGCGAGTCTTTCATCCCAACGTCTGGAGCAAACCATTTAGCTCCTTTAGCGTTGGTCTCGGTCCTTTAATTATAACCTCCTGCTTCGACCGAAAGTCCAGTTTAGAAAACTGCTTGAGCTTTAATATGTAATCTTCCTCCATTTAAAAAGTAGGGCCAAACATGAAGAAAAAAGTGAACGGATTGCTAAAGTTGACTTGCTAACCTTACCTGGTGCCTTTTCACAGCCGCTTAAAGCAGCAGCGTCACTGCTGAGCTACAGCACAGTCAGTCCATGTGAGGCACGAACGGCTGGTGTCTCTCCGCACGTCTCTTCAGTATTTCAACGGTAAACGTACAATTTCAGAGATTTTGAATTAAAAAAAAGAAAATAACTTTATAATACAAATGATTGGATAAATATAACCATTTCATACATTTTTTCTCTGTGATGACACGTGAGGCATGGCCTCACCTGCCTCACCTGACCGCACGTCACTGTAACTATCGTATTTGCAAAATATCTGCATAAATATTTTATTGTACCTGGTTAATGGGACTTCTGCCCCTGAATCTCAGTATACAGCGTCTGCAAATCGGGCCGGCACTTTCATCTTTACACAGGACTGTGAGCTGTTTTAAAATAGCTCCGCGAGTGTGACGCTTATTTTGAGCGAAGAAAAATAATAAAATATAATTTTATTTAAATATTTCAAGAACACAATAAACTTCCAAGCTAGAACTACAATTTAAAAAAACTAACACAAATAAATATGCTTAAATTACATACTTATTACATAATTTATTTTCCCAAGCCACGCAGAGCCTCAGCATAAGGATGAAAGAGCCGCATGCAGCTCTGGAGCCGCGGGATGATGTCATACTCCAGATGGGGTCAAGGGTCAGAGACTCTAGACTGTGATGATGTCATACTCTAGATGGGGTCATGGGTCACACAGAGTTCTATTGATTACATTGATTACAAAAGTTAAACCTGATCATTTCTATTAGAGACTAGAGCCAAGAGCTCACTGTATTACAACAACAACAACAACACATCTGAGTTTGAACAAGACTCATTTTATCTGCTCCATCTGTGTTAAATATGATTGGCCTGTAGACTGTGATGATGTCATCTGAAATCTCATTCATAAAACCAGCACCTGTCAATCAAAACATGTTTTTTATTCAGTCTCGTATTTGTCTTGGGGCGTTTCGAACCTTAGGAATGTGGTGAGTTGTGGCTATAGAAGTAATCTTTACAGTGACAGTAATATAGTTGACTTTTTACAATAGTAGTGGTCGTACTAGTAGTATAAGTACTGCAGTAGTAGTAGCAGTACTAGTACTATAGTAGAAGTACCTGTAGTAGTATTAGCAATACTAGTACTATAGTAAAAGTACCTGTATTTGTTGGATCCGTGCTAACTCCAGGCTTTGTCTCTGCTTCTGTCTCTGAGCGGCGGCCATTTTCTTCTGCTCCTCCTGAGACATGGCCAACTGTCCTCTAAGGGACATGAGCTGAGAGACTAGAGAGGACACATCTGTATGTCCTAAAGGAGACATGGAGAGAGGAGATGAAAGGTTAGAAGAGAGGAAATAAGGAGAGAGGAGACGAGGAGAAGAGGAAAGAGGAGACATGGCCAACTATCCTCTGGACAACATGAACTGAGAGACTAGAGAGGACACATCTGTATGCTGTATTTCCTAAAGGAGACAAGGAGAGAGGAGATGAAAGGTTAGGAGACAGGAGACGAGGAGAGAGGAGACGAGGAGCGAAGAGGTGAGAGGAGACAAGAGAGAACTAAACCCGGTCTAAACCAGCACTAAAAGAAGGAGTCTATGCACCTCTTTAAAAGACAACCCCCCTGTGTTTTTATGTGTATATTTGAACAAGGTCTGAACCCAGTCTAAGACGGGTCTGAACCGGGTCTGAGATGGGTCTGAACCGGGTCTGAGATGGGTCTAAAACCCTGTCTAAACCCTGGTCTGTTCCAGGGTCAGCAGCAGCAGTACACAGTTTTGTATTTTCTGGTGTTTCCTTGTGTCTGAAACTCTGAAAGTGTTTTATTTAAACTTTTGTCTTTGGGGCAAAAACAAAAGTGTGAGTCTGAGTCTCTGAGGACGCTTTGAACCAGGGCAGCTCAGGGCCACACCAGACTACAGCTCCCACAGTGCACCAGGGCCACACCAGACTACAGCTCCCACAATGCACCATTGCCACTCCAGATTACAGCTCCCAGAGTGCATCAGGGCAGCTCAGGGCCACAGTGGACAGTGGACTACAGCTCCCATGATGCACCAGGGCCCTGTAGACCCCTGTACAGAATTTATAACAAAGAACACACTCGTTTAACTAAAGGATTTCAGACAAATCCACCAATATGTTTTTTCATGGCTGATAATGATGTTTCTGAATCTAGTGCCACAGACACACTCAGGAATCTAACCCAAAACCCTCCTGGTTTAGTCCTGGTTTAGTCCTAACCCACAACCTCCTTGCTGAGAGGAGAACAGCAGGGACTCACGGTTGTCCAGGTGGTGGCGCTGCAGCTCCTCCAGTCTCTTCTGTTTGAGGGAATGTACCACATTGGCCAGACTGACGCGTCGGCTCTCGGTGATGGCGAGTGGCATTCCCAGTGGCGTTCCGAGTGTTTCGGTTTGAGAGGAGGGACAGGTGGATTCAGGAGAGGCCACAGGGGACAGTCCAGGTGAGACTGGGTCAGATCCCCGTCTAGACCTGGACTCAGGTCTGGACTTGGACTTGAACAGGATTTGGACACAACCAGCGACCTAAGGCACAAAAAAACACAGCGGTTTAAAGCTGCTCTGTATAACTTTTCTGGAGGGACTGCCACCAGAAAAGGCTGTGGCTCTGGTAAACACTTGTCTCTATGGAAATGTTAGCGCTTGGATTAGAGCTGTAGTGACTATGAAAAATAATTGTAGTTGTTTAAATGTGTGTACTCTATGGGTGTGAGGGATTTACTGCAGGTCTATACTCCATCCAGAGCCCTGAGGTCAGAGGTCAGCTCCTGCTGGCTGTGCCCAAAGCCAGGCTCAAGAACAGAGGTGTAAGAGGCTTTTTTGTGGCAGTGCCCAGACTATGGAACAGCGCCCTCTGCCTGTAAGATCCTTTCAGTCTTTAACACAGTTTAAGACTAGACTGAAACCCCACCTCTTCTCCCTGGTATTTAACACTAGACAGGACATCTGGGTGTTTTATTGTTCTTTTCCTGTGTATGGTGTGATGTGTATATTTGTTTTTTATGACTTTTATGTGAAGCTATTTGGCTCAGCTGAAGTTGTTTTAAATGTGCTGTAGAAATAAACTTGAACTGAATGATATCTTGCATTATTTCCATTTCAGATGAGTTTTTCTTGCTCAAAAGACCCTCAAATGTGTCTTTGTATGAGGCATGAAACCCAAACATCATCTAAAGTCAAAGTCTGTTTTCTTGAATGTTTATAACAGCTAACACACTGGGGACTACATAGACCATAGACCTTTACTCCATTTCCATGAAGAAATAACTATTACTAAGCATTTTTATCTTTGCTCGTCTCTGCACAGATCTGATCTGTACCTCGGCCTGTGGCATCACCTGTAGACATGTGACTCACCTGTCCTGGGGATATGGTTTCGCTTGATTGGTCGGCTGGCTCACGGAAGTGCTCACAGCTGATTGGCTCTGTGAGATCATGTGACTGTGAAGTGTCCGCTCTGATTGGCTGTGGCTCGGGTAAACACTCTGCTCTGATTGGTTCAGGCTGAGGAGAATCCTGGTCCCTGATTGGCTCTGTCTCAGGGTCATGTGGCTGCTCCTCGGCCTGTGATAGGCTGCAGAGCTCCTCCTCGTTTTCAGAGTCGGAAAAAAGAGCCGACCACATCTAAAAGACAGAGTTCAGTTTAAAATCTGCTCCTCCTCTGCTCCTCTCCTATTTTCGTCTTCTCCTCCTCTCCTCTTTTCCTCTGCTCCTCTGACCCTCTCCTTCTTTCCTCTGTCCCTCTCCTTCTCTGCTCCTCTGATCCTCTTCTCCTTTCCTCTAACCAACTTCTCCTCCTCCTCTCCTCCTTTCCTCTTCTCCTTCGTTCCTCTGACCCTCTCCCCTCCTCCTTTCCTCTCCTCTTCCCTGCTCCTCTGACCCTCTCCTCCTGCTCTCCTCCTTCTCAGTTATTTGTGTAGATGTGAATAATGCAGGCTGCAGATGTCTGTGATCCATCTTTCATGTCACACATGTTAAATCTTTTGTCATTTTTTTTTTTTTTTGTTTTTTTTTTAGACGAGAAAATGAAAAATGAAAATGGCTGCCCTCACTCAAATTAGTTTTTTCCTTTTAATAAAATAATAGTTAAACTGGAGTCTGTAACTGGGACTAAACCAGTTCTAAACCAGGACTAAACCGTGACTAAACCTGGACTAAACCAGGACTAAACCAAGACTAAATGAGGTCTAAATCAGGACTAAACCAGGACTAAAGCAGGTCTAAACCAGATCTAAACCAGGACTAAACCGGGACTAAACCTGAACTAAACCAGGGCTAAACCAAGACTAAACGAGGTCTAAATCAGGACTAAACCAGGAGTGAACCAGGTGTAAAACAGGACCACATTTATGCTTCAACCTAAAGATGCCATTTTATATTTGACCTAAAACAAAGTGACATCGGCTCCAAAGAAACAAATCATTTTAAAGTTTAACATTAAAAACTTTTAATTATGAATCCTCCATTTTGTCCCATCTGCTTCTGAGTTTGTCCCTCTGTGCCTCCTGTCACCTCCTCCCAGTGTCAAAGAGGAGTAGAGCCAGAGGAGCAGAGGGGGAGTGTGTGTCTCCTTTGTCTCTCTGAGCACACAGAGTTTAAAGACCTGTACCCTGTGGTGTATTGTGTACTGTGTACTTCACAGTACCACAGAGTAATTCACAGTACATGAGAACAGTATTTTATCAGAGCAGACAGTGTTATCAAAGCAGACAGACAGACAGAGGCAGACTCCCACCTTATCTGAGCAAGACACTGCTCTGTCCTACTGCGACCCCTGTGTACTTATATGAACTATACAGCAAATAATACTACTGATACTACTACTATCACTGTTACTACAAATACTACTACTGATACTACTACAGCTACTACAACTGCAAAACAAACACTACTGAATCTGTATACTACTGCTGTGTTGGTCCAGTCACTTTGACCTCGGGTAAAACAAAAAGCTCAGATTGTCCACCACGCCCCTGTCAGCCTGCCCCTGTCAGTCTGCCCCTGTCAGTCTCCCCCTGTCTGTCTGCCCCTGTCAGTCTGCCCTGTCTGTCTGCCCCATCTGTCTGCCCCTGTCTGTCTGCCCCTGTCAGTCTGCCCCTGTCTGTCTGCCCCTGTCAGATTGCCCCTGTCTGTCAGCCCCTGTCTGTCTGCCCCTGTCAGTTTGCCCCTGTCAGTCTACCCCTGTCAGTTTGCCCCTGTCTGTCTGCCCCGTCAGTCTGCCCCTGTCAGTTTGCCCCTGTCAGTTTGCCCCTGTCTGTCTGCCCCTGTCTGTCTGCCCCTGTCAGTCTGCCCTTGTCTGTCTGCCCCTGTCAGTTTGCCCCTGTCTGTCTGCCCCTGTCAGTTTTGCCCCTGTCAGTCTGCCCCTGTCAGTCTGCCCCTGTCTGTCTGCCCCTGTCTGTCTGCCCCTGTCAGTTTGCCCCTGTCTGTCTGCCCTGTCAGTTTGCCCCTGTCTGTCTGCCCCTGTCTGTCTGCCCCTGTCTGTCTGTCTGCCCCTGTCAGTTTGCCCCCTGTCTGTCTGCCCCTGTCTGTCTGCCCCTGTCTGTCTGCCCCTGTCAGTCTGCCCCTGTCAGTTTGCCCTGTCTGTCTGCCCCTGTCAGATTGCCCCTGTCTGTCTGCCCCTGTCTGTCTGCCCCTGTCAGTCTGCCCCTGTCAGTTTGCCCCTGTCTGTCTGCCCCTGTCAGTTTGCCCCTGTCTGTCTGCCCCTGTCAGTCTGCCCCTGTCAGTTTGCCCCTGTCTGTCTGCCCCTGTCAGTCTGCCCCTGTCAGTTTGCCCCTGTCTGTGTCTGCCCCTGTCAGTCTGCCCCTGTCAGTTTGCCCCTGTCTGTCTGCCCCTGTCTGTCTGCCCCTGTCAGTCTGCCCCTGTCAGTTTGCCCCTGTCTGTCTGCCCCTGTCTGTCTGCCCCTGTCAGTCTGCCCCTGTCAGTTTGCCCCTGTCTGTCTGCCCCTGTCTGTCTGCTGTGACCACAGTGTGTGTGAGGGACCATAGACACATGAAAATGTCCTCAGACTGGACTAGAGCAGGACTAAATCAGGACTGAACCGGAACTAAACCTGGACTAATATTAGACTGAACCTGGACTAAGTCACGTATAAACCAGGACGAAACCAGGACTAAACTGAGACTAAACCAGGACTAAACCAAGACTGAACCAGGACTAAACTTGGACTGAACCAAAACAAAACCAGGACTAAACCCTAAACCAGATCTATACCAGAGAATTAAACCAGGACTCGACTAGGACTAATCTAAGACTAAACCGAGACTAAACCGAGACTAAACCGAGACTAAACCAGGACTAAACTGAGACTAATCCAGGACTAAACCATAATTAAATTTGGACTAAACCAGGACTAAACAAGGACTGAAGCAGGACTAAACCAGGAATAAACTAGGACTAAACCAGGACTAGACCTGGATTAAACCGTAAATAAACCAGGACTAAACAAGAACAAAACAAGGACTAAAAAAGGTCTAAACCAGAACTAAACCGAGGGTAAACCAGGAATAAACTGGAACTAAACCAGGACTAAACCAGGACAAAATCAGGACTAAATCTGATCTAATCCAGGACTAAACCAGGATTATACCACGACTAAACCAGGACTGAACTGGGACTAAACCAGGACTAAACTAGGAGTAAATCAGGATTGAACCAGGACTAAACCAGGATTAAACCTGGATTAAACTGTAACTAAACCAGGAGTAAATCAAGACTAAACCAGGACCAAATCAGGACTAAACCAGGACTAAACCCAGACTAAACAAGGTTTAAACCAAGACTAAAGCAAGACTGAACCAAGACTAAACTAAGACTAAAGACTAAACTAGGACTAAACCAGGACTAAATCAGGGCTAAACTGGGGCTAAACCAGGAGTAAACCAGAACTGAAGTGGGACTAAATCATAATTAAACCAAGAGTAAACCAGGACTAAACCAGACCTAAACTAAGACTAGACCAGGACTAAACCAGGATTGAACCAGGTTTAAACCAAAACTGAAACAGAACTAAACCAAGACTAAACAAGGTTCAAATCAGGAGTAAAACAGGTCTAAAACAAGACTGAACCAGATCTACACAAAGTCTAAACCAGGACTAAACCAGGTCTAAACCAGGACTAAACCAGATCTACACCAAGTCTAAACCAGGACTAAACCTAAACCAGATCTACACCAAGTCTAAACCAGGACTAAACCAGGTCTAAACCAGGACTAAACCAGATCTACACCAAGTCTAAACCAGGACTAAACCTAAACCAGATCTACACCAAGTCTAAACCAGGACTAAACCTAAACCAGATCTACACCAAGTCTAAAGCAGGACTAAACCAGGACTGAACCAGGACTAAGCCAGGTCTAGACCAGGACTAAACTAGGACTAAACCAGGTCTAAACCAGGACTAAACCAGGTCTAAACCAGGTTTAAACCAGGACTAAACCAGGACTGAACCAGAACTAAGCCAGGTCTAGACCAGGACTAAACTAGGACTAAACCAGGTCTAAACCAGGACTAAACCAGGACTGAACCAGGACTAAACCAGGACTAAACCGGGACTAAACCAGGACTAAATCGGGTCTAAACCAGGACTGAATCAGTCTAAACCAAGTCTAAACCTGGACTAAACCATCACGTTTAAAAACTTTGTCAAATTCAAAGTTAATATTTTTGGGTATTTACCGTTGGCTCCCGCGTGCGCACTCCGCCCTTCGGTGCGCGCTGTGCGTAAAACCAAATGTCACGCTTTTGGTGCAGCGTTAAAACACCGTCACATCCACGAGTTTTACCTTTTTCTAAACTGTAAACCGGAGAATCGTGAGTTGTATTTATGTTCGAGCTCCGCGCTGTTCCGTTCACGCTCACGCGCACGACTCGAAATCATAAAAAACATTTGTGTCTCGTGTTAAACTTTCGAAAAAAATTTTTTATTTGACCATCTGAAGTGCTCTACTCTCTGAAAATACCAGTTTAAATAACTCTCATTTGGACAACACGAGAACTGCATAGAACACACTAATTAATACTCTAATTAACTCGTTACGTCTAAACAGTTAAACGTGTTAAATTAGCTAATATTCACATTTACATACATTTTAGCGCATTACTTTTTGAGTCTTTTTTGGGTTTATACAGTAGCTTTGATAAACATTATTTTGCACTGCCTCACTCTCACCTCGGCTCCACATTCACGAGCATTGCGCACGTGTTTGTAAAATACCGCGTTAAAAATAGACTTAATTCAAAGTACTAATATTAGTATACTACTTTTAAACCCGTTTTTAAAGTTTATTCTCCTCATCCTGGCGTGTTTCGGAGTCAGATCGCTGCTCACCGCGTCTGGACTCGCTCCTCGCCTAAACGTGCTTCTACTTTCACTAAAGTTTCACTAAACAGATCTAAAGACACACAATCATCATTATTATTATTGTTACCTTGAACTTCAAGTCATGGGAATCAGATTTTCTGTCAAAATTCCAGAGAAATCCAAACAGAATTCCGTTTAAAAGTCCAGATGAAGCGGAGCCTCCATCCCGCCGCGCGACTCAAGCTGCCGCTACGTGCCATTCATTTTTTTTTTTTTTTTTTTATTAATTATGTCTGCAGTTTGGGGGTTAAGTCGAGACTTTTCTTGGGCACGCACTGAAGGATGAGAACCATAAAGAGAGAAACTGATACGAACCCCTCCCACAACAAGGGCACGAGGAAACAAGGAAGGAGACAAGGAAGGAGACAAGATAGGAGACAAGGAGACTTGCATCAAGGAAGGAGGCGGGAAAGGCTGTATCATTTTAAAAATATTTGAAGAAATGTTTTGAGTTGAAACTTGAGTTTGTTTTTGTTGAGTTCAGGCGGTTTGTCAGTGATGGAGTCATGACCCAAGTCTGTCATTTAAACCTCATCTCATGAATGGGATAAAACCACAAATCTCCCCGTTACAGAACACACTGCACCACCTGAGCCACTTCATTTCCATCAGCTAAAAACATAACAGGAATAAGAATACAATAAATTAAACAATTTAACGCAGCGCTACTCTCTGGCGCCATCTCCTGTACGAACTGCATACAACTCTTTTATGATTTCTTTTAATTTATGTGTTACAGGTTATTAATTATATGTATATTTTAATGTTCTAAAGATGCTCGTCTGTTTTGTGGTAATAGAGTCAGTAAAGTTATAGACAAACACTATTGATCAACAAACTGACGTGGACACAGAGTCTCACATTAAAATAACAAAGAGCAAATTAAAAAGTTATAAAATTAAAATTTCAAAATAATATAATAATAATAATAATAATAATAATAATAATAATAATAATAATAATCATAATCATCATCATCATCATAACCATAATCATAATAATGATCTGCCATATTTTGCCATTGTTCCAAAGAAGTTTTCTTATATTTGTATCTGTCAGATAATAATCTCTGTGACATTGGAGGAGCGTTGGACCAGGGTACTATAGAGTTGCTAGGTAACAGTTACAGAATTCCTATATACTGTAACCTTTCATTTATTTTATGTATGTTATTTTATGTATTAACATTAATTTGGGGACATTAGTATTTTGTTTATTGCCTTGTATTTATTTTATTAACAATTCATATGTATCTATTATTTTATGTTGACTAAGCTACATTTACTTTAATAATAATTTTTAGTTCCTATTCTTGTTGCGGTACAGCGCATTTGGGGAGCGCACCAAGTGAACGCGCACAGGGCGCGCACATGTTAAGGAGTTGAGAACTAGAGTTGGGAAAAATAAACACATGAGCTGTGCACTGTCCTGCCGTGTTGGTTTTTGTCAGCAAGGAAAACAGCAAGAAGAAGATACCACATATTATATCTAACTGTAACCCGCCATACCCACAGCCTCAAGAGACTGGTGAGATCAAAATATCAGGGTTACAATACTATAGAATAGTTTTATATAAAACAGTAACCTTGTACTTGAGTTCATTTTAGCCATCTAGTTTTACTTTTACTTGAGAACATTTTAGCCATGCACTTTTACTTTACTTTTCCACCCCTGAGATTCATAGATAAACTTTATTTTTGCTTTAGTTTATTGCAGTGTTTTGTTTTGTTTTTCTCCAGCGCAGACACAGGGACTCCAGCAGGTGGCGCTTCTTTGCCTTCTTCATTGAACCGGATGTGACATCACCGGAAGCGGCAGCGTTACAGATGTGATTAGGTTTAGCATAAGCGCAGTTTGGGATGATTTTTCACAGATTTTACCTGTTCTTTATGAATTAAAACCTACAATGGCGTCATCTGAGGAAAAGCACGGCATTAAGAGAGCTGCATCTCCCGCGCAGGTTTGTGGAAATATATGAAGTTAAATAAAAAACACAGAAAAGAGGCGGAATTTTAGGCCCGGAGCTAACGCGGCTAAAACTGCTGTTTACTATGTGCAGGATTCAGTCTGTGTTTGTTTCAGGTTTGAGCGTTTAACAGTGTGCTCCTGAAGGATACTACTGCAAGGACATTTATTTTATTAAGAAACTAGTGTTCATTTCAAAATAAATAAATAAATGAAGATTGAGTTTGTGATTTAAAGTATTAAAGTCTATGTTTTGTACCCAGTTTAGTGAAAGTGTGACATTCACTCAGAACAAATTAAATAATCTACAATATTATTACTAAACAAGATATTTCATGGTTAAGTGCTGCGTGTGACCCCTGACCCCATCTGGAGTATGACATCATCATAGTCTAGAGTCTGAAAATCTCTGATTGGCCAGATAAGATGATTTTAGTCCGGGGCATTGGAAATGATTCTGAAAACAGAGTGACACACAGACGGAGCAGGGTCTGGGCTGAAGCTTTATGTGTATGTCATATTCTGAATTGTTGTTTTGTTTATTTATTTGAGGACGGAGCGTCTCAGTGGGACTCTGCAGATTTGGGGAGCAATGAGAGAAAGCAGAAGTTCCTCCGACTCATGGGGGCCAGCAAGGTAAAAACATAACCGACCCGCAACAACCGACCAACAACTACCCTGACAACAACCGACCCGACAACAACTGACTCACAACAACCAGCCCCAACAACTACCCCCACAACAACCGACCCACAACAACTGCCCTGCAATAAACCAACATACTACCACTGACCCTACGACAACTGACCCTAAACAACCACCCCACAACACTCGCCTCCACAACAACGGCCCCAGCAACGACCTTTGCCACAGCAGCCGCCCCCGCAACAACTATATGGGACTATACAAAAGGCAGGATAACATGAGGCAGGGATATACCGTCTCACCATCCAGCTCCCCCTTACTGTGATCATTATAATCCCTGGCTCATGTTCATTTTTGTTTTACAGAAGGAGCACACAGGACGCCTGGTCATTGGAGATCACAAGTCCACGTCTCACTTTCGCACAGGTCTGAATGTGTTTCTGTTCAACTCTGTTAACGCCAGATTTAGTTTATTTATGTAAAGGGCCCATATTGCACTATTTTAAGATCTATGTTATAATGCTGCTTCCTCATCACAAACACAGAATTCTTCTCTCAAATAGAACACTCTGTTCCAACTTGTGATGTCATGAGGTAATACAAGAAGTACTATACTGTGTTTTTAAACTCCATACACCTTCACTAGAACCATTTGGATAATTTCAGTCCTGGAATTGCCTTGAAATCTACTGAACTAAAGCTAAAAGAAGCTGTTAACTTGAAAACTACCACTTCATGACATCACAAGGTGGAACAGCATTTTGAGTTTTGGAGATGTAGACAAACTAATAATAAAGGGTCATATGTGAATGAAACAAAACACAACTCCAGGCCTGTTTTAGAGGAGGTAACAGCATTATCTATTATATAACTTACACAAAACTGACTGTGAGCTTTAGGAGCTTTAATGACACATTCAGTGCACATTGCACATGATCATAACAGATTCATTTGAAAGGGGTCCAGAGCTTGTATCTCTGTAAATGTGACTCAGGTTTGATTCCAGGTCAGGAGGACAGACGTATGAACCGAGAGCTGGAGGATCAGTTTCAACAGGGACTTGACGGAAAACTGTCCGGACGAAACCGACGCCACTGCGGCCTCGGATTCAGCGAGGTAAAGTTGCAGACTAAGATCCTGATCAGGTCTGGAGAGGGTGTATCATGGACTGTATAAATGGACAGAGCTAACCTGCCGTGTTCCAAACAGGAAGTGAAAATAGACAGACTTCTGGCTTCAGTTCACTTTCCCTGTAAAAAGTGTGAACCCCGCTCTCTGTCACTGCTGCTCTCAGGCTCGTCATTTGACCTTAAAATGTTTGTATTAACCCAGTCCACATTATCAGGTTTTTATTTTACCATTTTGTCCCAAAATCAAGATATGAACATTAATAACAGACAAATCACGCACCTTCTTTCCCTGGGGCTGCTCCTGTTAGCGTTAGCAACAGGTCTGATTGACAGCGTTGCTAAACCAGCAGATTGGCTCTTTGGTTGCTGTGATACTTGCGTCAGAGGAGCTGAACGCTGTGGTGACATCACACTCTCTCAGTCCATTGAAGACTATATACAGACTATGGAGTATTTTTATATTTATATTTCTGACTCTGTGTCTCTGTTTCCAGCCTGAACCTCCTACTCCTACAGAGACAGAATCCACAAAACCCTCGGAAACGCCCAGAGACCAGAACTCCCAAAAACCGGACTCAAAACCAGAACCTGAACCAGATCCTAAACCCGAGTCCAAACCTGAAACAAGACCTGAAACAAGACCTGAAACAAAACCTGAAATAAAACCGGAGTCCAGCCCCGAGTCAGAGTCCCAGACAAGGTCGGACCAGCGCAAATCCATCAAAATGAACTTTGTCAAATCCACGTGAAGTCAGTTATATTTGAACTTCAGGAAAACTGCTCTGACTAAAAGTTTAAAGGTCCTATATTACAGAAACCTCTTGTGCGCTTTAAACCGTGTTATAATGCTGTTACCTCCTCAAAAACATACCTGGAGTTGTGTTTTGTTTCATTCACAAATGTTTGAGTAACTCTTTATTATTAGTCTGTCTACATCTCCAAAGCTCAAAATGTTCTGTTCCACCTTGTGATGTCATAACGTGGTATTTTCAAGTTAACAGCTCCTTTTTTCCAAATGATTCTAGTGAAGGTGTATGGAGTTTAAAAACACAGTGGCGCACTTCCTGTATTACCACATGACATCACAAGGTGGAACAGAGTGTTTTCTGTTAGAGAATAACTCAGCCTAAAGGGTTTATGCGTTAAACATGTGCAAATAAAACAAAAAACTTCAGGTCGGTTTGTGATGAGGAAACAACATTATAACAGATCAGAGGTATGGTGTAATATGGTGTTAAACGTGGCGACATGGAACCATCCACAGGGGGCGACAAAAGTGACTGTAAACATCTTAAGCTGGGCTCTTGCTCGTGGGTTTGTAGCTGTAACTTCATGTGAGTTTTTTAAATAAAATCCTAGGAAATAAAAACTGTTTTGTGTCTCTGAATATTTCAAACCAAACTCACATGTAAATAGAGCTGTGGGCCAAAGTGTAGAAAATAAGATCCTAATTGATGCTAATGCTAATACTGAAATTAGATCCTCATTGTTCGCAGGTATCAATACTAAAAAAGTCCCATTGACAAAAATGAACATTTCCTGAATATCTTAAGAATGATCTTGAGCTGTATCAGAACAAGTATAAGACACATAGGTTCCATAGTGGTCCATGAGGATATAATAGTCTACCTAAATGACTGAGGGATTACACAGATATAAGGCCACATGGGAATATAAAAGAAAGTACTACCATTTCATGTGGAAAATTACATTCTATTGTCTAAAGAAACAGTTTTTATTATCGTGGTATCAGGATCGGTATCAAGTCTGTTCCTTAGTATCAAAATGGAGTTTGAGATTTTAGTACTATGACATCACTACATGTAAATGAGACAGCAGAGATGATTTCAGACTTTTATTTGTCATTATATTAAATTATGACTAAACAAACACAACATCAGTGTTAATTGGAAGCCATTAGCCATTAGCTGTTAGCTCGGTCAGTCCCAAAATAAAATATAAATCTACAGTTATGAAGTGCTCGTGACCTAAATGAGTCTGTATCGAACTGTTTTTCCAGTCTTAAATTCATCTGGTCCGTCGTGCACAGGGTCAGTCCTGCACAGGATCAGTCGCTCTCTGCAGCGGCTTTACCTGCAGAACATACAAATGTGAAACTAAAAGTTTCAGTGTGTTTATAATGAAAATACAGAAATAATAATATAAACTGGAGACGAGGAAGAAGTGTTTTGCTCAAAGACACCGCAACATGAATGAAATTCTAAGTTATCCAGAGAGCAGTGGTTCATTTAGCTTCAAGTGATAACTTAATGTAGTTTTCCCAATCCTTGTTTGGTTCTAGTCCTGGTCTAGTCCTGGTCTAGTCCTGGTCTAGTCCTGGTTTAGTCCTGGTTTAGTCCTGGTCTAGTCCTGGTCTAGTCCTGGTCTAGTCCTGGTTTAGTCCTGGTTTAGTCCTGGTTTAGTCCTGGTCTAGTCCTGGTCTAGTCCTGGTCTAGTCCTGGTTTAGTCCTGGTTTAGTCCTGGTCTAGTCCTGGTCTAGTCCTGGTCTAGTCCTGGTTAGTCTTGGTTTAGTCTGGTTTGGTCCTGGTTTAGTCCTGGTTTAGTCCTGGTTTAGTCCTGGTTTAGTCTTGGTTTAGTCCTGGTTTAGACCTGGTTTAGTCCTGGTCTAGTCCTGGTCTAATCCTGGTCTAGTCCTGGTTTAGTCTCGGTTTAGTCCTGGTCCAGTCCTGGTCCAGTCCTGGTCTAGTCCTGGTTTAGTCCTGGTTTAGTCCAGGTTCCTCACCGGTCTTCAGGAGTCTTCCTTGTATCGATGCCTGTTTCATGATATTTTGCTGTTGTTGTAAAACTGCATCCAGCTCTGGAAAGTCGACGAGGACCTGGCACCTGGACACATCAGGGAGACTTAACTCCACAGTTTTTAGGCAGAGACGATCCTGACATCTTAGATTCAAAGTTCAAAGTTATATAGATGTATGTTCATAATCCAAAACTGAAACAAAGGCAGCTTCAACGTTTTCTTTTCTGTAGTTCAATGAGAGACAAAAATGAGTTTCTATAATAAAATGATCATTTTGATTAAAAACATATCTTAGAATTATGTAAGAGATTAAAAAGGATAAGTTTTCTTCAAATCAAAATCCAAGACATTCATAAACCAAGATATTTATACACCACAAATATTTACAGGTGGAGACTCTTTCAGTTGATGTACTATTTAGTGTATGAAGAGCTTGCCTGTCACTTAAATCATTTGGTTTTATTTTTGTTCAATGATAATTTAAGATTTTTTAGGTAATTTTGGATTTCATGAAAATCTTGTTGCAGTTTTAAAATTCCCTGACCAGCAGAGGGAGCACTTGCATGCTAAAAAGTATCATCTGCATATAAATGTAAGAGTTAGAAAATGTGATTTAAACCCATCAGCCCCTACTTCCTGGGTTCTGGTTGAAAGTTTAGAAAATTTAGACCTGGTTTAGTCCTGGTTTATTCCTGGGATAGTCCAGGTTAAACCCTGGTTGAGTCCTGGTGTAGTCCTGGTTTAGCCCCGCTTGGGTCCTTGTTTAGACCTGGTTCTACCTGGATTTGGTAAGCATGTTCCTGATACGTTCCGCTCTCTCTCGTCTCTGTTTTTGCTCCTCTGGACTCAGGACTTCCTCCAAATCCGGGTCTAGTCTCTCTGGGATCTGGACTTTCTGAGGTCTCGACAGCTGTGGACCAAAACAAAACCCGGACTCAGTAAAACCGTTAACAATCACAGTAAACCTTCTTAAATTGTTCACAACAGAATGTCATGTCATAATGTCAAAATGGAGGCAGGAGTTTCAGGTTCCTGTTTATAGGTGCCATTTTGAGGACCATTCTGAAGAAAGTGAATTGTTAATTGTCTTGACAACAATATTAATTTGCATTACTCTGAAAGTGAAAATGCAAGTGCCTGTTTAACTCTATGGGAGAGTCACTGTTTTTAAAGAAATCTCCTCCTGGTTTCGTCCTGGTTCAGTCCTGGTTTAGTGCTGTTTTAGACCTGTTTAAATCCTGGTTTAGTCCTGGTTCATATCTGGTTCTGTCCTGGTTGAGTCCTGATTGAGTTTTGGTTTAGTCCTGGTTGAGTCCTGTTTTAGTCCTGGTCTAGTCCAGTTTTAGTCCTGGATTAGTCCTGGATTAGTCCCGGATTAGTCCTGGTTTGGTCCTAATTGACGCCTGTTTTAGTCCTGGTTTAGTCCTGTTTTAGCCCTGTTTTAGCCCTGGTTTAGTCCTGTTTTAGTCCTGTTTGAGTCCTGGTTCAGTACTGTTTTAGTCCTGATTAAAGCCTGTCTTAGTCCTGGTTTAGTCCTAATTGACGCCTGTTTTAGTCCTGTTTTGGTCCTGGTTGAGTCCTAATTGACGTCTGTTTTAGTCCTGTTTTAGTGCTGGTTTAGTCCTGGTTCAGTCCTTTTCTAATGAATGAATGAATGAATAAAATGTTCCACCATAGAATCCTGACCTGTCTCCAGATCAGTTTAACCTCTGACCTCTTTGCTGATGTCCAGGTCAAACTCCTCCGGCTCTGCCTCCATCATCCTCTGCTCTGATTGGACTGCTTCACGTTGGACCCGCCCCTCATCACTCTGACCCTCTGTCATTGGTCGCTCCTGCTGCCAATCAAACCCCTGAGGATGTAACAGGCCAAAATGAGTACACAGAACTGAACTCCACTGGTCTACTGAGGAGGAAGCAGACTGAATAAGGCTAACAACATTAGCTGTGAGCACTGAGGTTTGTGCTGCAGTAAAGGAAACTCAAAGAAAACATTAAACTAGTCCAGGAGAGAGCCATGGGGAGGGCATCTGACGTACGGAAAGGGCATCTGATGCACAGGGAGGGCATCTGACGTACGGGAAGGGCATCTGACACACAGGGAGGGCATCTGACGTACGGGAAGGGCATCTGACGCACAGGGAGGGCATCTGACGCACAGGGAGGGCATCTGACACACAGGGAGGGCATCTGATACACAGGGAGGGCATCTGACGCAGAGGGAGGGCATCTGACGCACAGGGAGGGCATCTGACGCACAGGGAGGGCATCTGACACACAGGGATATCTGACACACAGGGAGGGCATCTGATGCACAGGGAGGGCATCTGACGCACAGGGAGGGCATCTGACGCACAGGGAAGGTGCCAGACACACTGATTTGGGGATTTGTTCATTGTGAGAATTCAATTATTAACTTTTTAATTTTAATGGCAGTAGTAGTAATATTTGCAGTAGTAGTAGTATTAGTAGTACTTGCAGAAGTAGTATTTGTACTTTGTGTGTGTGTAGTGTTTTGTTACTTGGTTAAATCAGAGCCATGCAGCAGAGCGCCACCTCCTGGTCACGTCCAAAACTCCAGACACGATCCAACAGTGAAGAACAAACATTTACACAGAAAGAGAAAGAGAGATGGGGAGAGACAGATAGAGAGGGACAGATAAAGAGGGAGGGAGGGAGAGAGATGGGAGAGTGACAGGTGAAAGAGAGAAAGAGAGAGGAGAGCGAGAGGGAGAGAGAGAGGAGAGGAAAGGTTCATGCAAAAAGCAGAATGATCTCACACTGAACCAAGACCTACAGTAAATTAGTCCAGAAATAATTTCACAAAGTTTAAACTTAAACTTGACATTTGTGAGGTGGGTACATTTGGTTTGTGAGGTGGATGTGTTTGGTTTGTGGAGTGGGTGCGTTTGATTTGTGAGGTGGGTGCGTTTGGTTTGTGAGGTGGGTGCGTTTGGTTTGTGAGGTGGGTGTGTTTGGTTTGTGAGGTGGGTGTGTTCGGTTTGTGAGGTGGGTGTGTTCGGTTTGTGAGGTGGGTGCGTTTGGTTGTGAGGTGGGTGCGTTTGGTTTGTGAGGTGGGGTGTGTTCGGTTTGTGTGAGGTGTGGGTGCGTTTGGTTTGTGAGGTGGGTGTGTTCGGTTTGTGAGGTGGGTGGTTTGGTTTGTGAGGTGGGTGTGTTTGGTTTGTGAGGTGGGTGGGGGCGTTTGTTTGTGAGGTGGGTGTGTTCGGTTTGTGAGGTGGGTGTGTTCGGTTTGTGAGGGTGGGTGCGTTTGGTTTGTGAGGTGGGCGTGTTTGGTTTGTGAGGTGGGTGTGTGCGTTTGGTTTGTGAGGTGGGTGTGTTTGGTTTGTGAGGTGGGTGTGTTCGGTTTGTGAGGTGGGTGCGTTTGGTTTGTGAGGTGGGCGTGTTTGGTTTGTGAGGTGGGTGTGTTTGGTTTGTGAGGTGGGTGTGTGCGTTTGGTTTGTGAGGTGGGTGTGTTTGGTTTGTGAGGTGGGGTGTGTGTGTTTGGTTTGTGAGGTGGGTGTGTTTGGTTTGTGAGGTGGGTGTGTTTGGTTTGTGAGGTGGGTGTGTGTTTTGTTTTGGTTTGTGAGGTGGGTGTGTTTGGTTTGTGAAGTGGGTGTGTTCGGTTTGTGAGGTGGGTGCGTTTGGTTTGTGAGGGGGGGGTGTGTTTGGTTTGTGAGGTGGGTGCGTTTGGTTTGTGAGGTGGGCGTGTTTGGTTTGTGAGGTGGGTGTGTTTGGTTTGTGAGGTGGGTGTGTGCGTTTGGTTTGTGAGGTGGGTGTGTTGGTTTGTGAGGTGGGGGTGTGTGCGTTTGGTTTGTGAGGTGGGTGTGTGTTTATGACGTGTGAGCGTTTGGTTTGTGAGGTGGGTGTGTTCGGTTTGTGAGGTGGGTGCGTTTGGTTTGTGAGGTGGGCGTGTTTGGTTTGTGAGGTGGGTGTGTGCGTTTGGTTTGTGAGGTGGGTGGGTGCGTTGGTTTGTGAGGTGGGTGTGTTCGGTTTGTGAGGTGGGTGCGTTTGGTTTGTGAGGTGGGTGCGTTTGGTTTGTGAGGTGGGTGCGTTTGGTTTGTGAGGTGTTTGGTTTGTGGGTGGGTGTGTTTGGTTTGTGAGGTGGGCGTGTTTGGTTTGTGAGGTGGGTGTGTGCGTTTTGGTTTGTGAGGTGGGTGCGTTTGGTTTGTGAGGTGGGGTGTGTTTGGTTTGTGAGGTGGGTGCGTTTGGTTTGTGAGGTGGGCGTGTTTGGTTTGTGAGGTGGGTGTGTTCGGTTTGTGAGGTGGGTGCGTTTGGTTTGTGAGGTGGGTGTGTTCGGTTTGTGAGGTGGGTGCGTTTGGTTTGTGGGGTGGGTGTGTTTGGTTCGACAGAGGAGAAGAGCCACAGCTAAAGCCTCAGCTGTTTATTAAAAGTGCAAATCTAAGACTCAAAATGAAATGATAGAAATGTGACTGTGGAACATCAGAGGCTTCTGTGGATTTGAGGCGGAACATTTGGATCTGGAGAAAAAACAGGAGCAGGAGCTCGACCTCCGTCTGATTCAGAATGAATTTAGGAGTTTGGAAAATTTAAAGAGGAGGTATTCTGCCAAAACAATTTTTTTCAGTTTTCTCCCATGCTCTAACTCTGTCTCTTGTCACAAACATGAAAAGGTTTTAGATGTCATCCACGCAAGTTTGAGTAATCTAGAGATCTCTCAGGGGCCCTATTCAAACCCTCCTTATGGTTAGCAGTAGCATTTTCAAAACAATAAAAGGAAACATGGTGATAGAAATATGTTGTGTTACAGCTAAAACCCCACAGAAGTCACATACCCCCTCTTTAACACCCCACATAAATAAAATACTCCCTCTTTAAGGAAGTAAAAGTCTTTAAGTCTTTAATCTCTTATTTTCAATCAATCTTACCCGTTTTCACCTCCACATACGCCCACTGCACATACACACTTCCTTCTCCAGTTTTATTTTCTTAATCGCTGATACTAGTGAGATTCAGCAGTGTCGCATCACCATTTTGTTTTTTAGGTGAATATTATGATTCAAAATGTCCGCCCCAGTTCTTCCTCTGAGCCTCTGTGTTTCTATTGCATTTGAACGCCACAGTGAGTCTACGATGTAAACACAGTTATTTCATTAAACTATTGCTGTTTCCTTTCAGGGGATTCTGTGATACTGGCTGTGTCTCAATTCACCAAAAATTCACCAAAGTGCCCTTAAATGCGCCGTTCGAACGGCGTATTTAAGTCCGGCGTTTACTTCGACCTGCACTTGAACCTGCACTTCGACCAGTACATCGAACGGTGCATGTGGCGAATTGGGACACGGCCACAGAGTCCACACAGGCCTGGTGCATCATGGGAAGTGCAGGCTGATCTCCCAAAGCATCATGGGAGCTGTAGCTCTGAGGTCCATCAAACAAGTTAGTCCATTCAAACACATGCAGGTTAGCACTGTTAGCATCTCCCACAGAAAACAAAGGCATCGTTAGCAGCAAGCTAATGCCAGAGTTTAAAGGGTTCAGACTTCACCAAATCTGCAAAAAAAGTTTCCATCTCTTTCTCTAAAAAACTAGATTTTTACTTTTATTAATATTGTAAATAATTTAATACCATCATATTTTAAAATCTATAAAATACATACAAAATAGTTACTCTAAAAATGTCAGTGCTCTTTAGTTCTGATTTCCTAGTTTAGTCCTGGTCTAGTGCTCCTTGTCTAGTCCTGGTTTATTCCTGGATTAGACCTGGTTCAGTCCTGGTTTAGTGCTGGTTCAGTCCTGGTTCAGTCCTGGTTCAGTCCTGGTTTAGTGCTGGTTTAGTCCTGATTTAGTCCTGGATTAGACCTGGTTCAGTCCTGGTTTAGTGCTGGTTTAGTCCTGGTTCAGTCTTGGTATAGTGCCTGATACATACATTCTTAAATCCTTAGTCGTGTTGTTTTTTAGTTAATTGCAAAAACAAAACTTTGTGATACATGTGTGAACCTGATAATAATAATAATTAAAAAAAAAAAAAAATAATAATAGTATTTGTAGAAGATGTTTTTAGAGGCACTGCAGTAAATCCCTGTAAAAGTCACATTTAAATGTTCTAAATCTTTCTGTATAAAACTGATTTGGTGAAGTCTGACATTTGAACGTGTTACATCGTTCTTCAGATTCTCTTCAGATTTTCTCCAAAACGATGATTTCTTCTGAACTCAGGCGAAAAGGCATAAACACATTTCAAAGGCACTTTCTGAATGATTTAAAGCCAAACTTAAGTCCCAAAGCTTCAGATCTACAAATATAAAGATTATTTTAAAGTGGTGCTAAACACTGAATCAGCTCCAAGAGCATGTAGGCGGAGTTAGGTGTTCAGTCCCACTTCGAGATTTAAAGCGCCCATGACAGGTGAGACGACTCATGTGACTAAAATACTTAAGATCATTAGATTTTAAGATCAGTGTGATGTTATCAGTGTGACATCATCAGTGTGATGTCATCAGTGTGACATCATCCATGCAATGTCATCCGTGCAATGTCATCAGTGTGAAGTCATCAGCGCAAAGTCATCTGTGTGATGTTTTATCCTCCAGATGAAGTCAGAACGAGAGAATCATCAGAACCTGTCACACTCACTTTAAATGATGGCACGAGTTTTACATTCTGCAGTGTCAGAGGGTCCCAGCAGGGGGCAGTGTATTAGCTCCAGATTCACTTTGTTTCTCGACACTAGGAATTCCACATTTCCTGTTTTTTATGAGGAAGTTTGAGTTTTTCCAGAGCCTGAAACATTTGTCCCGTTTCGTCTCTGCTCTGTTTATTTGGGTCAAGTGAGATTAATTATCATTTGAAATTTTTATATTTGAGTCCAGACTTTGATCTAAAGGAAAACCAGAATCATAAAGATGGGATCAGAGCCGTGGTTTCAGGTCTGATCCTGGTCTTGTTTAGTCTGGATCAGTTTAGTTTCACTTTGAGCCTTATTTATGTTTGGTTTAAAAGTCTTTAAAGCTTTGAATGATTTTGTTTAGTTTCAGTCTCAGTCTCTACCCTCTGTGTTTTGCTCTGAGTATTGATACTGTGCAGGTGACGTCATCAACATTCCCCGGACGTTTGAAGCTAACTAGAGGCACTACTCTGTCTGAGTGAGACTTTAATCTGACCTTTATTTGAAATAAATCTGACCATAAAGAACTGACTGATCTGAACTACAACAGGTGAGCTGTTTTGTGCTGTTAAACAAGTACCTCTCAAATAACATTACACAAGCTGGCTAGCATTACAACAGTTACAGTCAGTCACTCTCACCTTGCTGTGTAAAATCAACCTCAACCATGAACGCTCAGATTGATCACAGGCTCCTGAAAATGTGCTCTTTAAATCACTTTGAGATTTTTTACTGAGTGTTTGCCAATGTGTGCATTGTGTCACCATGGTAACTGCTGAGCATCCCACCATAGACATACATGTAACCACCCCTCCCCTTCCAGCGTGATGTCACTGCAGAGTATCAATACCTTTCTCAGATTTAGGATTGGTGTTTATATTATGTAAATGATTCTGGCATTTATGGTAATTAGTCGATGTCAGTCTCCGCCCACTGCTGGCGGCTGATTTCTCTGCGTATTTCTCGGGAGCGGTTTCGGCTGCTGCTGCGTTTGGGTGTGGGGGGTGGAGCTTGAGCTCGCTTGGGGGGCATGGCACACACCTCGGGGCGGGGTGAGGCGGAACTGCGTTCTGATTGGCCAATGCTCCTCTGTCTGTCCCTCCCCCGCACCCTCTGCTGAAGGCGCTGTGCCTGCTCGTCCGCGCTCATCCTGCTGCGTGATTGGACTGTGGACGGCCAATCAGAGTCAAGCGTCGGAGAGGAGGCGGAGCATTCAAAGGCGCTCTTAGGGCGATCCTGAGAGAAGGAAAGGTACAATATTATAATTAGTCCTGTTCAGTCCTGGTTTAGACCTGGTTTAATCCCAGTTCAGTCCTGGCTAAGTCCCAGTTCAGTTCTGGTTCACTCCTGGTTTAATCCTGTTAAGTCCTGGTTCGGTCCTGGTTTAGTCCTGGTTTAGTCCTGGTTTAGTCCTGGTTTAGTCCTGGTTTAGTCCTGGTTTAGTCCTGCTTTAATCCTGTTTTAGTCCTGTTTTAGTCTTGTTTTAGTCTTGGTTTAGTCCTGGTTCAGACCTGGTTTAGTAATGGTTTAGTCCTGGTTTGGTCCTGGTTCAGTCCTGATTCAATCCTTGGTCAGTCCTGGTTCTAACCTTGTGATTGTCTCCTCTCCTCAAAGTGACGAAGGCTGAGATCGAGCTCTGGTTTAGTCCAGATGAAGACCCGCCCAGACCTGAATGAGATAATCACATCTCCATGGAGACAAGCAGAAAAGTGACATAGTGCAGCTTTAATACAGGCTCTGACCTGAGGTGCTGGGAGGCTCCAACTGCAACTCTGGTTCACTAAGGAATGACCGAAGATCAGACTGGAACTGAGAAGAACCGAGTCAGAATCAGAACTAAACCAGGACTATACCAGGACTGAACCAAGACTAAACCAGTACTAAACCAGGACTAAGCCAGGACTAAACTAGGTCTGGACCAGGACTAAACCAGGACTGAACCAGGACTAAACCAGATTTAAAACAGGACTAAACCAGGTCTGAACCAGGACTAAACCAGGACTGAACCAGGACTAAACCAGGACTAAACCAGATTTAAACCAGGACTAAACCAGGACTAAACCAGGTCTGAACCAGAACTACGCCAGGACTAAACTAGGTCTGAACCAGGACTGAACCAGGACTGAACCAGGACTGAACCAGGACTGAGCCAGGACTAAACCAGGACTAAACCAGGACTAAACCAGGATTGAACCAGGTCTGAACCAGGACTAAATCAGATCTTAACCAGGACTAAACCAGGACCAAACCAGGTTTGAACCAGGACTAAACCAGGACTAAACTATGTCTAAATCAGGACTGAACCAAGACTAAATCAGGACTGAACCAGGACTAGAGCTCACCTTCCAGTCCCCGACGTCCCGGTCTCGCCTCCTCTCGTCTGACTGGCGCTTCAGACCTCGCACAGACGTGTGGCGAATCACAGCGGCCTCTCTGGGAAGGGGCGGGACTTCAGGGCGGGCATCATCTTCGTCATAGAAACCACAGGGAAGAGGCGGCCGCGGAGGGGGTGGGGCATCGGACTGCACAAAGACCGGGTTTAGATGGATCTCAACCAGACTGCAGGGGTCTGAACAGAGTCTAAGGATCTAAACAGATCCTCTGGAACACTTACCCAGTTTGGCACGGTCTGGAGCAGATTGGTTGAAGGCACTGACTCTTGAACTGAAGGCACAATCGTCCTCTCTGTCGACCAATCAGAAGAGAGGAGATAACCTCACAGAAAACACGGAGGGTGTTTTCAGTTTTGTTTGTTTAAAATAACTGTAGCCTACATTGTTTTAAATTCTGTGTGTCCAGAGTCTGACTCTTTGTCCAGAGCCTGACAGAGCCTGACCCTTTGTGTCCAAAATCTGAGTCTGTCCAGAGCTTGACCCTGTCTCTTAAGCCTGACCCTGAGTCCAGAGTCTTACCCTGTGTCCAGAGCCTGACCCTGAGTCCAGAGCCTGACCCTGTGTCCAGAACCTTGATGTACAGATGGAGTACACATCCAAGTGTGTTTTATTCTCAGTATATGAACAGGCCTCATGTGAAAGTACCTCCAGAATTCTCTCTCTGAGATGCAAAGGCTGCACTAGCACTCATGTCACTAGAGTCATAATTGGCAGGAGGTAGGATTTAGGTAGTGACCATTCAGATCAGAGAGTCTTTTAGGTTTAAAACAACTGAATTTCAGAGTTGAAACTGGCAACCCAAATGAGAGAGTGTCTCACATGAGGCTCATTCTGCTTTGTGATTGGATAATCGTCTTGAACCAAAACACCAAATTATCACAAAAATAAATGATGTCATGTCCAATGTCTTTGTCATTAAGAATAAATAAACATTACTGGTATCAGTAAAAACTATATGGTTTGATGTTTAAGTCTTATCTGGTGTCACAGAGAGTTCACACAGAGGTCATGCAGAGGTCCAGAAAGGTCCAGAAAGGTCACAGAGAGGTCACAGAGAGGTCACAGAAAGGTCACAGAGAGGTCACGTTTATGAAATTTAAAAAATAAATCTTCTATTTCACTTTATACCTGAGTTCTGCTCAAGGGGGTCAAGGGGGCGGTCGCGGTTGAGTCCAGCCAAAACGTCCTCCACCCTCCACAGCTCCCTCTTCAACTCCGCCCGCTCAGCCTGAAACACACATGAACAATATGATAACCTGAATTAGTCCTGGTGAGTCGTGGTTTAGACCTGGTTTAGTCCTGGTTTAGTCCTGGTTTAGTCCTGGTTTAGACCTGGTTTAGTCCTGGTTCAGTCCTGGTTCATACCTGTGTGGAGGAGCTGAGCTGGGTTTGTAGAGCAGATCTTAGTTGTTCTACAGATTTTTCTAGGAGAACAAACTCCTCCAGAGAACGAGACATGTCCTAAACAAAGAGATAATCATCAGATCCGGTTATGATCCTGATCTCAGATCTGGTTATAATCCTGGTCTGAACCCTCAGATTTGGTTTTGATCCTGATCTGGACCCTCAGATCTGGTTATGATCCTGTTTGGACCCTCATATCTGGTTATGATCCTTGTCTGGACCCTCACATCTGGTTGTAATCCTGGTCTGAACCCTAAAATTTGGTTTCGATACTGATTTGGACACTCAGATCTGGTTATGATCCTGGTCTGGACCCTGAGATCTGGTTAGGACCCTGGTCTAGACCCTCAGATCTGGTTATTATCCCGGTTTTACCGTATAGGCCTTGGAGATCTGGGCTCGGACTTGGACCAGATCCTCCCGAAGGACTTTCTGATGGAGAGAGATCTTCTGACGAGACGAAGGGTCTGAGAACTGCTCCATCTGCTGATGAGAGCGTGCCAGTACAGCCTCCAACTGATCCTGAAGAAAAGAGAAGAGAGAGGGATGAGAGGAGAGGAGAGAGGGAGAACTTCTCCATCTGCTGGTGAGAAAGCGCCAGTACAGCCTCCAACTGATCCTGAACAAAAGAGGAGAGAGGGATGAGAGAAGGAGGGATGAGAGGAGAGGAGAGATGGAGAACTTCTCCATCTGCTGGTGAGAAAGTGCCAGTACAGCCTTCCAATTGATGCTGAAGAAAAGAGAGAGGGATGACAGCAAAAACTGGAGGGTTAAAATTTCAAGAGTAATACATTTCAGAGTTGTTTTTAACACAAAAATTGTATCTATTTAAAATTAAATGGGTGTCCGACTTGGGGTTATTTGTCAGTTATAAAGTTAACTTTCCCAAGTGTTAATTGAGCTTCCCTGAATGTTCATTTTGCACCTCCCGCCCTCGACTTCAAACTCCCGTGAGAGAAGATCAGGTTGAACCAGTTTGAATCAGACAGACATGAGGTGAATTTTTCACTATTTCTTACATGCAGATCTTTTTTGGTAAGTGCACTTACACTTAAACTGTGAATATAATATTTTTATTGAGAAAATTTTCTTTACTCAAGCATTATAAGAAATTGCTCTTTGTTAACAGATGTAACCACATGGTCTTTTAGCTCATATCTAATGTCAATTGAACCATATTTTATTTGGATTTTTACATGTCTTGTAGATTTTTATCAACAGAAATCAATTAAGGACTGAGTTCTATCCTGCGTATTTCAAGTAAGCTTTTACTTTTTCTTTTTTTGCATTTGGCCAAGCTAAATTGGTGACTGCCGCCATCAGCACCTTTTCACCAGTAAAGTCAGGGCCATTTGCAACTCAGCAAGTGAAGTTTGTGCTGCCACATGTGTGTTGTAGGTCAGAGTAAACTGGTAATGCTGGTCCAGGTGCAGTACGGCTCTGAAAAATTACAGGCACAACAAAGACAGCCTCTGAATAAATAACATTATTTATGTTATTTATTCTAATTTGCTCTCTTTTTTGACTCCAGGTAAAATGCAAATACAGGCATTTTTGAAAGATAAAGTTGGTTGGAAGAAGTCCTAAAGGAAGACCAAGTTAGTTAACGCACTGATTGAACACCATGGGTATGTTTCTATTTTTGTTCACAAATTTATACATGATTCTTAATGTTTCTGATAAGTTTAATTCTTGTTTCTTCAGTACGTTCCCCTCTAATGCCACCTGGAACAGTATGCTCCTGGGATTGCCATGGCATTTCCTTCTCTCGAAGATTCATATTCGAAGAAAGGCTATGCAATAATTATTTTTTTTTAAAATGCACTGAATGTTTTGTTGTGTTTTTTTGCAGTGTGCCTTATTAATCTAGACTTGTGTTGTTTAGCTGAGTCCAGAGAACCCTACAATGTTTTCTGTTTACTCTCAAAATATTAATAAAACTCTTGATTTCGGGATTAAATAGGCCTCCGAGTCCAGTGTTACTTATTTAACATTAAAAAAAAAATTAAATGAACTCTACAACAGGTTGGACTTATATTAACCTGAGAAAGTGTTAAAACTGATTCTGTGAAAGTCAATGTAACTCTCCACTTTTTGCTGTGATGAGAGGAGACGGGGATTAGAGGGGAGAGCACTGAGAGGAAAGAGGGAAAGGGGAGAGAGGGAGAACTGCTCCATCTGCTGGTCAGAGAAACTAGTACAGCCTCCAACTGATCGTGAGGAAAAAGCAGAGAGAAATAGAAGGACGGGAGAGTAGAGAGAGGAAGGGAGAGAGACATGTAGGAGAGAGAGGGGGGGGGGTACCTTGTCCTGTTGCAGAGTGCTGATCCTCGACTCTAAATCCTTCAGAGTTTTGTCCTGTTCACACAAACGACTCAACTTCACCTGGAACAAAGAGTCCTGGTTTAGACCTGGTCTAATCCTTTGTTTAGACCTGGTTTAGTCCTGGTTTAGTTCTGGTCTAGTCTGGTCTAGTCTGGTCTAGTCCTGGTCTAGTCCTGGTCTAGTCCTGGTCTAGTCCTTGTTCCCTTCTGGTTTAGTCCTAGTTCTAGTCCTATTTTAGTTCTGGTTTAGTCCTGGTTCTAGCCCTGTTTTAGTTCTGGTCCTAGTCCTGTTTTAGTCCTGGTTTAGTCCTGGTTCTAGCCCTGTTTTAGTTCTGGTTCTAGTCCTGTTTTAGTCCTGGTTTAGTCCTGGTTTAGTCCTGGTTCTAGTCCTGTTTTAGTTCTGGTCTAGTCCTGGTCTAGTCCTGGTCTAGTCCTGGTCTAGTCCTTGTTCCCTTCTGGTTTAGTCCTGGTTCTAGTCCTATTTTAGTTCTGGTTTAGTCCTGGTTCTAGTCCTGTTTTAGTTCTGGTTTTGTCCTGGTTCTAGTCCTGTTTTAGTTCTGGTTTAGTCCTGGTTCTAGTCCTGTTTTAGTTCTGGTTTAGTCCTGGTTCTAGTCCTGTTTTAGTCCTGGTTTAGTCCTGGTTCAAACTCACATCGATGTCACTTTCTGCCACTCTGAGTGGTTTGAGTTCCTTGAGTGACTTGGCTCCCATCTGAAACACAGCACACAAAATCAGGTTAACAACACTTTTAAATTAACTGACACTGTTTCTAATGAGACGGAAGAGCCAATGACAGTGCAGCACAGAAGGGCATTTGACACACAGGGAGAGCATCTGACACACAGGAAGAGCATCTAATACACAGAGATACAGAAGGATGTGAGGGCATCTGACACATGCACTGCTGGCCCATCCAGAGCCCACTGTTACCATGGAGACACTGAGCAGGCATTGCTATGGAGACGAAGCGCAGCCTCAGCACCACACTGGGGTCACTTTGGGGTCACAGGAAGCAATGGGTGATGGTTCTCGTCTATGGACCCTACTGTAATATAGCATTACTGGGTCTACAGGAACCAGACATGGTTTAGACCTGGTTTAGACCTGGTTAAGACCTGGTTCAGTCCTGGTTTAGACATGGCTCAGTCCTGGTTTAGACCAGGTCTAAACCTCCAGATTAGCTGCTATAACTGCTAGCCTCGATTAGCGTCATCTGGAGCTGAACGCTGTGGTGATGTCACTCCCTCAGTCCAGTTCTTCATACAGTCTGTGGTTCTTACTTGTGTCAGGGCCATCGGGGGGTCCCTGGGGGGGGTCCCTTTGGGAGTGCCTGGGGGGGGTGGCTGGGGGGGTCCCTGGGGGGCCCAGCAGTGCAGTGCAGTAACAGACTGTGGACTGCAGAAATCAGAGGCTCCAGAGAACGCATCTTACATGCAGAGAGAGAAAGACATGCACACAGAGGGAGAAAGAGAGAGGGTGAGGTAAAGAAGAATGACAGAAGGAGGGAGGAGAAAGAGAAAGACATGCACACAGAGGGAGAAAAAGAGAGAGAGAGGGAGAGAGCAGCGAGAGAGAGGGGGCAAAGGAGAGAGACAGAAGGGAGGAGGAGAAAAAGAAAGACATGCACACAGAGGGAGACAGAGAAAGCGGAAGTGAAAGGAGGGAGGAGAGAGGGAGGGGGAGGAGAGAAAGAGCGAGGGAGGTAGACATGCACACACAGGGAAAAAAAAAGAGAAGGGGAGAGAGAGAGAGAGAGAGAGAGAGAGACAGGGGGGGGCATGCACACAGAAAGAGAGGACGACGGGGAGGAGAGACGGGGGGACATGCACACGGAAGAGGAGAGATAGACAGAGGGGGAGGGAGAGAGAGGGAGAGAGAGGGGAGAAAGAGAGAAAGACATGCAGGAGAGGTGTAACAGGTTAGAAACAGGTTAAAAAGAAGAGAGAGAGGCAGAGAGAGACATCCACACGTCATTAATAAGAAAAGTATATTAAGACAAACACGCACTAAGAGTTAGTCAAACAGGGAGAGCGCAAAAGTACCTGATACCCTACCTTCAGATCCAAGTACTCCAGATCCTTCTTCAACTGCAGGAATGAGTCATCCACCTGAACAGACAGAGAGAGAGATGAGAGGAGGAGGAGAGAGAGAGACAGGCGAGAGAATGAGAGGAGAGAGGGAGACAGAGGAGAGAGCAGGAGGGTGGAGAGGGAAGGGGGGGTGAGAAAAAGAGAGAAGGAAATAGAGGGGTAAGGAGGAGGGAAGAGGGAGACAGGTGAGAGAACAAGGGAGGAGAGAGAGGGGGGAAAAAGAGAGGTGAGAGGAGGAGGGGAGAGGGAGACAGGTGAGAGAACAAGGGGAAAGAGGGAGAGAGGAGGAGAAACGGAAAGAGAGGGGTGAGGAGGAGGGGGAGAGAGCGAGAGAGAGGTGAGAGACAAAGGGGAGAGAGAAAGGTGAGAGGAAAAGGGGAGAGAAGTGAGAAGAGAAAGAAGAGAGGGAGGGAGAGAGAGGTAGGTGAGAGGAGGAGGGGAGAGAGGGAGCAGTGAAATGAGGAGGGGAGGAAAAGGAATACGGGAGAGAGAGACACATGAGAGGAGGAGGGGAGAGAGGGAGAGGCGAAAGGAGGAGGGGAGAGAGAGAGACACACATGAGAGGAGGAGGGGAGAGAGTGAGTGAGAGAGAGAGGTGAGAGAGGGAGAAAGGGAAAGAGAGAGAGAGAGAGAGAGAGAGAGAGAGAGAGAGGGAGGGAGAGAAAGAGAGGTGGGAGGAGCTGAGAGAGAGGTAAGATGAGAGAGAGAGAGGTGAGAGGAGGAGGGGAAGAGTGAGAGAGGAAGAGAGAGAGAGGTGAGAGAGAGGTGAGAGAAAGGGAAGAGAAAGGGAAGAGAAAGGGGAAGAAGGGTACATGCAGATCCACACACACACCTACACATGCAAACACACACACACACACACACACACACATGTACACACACATGTACACACACACACACACACACACACACACACACACACACACACGCACACACACACACACACACACACACACACACACACACACACACATACAAACACACACACACACACACTGTATTCACAGATTAACTACATGGTTTACAGTTCTATTCCCACTAACATGTACACTGCCATAGTGCTCTTGAGCAAGACACTTCACTTTTACAGCTTGCATGACTGACTGAATGAGTGTGATTCAGAGCAAAGCAGACCAAGCCAGACCAGACCAGACCACAGCAGGCCTATAGGTACAGACTAAACATGGACCACAAATGCTCCACAGCTGCAGACAGGGGCGCAGGTCACATGATAGATGAACCATGTGACCACAGGCGAGACAGGCGGGCCTCTCGGGTCACATGACGAGGGTCTGAGCATGCTCCGTACAGTCAGAGAGAAGCACAGGGGCATTCTGGGACATGAAATCTTAAATTAGCTCTGTCACTCTGTTCTAATGTGAAATGTCCCACAGTGGGGCTTTAACTCTGTTCTAATGTGCGGATATGTTCCACAGTGGGGCGCTCACCTTGTTCTAATGTGATGAAATGTTCTGTAGTGGGGCTTTAACCCTGTTCTTTAACCCTTGTGTGACCAGTGCAGCCTGTGACTCCCTCTGACTGTAATAAACATTTTTCTATGCTTTTCTATGGAGTCCGACAGGTGTGACACATGACGACGGTCTGAGCATGCTCAGTACAGTCACAGTCTAAACACGCGGTGCCGAGGGGTCTCCACCTGAGCGCTGCAGGGTCCTGGGCTGACCCGGTGGGCGGGGCTAGCTGACAGGAAGTGCGACTTATTGGACAGGAAGTGCATGTCTCGTCTGAGGGCTGCCATCTTGGACTGATGTCTGCGCAACTGGATCAGGAGCAGAGTGAGCTCCTCGGGCTGAAATACACAACACAGTACTACGAATACTACTGCAACTACTACGAATACTACGAGCAAATACTATGAATACTACTGCAAATACTACTAATACGACTACTGCAAATGAATGAGGAGCAAAGTCAGCTCCTCGGGCTGAAATACACAACACAGTACTACGAATACTACTGCAACTACTACAAATACTACTGCAAATACTATGAATACTACTGCAAATACTACTAATACGACTACTGCAAATGGATGAGGAGCAAAGTCAGCTCCTTGGGCTAAAATACACAACACAGTACTACGAATACTACTGTAACTACTACAAATACTACTGCAAATACTATGAATACTACTGCAAATACTACTAATAGAACTACTGCAAATGGATCAGGAGCAAAATCAGCTCCTCGAGCCGAAATACACAACACAGTACTATGAATACTACTGCAAATACTACAAATACTACTGCAAATACTACAAATACAATTAATACTATTACTACTGCAACTGGATCAGGAGCAGAGTGAGCTCCTTGGGCTAAAATACGCAACACAGTACTACAAATACTAGAGATACTACATATACTGCTACTACTACAATTAATACTACAAATAATACAAATACAAAAAATACTACAACTGCAAGTGCTGTAAATACCACTACACAAATACTGCAAATGTGTTTTTTGTCCCCATAAGAAAATGTGACCTCTGCATTTGACCCATCCTTCAGTGCCTCTGTTACACCTGTATTTGACCCATCGCTCAGTGTCTCTGAAGAATGGGTCAAATGCAGGTGTAACCAAGTGTCTCTGAGTCTGGGTCATGACTACCTTAGCTGGAGGATTTGACCTGTTCAAAAAGTTGAAACCCACCAACACAGAGATAATGGAAAAATGTGTACGGTAATTATGTTATTTTCATAAATAAAACCAGAAAGAGAAAACAATCTGAACTTTAAACTAATCCACACAGGGAGGGCATCTGACACACAGTGAAGAGGATGGAAGGGCATCTCACTCACAGTTTTCCCGTGGAGACTGGGAGCAGAGACAGTGTGAGTCATGTACCCAGAGACCGGCACAGATCTGCGCTCCAGAGTCGATGCCTGAAACAAACAAACAAACCAGGACTCAACCAGGTCCAAACCACGACTAAACCAGGAAAAAAACAGGACTAAACCAGGACTGAACCAGGAAAAAAACAGGACTAAACCAGGACTAAATCAGGATTAAACTAGGACTGAACCAGGATTAAACCAGGATAAAACCAGGACTAAACCAGGACTAAATCAGGACTAAACCAGGACTGAAACAGGATTAAACCAGGATAAAACCAGGACTAAATCAGGACTAAACCAGGATTGAACCAGGACTGAACCAGGACTGAACCAGGATTGAAACAGGACTGAACCAGGAATAAACCAAGACTTAACCTGGACTGAGCTAGGACCGAACCAGGACTAAACCAGGACTAAACCAGGACAACACCAGAACAAAAACAGGTCTAAACCAGGGCTAAACCAACAAATCAGGACTGAACCAGGATTAGATTTTTACCTTGAAGAACTGTGATTGGCTCCTTCGCGGCGCTGCTGTGAAGACCCCGCCCTCTGCTGTTCTCTCATTAGTCGGCCTCACTGTCAGCCTCTCGGCTGGTGTGTGGGGTCTGCGTCTGATTGTCCCAGAGGTCAAAGGGGGTGGGACATCAGCTGCGGACGGTGGGACATCGATGCAGCGTGGCGTCGGGGCTCGTGATTGGTCACCCGAGGCCAGGGGGCGTGGCCCATAGGGGTGCAGAGGGGCAGGGCTGTAGAGCGGCGCTGTGGGGTTGCCGTGGCGATACTGATGCCGCTGCTGCCACTCATAAAGACGCCAAAATGAAGGTGGAGCAGCAGAGTCACACAGACCAAAGTGAGAGAGGCGGTCCTGAGCATAACGGTACTCCCCCACACGACCACCAGGGGCACTACAGACACAGAGAGGGAAAATAAGGATCAAATAATAACAAAGAACATACATAACTTAACTGGAAGTAACTGTCTCACTGTGTTTCAGATGACATCATGCTTGGGGTGTTCTACATGTATGTCTATGGCAGAGTGTTCAGCAGTTACCATGGAGACACAATTTACCAAACACTCACAATTTTGCTTTTTTTATGATGTTTGAAACTGAAGAAAAAATACAAACTGAAGCCTATGATCAATCATATAGACTTGTTTAACAGCACAAATCAGCTCCCCTGTTGTAGTTCAGATAAGCAGTTCTTTATGGTAAGATTGTGTTTAAATAAAACTTACTTAAAATTAATTAAATGTTACTTAAAAAGATTAAAGTCTAACAGAGCTTCAGACAGATCAGTGCCTCCAGTTAGCATCATACTCCAGTGATCGTTTGTAGGCAGAGCAGACAGACGATGGTTGTTTATATTTGTTACATTTGAGCCAAAATCTGTTCATATCTGTGTGTTTTTTATTCAGGTTAAAGGAGTGCAGAGGTTTAAAAAGTCTCAGACGATGAGAATGACCTCATGTCCTTGCTCCTGTGACCTCTGACCTCCTGTGACCTCTGACCTCCTGTGTTTCCTCTGTGTGACGTCTGCGTGATCTCTGTTCGTGTTGTGAACTCTGTACATCTGTACTCTCTGTACATTTTTGAGTGTAGTGTTTTTGTCTCCAGGCTGTCAATAAAACCAGAGGAGCGACAGGTGATGCGTGAGTGACACGTGAACGAGGTGTAGTGTGTTTAGGATTATTTTTCCTCACCAAACAGGTCCAACAGAACACACTAATAACACGCCAACACGCTAAGGACACATGCGTCCGCAGGGGCTTATGAGAGGCTCATCTGTCTCTCATACTTGGGGCAACAGGAAACGATGATATAATTCTTTGTAAAAGTGTTTGAGGTTCAAACAGTGAATCAGTAGAATGTGATTTTCCACATGCAGTGGTAGTATTTATTTTCTATTCCCATGTGGCCTTATATCTGTGTAATACTTCAGTTGTCCAGTAGGTTCTATAGTGGTCCATGGTTGTATACTAGTCTGTGTCTTATACTTGCTCTGATACAGCTCAAGATCATTCTAAAGATATTCAGGAAAGGTTAATTTCTGTAGTATTGATACCTGTGAACAATGAGGATCTAGCTTCAATATTAGTTTTAGGATGAATCATCTGATTTTCCATGCTTCTGACACGATTTGACAATGTCCATCTTTAAATTATCCTAAGCCTGTTCCTTCTCTGCAGTTTAAAGTGAGAGTGAGGTTCTCATGACTCTCTCGTTCTCACTTCATCTGGAGGAGTAAACCTGCTCTACATAACAATTATATTGTTACACTTTCTCTCAAAGCTAAGTCACTTTTATCAAAAGTAAAAAACAAAACAAAACAAAATAAACCACCTATTCAGATTCAAATTCATTAAAATATAGACAACCCAGCATTAGCATTAACATTAGCGTTAGCTCTTTCTAAACACAGAAGTGTCCTCTGGTGAAGTATTCATTTTATTTGTGTAGTGTTTAACATGTTGACAGTGACATCCACCCGCAGCTCCCGGTCCCCTACCTGATCTTAACCCCCTAACCTCTGACCCCTGACCCACCTGCAGCTCCATGTCCATTACCTGACCCTAACCTCTAACCTCTTTCCCACCAGAAGCTCCCTGGTCCATTACCTGACCCTAACCCCTAACCTCTGACCCCTGACCCACCTGCAGCTCCATGTCCACTGCCTGACCCTAACCTCTAACCTCTGACCCCTGACCCACCTGCAGCTCCCTGTCCACTGCCTGACCCTAACCTCTAACCTCTGACCCCTGACCCACCCACAGCTCCCTGTCCCCTACCTGATCTTAACCCCTAACCTCTAACCCACCTGCAGCTCCCTGTCCACTGCCTGACCTGAACCCCTAACCTCTGACCCCTGACCCACCTGCAGCTCCATGTCCCCTGCCTGATCTTTAAATATTTTTAATTTTAATGTGACTGTGCAAAAACTGTGCAAGGTAAGACTGGACAGGAAGTAGCCGGATGCTGAGACAATTTATACAAGTAACACACGAAACATGATTTTAACAAAATAAAAGTGTTTTTTTATGCTCTGCTGACCAGAAGACAAACACACACAGCACACAGACACAACACACACCCATGCACACATACACACACACACACACACACACACACTCTTTGGGGCTCTCCTCTTTCCTCTCTGGAGGCCTGTAGCTGCACCGTAGCACGCTGTGACACTCACACTAGAAACCAGCATCCTTACTGGTTGCTAGGTAACAGTTATGTGTGTTGGTAGATAATAGATATGTGTGTTGCTAGGTAACAGTCATGAGTGTGTTGTCACGATCTCTATTTTGTGTTCAAACGTTTGAGGAATGACTCCGCCGCCCTCGCACAGAAGCCCCTTAAGCCCGTCACTGACCCCGCCCCCTCCCCACAGGTATATAAAACGCACAGGTTTCAGCGCTCGTCTCAGAGTCGTCGCACGGGAAACAAAAACAGCGCCAACATGAAGCTCCGCCTCCTTGCCCTGGCCTGGCTGATGATGTCACTAATGATGTCACTCACGGTAAGACGCCTCGACAAAAACAGAAATATAGTTTATAATAGTTTACGATAGTTTAAGAAGCGTAAAAAAGTTTCTACTGATGTTTGTTCTGTAGAAAACTATACTTTTTTACACATTTTTTTTAGTTACAGTTAAATAAATGAAAGCATTAAAAGTACTACGGCTGCCAAAAGTATCGAAAATCAGATAATAATCAATACTAAAACTAATAAAGTCAGAACAAACAGAAATGAAGCTGCATCAGAACAAGTATAAGACACATAGACTAGTATAAACTCATGGACACTATGAACCTACTGGACACTGAGGGATTACACAGATATAACACACATGGGAATATAGAAGAAAGTACTAACATTTAATGTGGAAAATCAAAGTATAATGTGTAAAAAAAAGAGCGATTTATCATTGTGGTATCGGGATAGGTATCGGAGGAGGGTGAGAGAGAGAGGAAGAGAGGAGGAAAGACAGAGAGAAGAGGAGGAGAAAAAGAGAATAGGAGAAGAGAGGGAAAGAGAGGAGGAGAGAAACAGAAAGAGGAGAGGAGGAAATGGGGAGGAAAGAGAAAGAGGAGGAGGAGAGGGAGTGAGAGACAGAGAGAGAGAGAGAGAGAGAGAGAGGGAGAAAGACAGAGAGAAGAGGGGAGGAGAAGAAAGACAGAATAGGAGAAGAGAGAGAAAGAGGAGAGAAACAGAAGGAGGAGAGGAGATGGGGAGGAAAGAGAAAGAGGGGAGAGTGGGAGAGGGAGAGGAGGGGAGGAGAAGAAGAGGAGGAGGAGAGAAAAAGGGGGAGGAAAGATAGGAGGAGAAAGAGGATGATGGCAGGAGAAAAGAGAGGAGGATGACAAAAGAAAAGAGAGAGAGGAGGAGAGGAGGAGCGAGAGGAGGAGAAGGAGAGAAACAGAGAAGGTGAGAGAGAGGAGGAGAGGAAGAAAGAGAGAAGGTGAGGGAGAGGAGGAGAGGAGGAAAGGGAGAAAGGAGTAGAGGAAGAAAGAGAGTGAGGAGGAGAGCTGGAGGAGGAAAGAGAAAGAGGAGGAGGAGATGAGAAAGAGAGGAGGAAGAGGAGCATAGGAGAGAAAGGGGAAGAGGAGGGGAGGAGGAGAGGAGGAGAGAAGGAGAAGAGAGAAGAAGACAGGAGAAAGAGAGAGAGGAGGCGGAGGTAAAAGTTGTTTGTGATCTCTCAGTAACTGCTCAGACTGGTTTCACTTCTATCGCTTTTACTATGAAATGTTTTTACTGAGAAATGTTCAAAATGTGAAGAATCTTTTAGAGCTCAAACCTTTGTGTCACACAGTCATGATTGGTCGCCCGAGGCCAGGGAGTGTGCTATTGAGTCTCTCTATAGTTATAATCTCTGACACCCATGGATCATTATTTTATAACTTGCACATTTTAAATCACAACATTAATCTAAAACGACTTACTAAAAGTCCACTGACTTCCACATTAGAAAACTGTAAACATCATCATAACAAAGCGCTGCATGATGTCGGCGCCCCCTATGGCTAGCTGCGCATCACACTAGCGAGCAGCCCATTTTTTTCATTTATACCAAAATAACTACGTGATGCTGCCGACCCCTACAAGTGAACGAAAATGTACAAGGAAGTGCATACTTCACAGTGGGTGTGTACCGGTGGAGGTGAATATGAGGGTAGATCGACAAAATGGCGTCTTGAAAATAAGAGATTAAAGATTACTCAAACATAAATCAATCCAAATGCAACTTCAGAGGCTCAATGAGATGAAATGACTAGAACATGGTTAAAGATCTGTACAGAACAGTTTGAAGAACAGGCCTGATTTAATAAAGTGAGCTGATGCCGTTTTGCCCTTCCACAGGAGGGCACCACTGCTGACCCTGAGATCGACCCCCCAGGTACAGAGACAGATAGTGACCCTGCTTCTGCTCTTTCAAAATAAAAGCCTCAGTTTCCTTTTTTGTTTTGTTTTTTTCAGATGGAGATGAAGAAAGTGTGACCGAAACAATCACCAACGCCAACAAAGATATCGGTACATCTCACAGGAGAGAGTAGTAGTAGTATTAACTTAACAGTAGCACTACATGTAATATTATGTGTAGTATTCTTAACAGTGTTGTGTTCCTGCAGCAGCCCATCTCTTGGAGGTTTATGTCATAGTACTAGTAGAAGTAGTAGTATATTTGTTGTAGTACTTGTAGTATTGCTGTGTTTGCAGCGGCCCGTCTCCTGGAGGGGGACATTGTTGAGGACAGACGCAGAAACGCTGTGTCCTGTTTCTACTGTAAATGGTCCAAGTACAGGGACCAAGTCTGGGTCCCAGTCTACATCAGCTCCAGCTACAGTGAGTCCTGGTTCAGTCCTGGTTCAGTCCTGGTTCAGTCCTGATTTAGACATGGTTCAGTCCTGGTTTAAACCTGGTTTAGACCTGGTTTAGACCTGGTTTAGTCCTGGTTCAGTCCTGGTTCAGTCTTGGTTCTGTCCTGGTTTAGGCCCAGTTTAGACCTGGTTTTGTCCTGGTTTAGGCGTGGTTTAGTCCTGTTTCAGTCTTGGTTTTGTCCTGGTTTAGACCTGGTTTAGACCTGGCTTAGTCCTGGTTTGGTCTTGGTTTTGTCCTGGTTTAAGCCTAGTTTAGACCTAGTATAGTGCTGGTTTAGTACTGGTTCAGACCAGGGTTATTCTTGGTTTAGTCTTGGGCCTTTCTGTGTGGAGTTTGCATGTTCTTCCTGTGTCTCCATGGCCAACAGTTTTAACCCAGGGACACGGAGGGATGGGTCAATGCAGAATCTGACCCGTTTCTTGTTCAGGTTCCTCTCAGAAGAGAGTCATCCGCTCGGCCATGAAGCAGATCCAGGACCAGACCTGTATCTGGTTCTACGAGGTCTCAGGCTGGTGGAGGCGGTACATGCGCCACCTGTACATCTTCCCTGGAGACGGGTATGACACGCTAAGAACATATTAAGAACACGCTAAGAACATACTAAGAACATGCTAAGAACATATGAGGAACATATTAAGAACATGGTAAGAAAATACTAAGAGCCCACTAAGAACACACCAACATCACGCTAAGAACACACCGAGAACATGGTAAGAACACACAAAGAACATGCTAAGAACACATTAAGAACACTCATACAATATGCACACTAGACACCACTACCACACCTACTCTGAAGATAAGTCACACTCAGAACACAGCAAGAACACAGTAAGAATACAGTGACAACATACTAAGAACGAATGCTAAGAACTCAATAAGAACATGCTGAGACCACACTAAGAACATGTAAAGATGCACCAAGAACACGCTAAGAACACACCCAGAACATGCTAAGAACACGGCAAGAACACATCACCTGTACACCTACTTTGGAGAAGAGTACGACACACAAGGTATACACACAATAGGCTCTTCTCATCTTTGTGTGTCAGTGCTAATGCTAATGCTAACTTCTATTAAAACGTTAAATCATAACAATTGAATTTGTTGTAAAGACACAGTTCTTTTCAGGTCTACAGTATTTCAGTTAATGGCATTATTTAAATATTAGGCTCTGACATTATCATTACCACTGACATAAAGGCATCCATTAGTAAACACAGAAGAGTCCTACAGTGACATTTTCTCTGTCATTGTCCCTGTCAATGTCCCCGTCCCTGTTTCTGTCCCTGCCTCTGTCCCCGTTTCTGTCCCTGTCCTTGTCTCTGGCCCTGTCTGTGTGACAGGTGCTGGTCGTACGTTGGGAGGATATGGTGGATGCGCGGTCAGAAACTGTCTCTGTCTAAAAATGGCTGCCTCCGAATGGGAACAATCCAACACGAGCTTCTGCACGCGCTTGGATTTGCCCACGAGCACTCGCGATCCGACCGTGACGACCACATCCAAGTGCTGACCAACAACATCATGCCAGGTAAAACTGCCCCCAGTACAACCGACAACTGCCCGGACAATAGACAACCACCTCCAGTACAACCGCCCTGACAACCGTCAACCGTCAACCACCCTGACAACCGTCAACCACCCTGACAACTGCCCCAACAACCAATAACTGCTCCAACAACCGGTAACCTCCCTGACAACCAACAGCCCCAACAATCAAACAAGTCACAGCCCTCCAAACAGTCAGCCAAATGGGGAGGGTGAGTGCACTGCTCATGGACACAGAAACAGATGCAGGAGCAGGGACAGACTCTGTGGGGGAGTGGTCAGGGACCTTACATTCGACCTGTTCTTCAAACTGTTCTTCAGATCTTTAACCATGTTTCTAGTTGTTTCATCCCATTGAGACTCTGAAGCTGTATTTGGAGTGACTGATGTTTGAGTAATCAAACATAATGAGAAGCATATATTTGAATTGCTCCTTGTTCCTGGAAGGGCATCTGAGGATGGGAGGGCATCTGACACACACTAATCTGTGTCTCTTTCAGGGGAGGAGCGCAACTTTGCCAAATACAGAACAAACAACCTCAGAACGCCTTATGACTTCAAGTCCGTCATGCAGTATAGCAAGTGAGTGCTACTACTATTACTACTACTACTACTGCGACTGCTACTGGTACTGCTACTACTACTACTAAACCAGGATTAAACCAGGACTAAACCAGGATTAAACCAGGAGTAAACCAGGACTAAACCAGGACTAAACTAAACCAGGACTAAACCAGGACTAAAACCCCAAACCAGGACTAAACCAGGATTAAACCAGGACTAAACCAGGACTAAACCAGGATTAAACCAGGACTAAACCAGGACTAAACCAGGACTAAACCAGGACTAAACCAGGATTAAACCAGGACTAAACCAGGAGTAAACCAGGATTAAACCAGGACTAAACCAGGATTAAACCAGGACTAAACCAGGACTAAACCCAGACTAAACCAGGATTAAACCAGGATTAAACCAGGACTAAACCAGGATTAAACCAGGACTAAACCAGGTCTAAACCAGGTATACTAACTATGATCTGGTCTCTTCCAGTTATGCCTTCTCTAAAAATGGGTTGCCGACGCTGGTTTCTCTGTCCAACCCGAGTATGAGGTTCGGTTTCGCAGCTTCAGTGAGCAGCAACGACATTCTGAGAGTCAACCGCTACTACAAATGTACAGCCTACCTGTAAAAGACCCCAGAGAGGCCGGGTGTAGACCAGACCAAAGACCAGACCAGAGACTAGAGACCAGACCGGAGACCAGAACTGGAGACCAGGACCGGAGACCAGAACTGGAGACCAGGACCGGAGACCAGGACTGGAGACCAGGACCAGACTATCAACTGCTACTACGACTGTAAGACCTATCTGTAAAAGACCCCAGTAAGTCCAGATCTAGACCGGATCAGGACTGGACCAGCCCCAGAGCAGGTTTCGGTCCGGAGTCAAACAGACCAGAGTTTGTGACTTTTGTTTCTAAATAAAGTCTCTGAAAATGGTTTGTTTTTTTTGGTCACTATTTTAAATATTTCTTAAATATTTTATTTTCATGAAGTGATGTGACAGCGACAGAGTTTAGTTTTCATAAAAATAAAAAAAAACCTTTAGAACAAAAAAGTTGCCTAAATCAGACTCGGGTCGCACTCACACAGAACTTTAAAGCAGAGTCGTAGAGTGTCCATCACACGGTGCTGTTTGTTTACATGTGAAGCAGTGCAAACACTTTAGTGGAGAAAATAAGACCAGGGCCATGAAATATCTGTTAAACAGTGAGTCAGATCTTAGTCTTGCTGTGACGCTCCTCTGTGAGTTTATGGAGTAAACAGTGTAGAGCAGCGAGGACAAGAGGAGACGAGGCTTCAGAACTTCTGTCTGTCACAGTCCAACTGAATCTGAGTGCGGGTGAGCCGGGAGTTTGGAGCAGAGTTCATTCACTTTTTCCTCCTCTCCCCTGTCTTCTCCACCACAACACAGGGATCTAAACATAAACTATGTATGTCTGTGCGAACATCAGTAACCGGGCCGTGCTTTGGCTCACCAAATTCCCAACTGGGCCAAAGTCTCACTTGAACCATTGAGACTTTGGCCTTGAGTGAGCATACCCTTAAAATAGTTTAGAACAGAGAGATCACTTTAGAACAGTGACTGAAACACTCAAACAGAACATTCAGTGGTACTGTAGGGTAGTATTATAGTGCTCACTCTGTCTTGTACAGTATTTGTAGCACTAGTACTGCAGTATTTGTGTGTTTGGAGTAGTAGTAAAGCAGTATTTGTGTGTTTGTAGCAGTAGTACAGAAGTATTTGTGTGTTTGTAGCACTAGTACTGCAGTATTGATGTGTTTGTAGCAGTAGTACAGCAGTATTTGTGTGTTTGTAGCACTAGTACTGCAGCATTTGTGTGTTTGTAGCACTAGTACTGCAGTATTGTGTGTGTTTGTAGCACTAGTACTGCAGTATTTGTGTGTTTGTAGCAGTAGTACAGCAGTATTTTCATGTTTGTAGTAGTAGTACTGAGGTATTTGTGTGTTTGTAGCAGTAGCACTGCAGTACTTATGTTTGTAGCAGCACTACAGCAGTATTTGTGTGTTTATAGTAGTAATACTGCAGCATTTGCAGTAGTAGTACTGCATTATTGGTAGTAGTAGTACTGCAGTATTTGAAGTAGTAGTAACCAGACAAACGCACAAATCGTTGTAGGAGTGAAGACGTTTTGCTGCTCATCCAAGCCGCTAACACTGAAACTGTAAACAGCTATTGTCTCCATATTCAGTTTAAACGACCCTATTCAACCTTTAATGACCCTGCTACTGTTCTCTTTGTTTGTTTTGGGTCTGAGGATGGAATTATAGATGGGGGATAGTTGATGTCTGAGGCCCCCATTCCTGTTTAAGGAAGGATTGTGTTTCCTAACAAAAATAGCTTCTTTAACTCTCCTCTCACTACCATTGTAGTAGTAGTACTCACTTGTACTGGAGGGGGGGCTCGATGGGGCTGAACTGAGATGGAGGAGTCCGTCTGAGACTGTCTCTGAAAATAAAGGGTTAAAAATGAAGCTAGGATTATACCAGGACTTAACCAGGACTAAACCAGGTTTAAAGCAGGACTGAACCGGGACTGAACCATGACTATTCCAGGACTACACCCGATACCCAGGCCTAAACCGGGACTAAACCAGCTCTAAACTGGAACTAAACCAGGAGTAAACCAGAACTAAACCAAGTGTAAACCAGGACTGAATCAGGACTAAACCAGGACTGCACCAGGACTGAACCAGGTTTAAACCAGATCCTAATTAAGTGTAATTAAGACTAAACCAGGACTCACCGTCGGTCATCTCTCTGGACTTTGACCCAGTTCTGGACTTGTTCTCGAACACTGTTTCGGGTCAGGGTGCTGTTTGGGGGCGTGGTCTGTCTGAAAATGCTTCCTGTGGGCGTGGCCTGCCTCTGTACACTTCCTGTGGGCGTGCCCTGTCTCTGTGCACTTCCTGTGGGCGTGGCCTGTCTGTAAACACTTTCTGGAGGCGTGTCTGGGGGTGGAGTCGTCTGGTAGGTTCCGGCCGCAATCCCATTTGGCTCCAGAATTGGACTTGGGGTTGAGACCGGGAACCTGTGAAGACCAAAGAAAAAGTGGGTTTAGACCAGAGACCAGAGACCTTAGACCAGACTAGAGACCTGAGACCCAAGACCCGAGACCAGACCAGATACCAGAGACCAGACCAGAGACCGTTGTTGCAGTTTTTCTTGATTTGAAAAGGGCTTTTGATACGGCTGACCACCAAACATTATTAACTAGATTAACAATATTTAATTTATCTGAATAAGCTATCCTTTGGATGAAGTCATATTTGTTAAACTGAACTCACTGTGTGTCTGTCAGCGGTATCAAATCCCCATATCTCGATTGTCAGGTTGGAGTACCACAAGGCTCCATACTTGGACCGATTTTATTTTCATTATATATTAATGATCTGCCAAATGTTTGTAAAGACCTTAATGTTGTGTTATATGCAGATGATGCTGTATTTTTTACAAAAGCTAAATCTGTCATAGAAGCTTCAGAGAAGTTAACATCAGCAATCACCTGTGTAGATAAGTGGCTGACCAAGTCATGTCTCTTACTGAATTCCAAAAAAAACTCTGCTTGCTATTTTCCAAATTTTCACCATCAAATTCCAGCTTAAATGTGTTACTGAAAGGAGAGGAGCTCCAGTTTGTACATGAATTCAAATATCTTGGTGTTACCTTGGACTGGACTCTATCATTTAAAAAACATGTAAAAAATATATCAAAAATTATGAATTTTAATTTTCACAATTTTAGGCAAATTAGACCATCGTTGTCAAAAAATGCAGCTAAAATGTTTCTCCACAGCATGATTTTATCTCACATTGAATACTGCATTACTAACTGGTCATTGACAAGCATGACAACCATAAAAGCAATAGAATCACTTTTTAAATAAGCTTTAAAAATATTTGATAGAAAATCTTTATCTTTTCATCATTGTCTCATACTTCAGAAATATAATATTTTAAGTTTTTAGAAAATTTAAACTAGCCTGTTGAGTATATAAAGCCTTAAATGGACTCACTCCACCACCCTTGGGTGTGCTCATTATGGCCAAAACCAGTTCTAGTGGTAGGGTAACAAGAGCCTCTACCAGAGGTGACTGTGTAAAACCTTATAGACGCACTACATTTAGTCAGCAGGTGTTATCAGTCAAGGTACAGAAATCTGGAACAACATCCCAGCTGCAATAAGAGACTCTAAGACATTCAGTATATTCAAAATTAATCTGAAACAATGGCTCAAGAGGAACCAGAACTGTGATCATTAATGTTATGCTACTATGTACATGTCAGTGTTGTATGTTATGATTGTGTTTCATTGTGCCGTTTCATCCATGTCTGTCCTGTGAATTGTAATTGACAATCTGTTCTTATGTCTATTGTATGAACTTGTAGTTTCTTGTTTCCATCTCTCTAACCTGCCAGGGACTACAGATGTAAAGTAGCCTTTGGTCTAATTCTGGTATATTTACATTTATATGTTTATGAATATGCACTGTCCCATTTAAATAAATAAATTAATAAAAGAGCATACCAGAGACCAGACCAAAGTCCAGGCCAGAGAACTGACCACAGAACAGACCAGAGACCAGAGACTAGACCAGACCAGAGACCAGAAACCAATTTTACAGAGAGGATCAGGGAGTAAAATCTACATAACAACAAAGTAACATTTGTTTTAAAGACAACCTGATTATTTTTAATGATATTTCAGTCTGTGGCATTATTTTAATATTTATTCGGCACCTTAAGTGAATCAGACTGTGCTGTTAGACATAGCGAGGATCCGAGTATCAGTTTCTCCAGATGTGTCTTTGGAATCTTTGAGATTCGATCCATGGCTCATCGATAAATCATTTTAAAATGGTCTGGACCAGTTATCCAGTTTTCCTGGCATGTTTGTGCTATCATAAATGAACAATAAAAAATATTTAAATCAGACCTTTTCTTCAAACTGTTCTGTTCAGATCTTTTAGCCATGTCCTCGTCATTTCTTCTCTGAAGTTGTATTTGGAGCGATTCATGTCAAGTAATCTTTAATCTCTTATTTTAAAAACGCCATTTTGCCGATCGACCCCCATTTTCACCTCCAGTGTGAAACTGTGACGCACTGTGACGCATGCAACTTCTGTGGTTTTATTTTCTTAATGGGTGATACTCGTCAGATTCTGCAATGTCACATCACCATTTTGGTACAAATGATTATCACAGATTAGAACTATAGAGCACACACAGAGAGAGGGATGTGTCTGTGGAGAGGTAGGTACCTGTTCTGAGAGGGGGCGGGGGCGGACTCTTCAGGGGGCGTGGTTAGTCGTGCGGTTCCCTTGGAGATAGGTCCAGTCTTCAGAGGAGAGTCCTGGTTGGGATCCTGATCTCGACTCTCGATTTCATGCACCAGGGTCTTTTCTGAGGACCGAGTTGAGTCTAACACGTCTAAAGATCTGAGGAATGAGACAGGGTTTAGTCCTGGTTTAGTTCTGGTTTGATCTTGGTTTAGTCCTGGTTCAGTGCTGGTTTAGCCCTGGTTTAGTCCTGTTTTAGTCCTGGTTTAGTCGTGATTTAGACTTGATTTAGACTTTGTACATACTTGTCTGCTGAGGTGTTGGTGCCACAATGGACCCCATTCTGGACTTTTCGGACCCCATTTCGGACCTTGGTTTGTTCTCCAGTCTGGATTTCAGGCTGGTTTCCAGTCTGGATCCCGGTCTGCTCTCTGGTCTGGATTCCGGTCTGGTCTCCGGTCTGGACTTGGGTTTGGTCTTGGTTCTGGTCTTGGTCCTGGGTCTTGGTCTTAGTCTGGACTCGTGTAGCCCGGTTCATGGCCCTTAGCCAAGCGTTCATGTCTTCCTGGGTCTCTGCGCTGAAGAAGTACGTCCTCATCCCTGAGTGCTCCGCCTGTGAGCGAATGAGAGAGCTGCTGTGTTTGAATGGGCCAATCACAGCACTGCGTTTGGACGACGGGCCAATCAGAGAGCTCCGTTTGTCCGAGTGTGTGCGCATGGCCCACGGACGTGCCTAAAAGATAAGAGACAGGATTTGGTTCAGACCTAGTTAAGTTCTGAATCAGACCCTGCTGATTTGGTTTGGCCCTGATTTAGTCCTAATCTACTCCTGGTTTAGTCTGGTTGTACATTTAGTCTTAGTTTAGTCTTGTTTTTTAGTCTTGGTTTAGTTTGAGTTCAGTCCTGGTTTAGTCCTTGTTAAATTCTGGTTTAGACCCTGTTTAGACATGATTTGGTTTTGGTCTTGATGTAGTCCTGATTTAGTCCAGGTGTACATTTAGTCCTGCTTTAGACCTGACTTAGTCCTGGTTTAGTCCTGGTTTAGACCTGATTTAGTCCTGGTTTAGTCCAGGTTTTACATGCATCAAAACATCTTAATTTATACAAAAGCAAATGTATTTTTACATTTCACAAATTAAAAACCAAGAAATACAAAGACCAGAGGACTCACTGCAATCACCCATAATCACCAACATTACAGAAAAGTCACCAAAATCACCAAAATGACAGAAAAATCACCCAAAATCACCACAATCACACAAAATCACCCAAATTACAAAAATTATCAAAATCACCACAAAAACTTGACAACACTCCATCACCAAAATGATCACAAAAACACCAATCCACAGCCCCGCCCACTTCCAAGTCCGCTTCGGTTCAGGAAGTACATTTCCCATAAATTTTTCCCATTGGCCTTTGGTGGAAAAAATTCAAATATTAAGAGTCCAAAGGCTAACTGGCTACAGGCTAACCAGCTACATGCTAACTATTATCATAACACTGCTGTTTTAAGTCCAAAAAGCACATTTAACACACAAGATTCTGTTTGAATAACTGCATTTTACAAAGTTTCACAAACAGATTTTAAATAAAAGTAGCTCATGTGTCATTAGGTCCATAATGTTTTTTTCATAAAATCTATGGACTAGGAAATGTACTTCTGGATCCAAGGCCAGGTGGTCACTGTGGAGCTGCAATTAAACCCAGAACATGCAGGGATTGGTCAGAGGCAGACAGGGGGCGGTACCTACTTAAATGGAGCACTCTCATTGGACCATGTGTTCAAACGGAGCCATACCATTGGATAAGAGTCAGAGGATGGTCCAATTGGAGGCGGGACAAAGAAATGGCACATTAATTTAAAAACTACGAGAAGAGAAGATAGACCAAAGCAGAGGTCATAAAGCCAAAGGGTCAGAGGGGCATCACACCTCTACCTGGGAAAGAGCCACTGTCCCTGGATACAAACTTCAACAGAGGCCCCCCAAATATCCATCTATACAATGACCTCTGGAGCTGTGCAGGGAGGAATGTCCAAACTACCCAGGAAAGGCGTTCTATTCCTGGTTACAGCACTTAACACAGTCCCTTATCAGCTGGAGATCTGAAGAGCAAGTCTATTTTGGAAGTGTTTTAAAGTGAGACTGAGTGGCTCCAAGTGTTTGAGGAGGGTCATGGCTCAAACTAACCATAGACTGTGATATATATATATATGTGTATATATATAGGTGTGTATATATATATATTATATAAGAAGAAAAAAGTCAGATTAAACTCATGATTCACAAGTTTAATCTGTCTTTATATAAATCCCAGGCGAAGGCCTGTCCCATTTCGGCATGGCCGTTGCAGTCCATGGGTGCTACTCGGAGGAGCACCCTTCGTCAACTGGGTCAAAGGGTGCAGCTGTATTGGGATACGGCTCTAGTCTTGAGAGCTTTGGCCACATCCCCTTTTAAATCAATGCACAAGTTTTTAATGCAGACGTCTACAGCAAAAACATGAGGTCTGGAGCAGCTTTAATAAAAAGTTAAAGTTTGCATTATTTAAATTCAGGAAATTAATACTGTGTAACAGATGTTCATGGGTGTGTCCCATGGCCCGATATTATCACTTTAATGTTCCTGTATCTGATACAGTCTGAGATTTAACACTTTGGAAAGGGAATTGTCTCTGATCTGAGGAATACGGAACAAAAACTAAAACTCAAAATCAGCTGTGAAGTTTCAGGAGGAGACGCCATCACTTAAACAACTCTGTGCCCAGGAAAGAGAAAATATTTCTGGGCACGTACGGTACCAGCATGTCCTTATCAGCTGGAGGTCTGAGTGGAGCGCATGTGGAAAAGATCCCAGAAGAGGTGCTTGGTTTGGGGAGACAAGCTTTGATAAGGCCCCTTCAGACTCTGGAGGTCTGGGGGACATCTCGCTCACACTGTGGGAAAGAGGCTATTTCTGGGACAAACTTGAGCCGTGTCCCTTAAACCAGAATCTGTGTGAAGGGGACTAAAACACGACAAAAGAGTGAGGAAGAAGAAGGAAAGGAGCAATATGCAGCGTTTGTTTTGAGAGAAAGACACGGAAAAAATTTGAAATATTTCATTCGGAAGTTTGAAGGTACAGCGCTGAGCTCACAGGAACGTGTGAGAGAAAAGGAGGAGAGGAGAGAAGGATGAGAGAGAAGAGCTGAGCTCATAGGAATGTGTGAGAGGGGTGAGAGAGGGAGGAGAGAAGAAGGAAAGGAGGAGAGGAGGAGAGAGAGGAGAGAAGCACTGAGTTCATAGGAACATGTGTGAGAGGGGTGAGACAGGGAGGAGAGGAGAGGAGGAGGAGAGGAGGAGAAAGGGAGAGAGGCGTTGAGCTCATAGGAAACATTGTGAGAGAGAGGGAGGAGAGGAGAGGAGGAAGGAGGAGAGGAGAAAGAGAAAGAGGGAGAGAGGCAATGAGGTCATAGGAACGTGTGAGAGGGAGAGAGGAAGGAGAGGAGGAGAGAGAGGGAAAGAGGCGCTAAGCTCATAGGAATTTGAGAGAGAGAGGAACGAGGAGAGGGGAAGAAGAGAAGGAGAGGAGGAGAGAGAACGCACACGTCTGTGAGAGAGGGAGAGAAGAGAGAGAGAGAGGGGCTGAGCTCAGTAGGAAAGCACATGTATGTGAGAGAGAGAGAGGGAGAAGGGAAGAAGAGAGCGAGAGAGAGAGAGAGAGAGAGAGAGGGAGGAGGGGAGAGAGAACACACATGTGAGAGAGAGGGAAGAGGGGGAGGAAGAGAGAGAGCGCACTTGTGTGTGAGAGAGAGAGAGGAGAAGAGAGCACACTTGTGTGTGAGAGAGAGGGAGGAGAGCAGGGAGGGAGGGAGAGAGCGCACTTGTGTGTAAGAGAGAGAGGGAGAGGGAGGAGAGGGGGGATAGAGAAGGGGAGAAGAGAGGGAGACAGAAGGGGAGATGTGCTGAGCTTGTAGGAACATGTATGGAGAGAAAAGAGGGAGGACAAGAGAGAAGGAGAGAAGAAATGCACATGTACATGAGAGAGGGAGGTGGAGGGGGGGAGAGGAGAGAAGGAGAGAGAGGGAATGGGTGGGAGGGAAGAGAGAGAGAAGAGGAGAGGAAAGAGAGAGAAAGAGGAGAGGAGAGAAACAGAGAGGGAGGTGAGGGGGAGAGAGGGAACGCACATATATGTGAGAGAGAGGGAGACAGAGAGAGGGGCCATATGTATGTGAGAGAGAAAGGGAGAGGGAGGCAGGGAGGGAGGAGGGGAGAAAGAAGGGTAGGAGAAAGAAAGAGAAAAAAGAAGAAGAGGGAGAGAGAAGTTTGAAGGTGTGGCATTGAGCTCATAGGAATGTAGATGTATGTGAGAGAGACAGAGAGAGAAGAGGAGAAGGGAGGGAGAGAAAGGGAAAGAAGAAAAGAAGGAGATGTGGGATAAAGAGAGAGTGGAAGACGAGAGAGAGGGAGGGGTGAGAGCGAGAGGAGAAACCGAGGGAGGGAGTTAAAGAGACAAGAGGGTGGCGAGAGGAAAGAGAAAAAAAGGGGCAAGGGAAAACAAAAAGAGAGAAGAAAGAGAGGAAAAGAGGAAGGGAAGAGGTTTAAATGAGAGAGAGAAGAGATACGAGAGAAAAATGAGCGGGAGAGAGAAGAGGGGAGAAAGGGAGGGAGGACACAGACAGAAGGAGGGGTTGAGAGGAGAAAGAGCGAGGAGAGAGGTAGGTAGAGAGATGGAGGGAGAGAGTGAGGACAGGGAGGGAGAGGGAGGGGTGGAAGAGAGAAAAAGAAGAGGGGATAGAGAATAGAGGAGGAGAGAAGAGGGATGGAGAGATTGTGAGAAAAGGGGGAGGGAGAAATTGGAGCAAGAAGTGGGAGAAAATGTTTAAATGTTTAAAATGTTTCAAAATGTTCAAAATGTTTAAAATGTTTAAAATGTTTAAAATGTTTATAATGTTGTGCTGCAGTTAGTCTGAGCCCCTCACCTCCAGAGCAGCTTCTCAAAGACCCTGAACCTGACTTTCCCTCATGTGTCTGCCTCAGTGCCCATCTGAGGTCAGCGCAGCTCTCAGGGTCAAAATAAGTCCTATGTGTGCTACCTGTGTCTAATTATGAAGTGTTTTATTATCTGAGAATCAGGAGGGACAAATTAGCATGCTAGCTGTTGATAGCAAAACTGTCTGAGAGAGTGTTGTGAAAAGTGCTTTAAACTCAGGGTGGTGAGTAAATAGGATGTTCTGAATGCGTAAGGTAAACTGCAAACTGTTTAAATGAAAACTGTTTTATGAACAGAAAAAATCAGGGACAGAGGCTCAGAATTAGGAAACATTAAAGGTGCACAATGAAACTTTTCTGGTATGAGGTCTACCACCTGCTTGCTCCATGACGATGTTACTGCTTTGCCTGGAATGTTCCACAGTATCAGTGAATCAGAGCGTTCACCCTCTGATCTGAAGGTTGGTGGTTCAAATCCCGCTCTCAACATACACATCAGTGGTAGAGTCAGATCCACTGACCCACAGGTTGGCGGTTCGATTCCAACTCCCAGACATGAATGCTGTTGTTGTGTCCTTAGGCAAGACACTTAACCCACCTCACCCCAGCGTCTGCGTACACAGGTGTGTGAATGTGTGTGTGAGAATGTGTGTGTGAGTCTGTGTGTGTGTGTGTGTGTGTGTGTGTGTGTGTGTGTGTGAATGTGTGTGTGTGTGTGTGAGTCTGCGTGTGTGTGTGAATATGTGTGTGTGTGTGTGTGTGTGTGTGAGTCTGCGTGTGTGTGTGAATGTGTGTGTGAGTGAGTCTGCGTGTGAATGTGTGTGTGTGTGTCGTGTGAATGTGTGTGTGTGTCTGTGAATGTGTGTGAATGTGTGTGTGAGAGAGTGTGTGTGAGCGTGACTGTGAATGTGTGTGTGAATGTGTGTGTGAATGTGTGTGTGTGTGTGTGTGTTTGTGTGTGTGTTGTGTCTGTGTGCGCGAGTGTGTGTGTGTGTGAGAGAGAGTGTGTGTGAGCGTGATTGTGAATGTGTGTGTGTGTGTGTGTGAGAGAGTGTGTGTGAGCGTGATTGTGAATGTGTGTGTGAATGTGTGTGTGTCTATGCGAGTGTATGTGGTTTCTTGATGTAAAGTGCTTTGAGCATTTTTTACATCACATTACACTCGTCTATCTCCATGGAGACAGACAAGCAGGGTGGCAGGACTAGGTCGAATTACAGGTTAGATCTATGGAGAGGCAACACCTAAGAAAGAATGTTTTTTGTTTTGTTTTTTATTTTGAGCAACAAAAACAATCGAACTAAAAAAAAAAAAAAGTTTATTGCCATTCTGTGAAACATTCCAGGTAAAGTAATAAAGTAATAAACTCTCCATGGAGCCAGGCAGGTAGCAAACCCCTGAACAGGAAAGTTACACAGTGCACCTTTAACCACTTAAAATTAAATCAATGCATTTGAATGTGGAAAAGTCCTCAAAATGTCGCCTTTAACAGAAAGCTGAGTCATAAACACAGTAAAGAGGTCTACTGCTGCCCTCCTGTGGCGAAAAGCTGGAGCTGCATAAGCAATTTCCTTTACATTTTTTACTTCAGAATATAAAGTTTTAACTAATCAGCTAATATTATATCCTGTAATAGTTCAATCCTGGTTTAGTCCTGGTTTAGTACTGGTTTAGTCCTGGTTTTGACCTGGTTTAGTCCCTGGTTTAGTCCTGGTTTAGACCCGGTTTAGTCCCGGTTTTGACCTGATTTAGTCCCGGTTTAGTCCTCGCTTAGTCCTGGTTTACAAATGATTTAGTCCTGGTTTAGTCCTCGCTTAGTCCTGGTTTACAAATGCTTTAGTCCTGGTTTTGACCTGATTGAGTCCTAGTTTACAAATCGTTTAGTCCTAGTTTAGACCTGATTTAGTCCTGGTTTTGACCTGATTGAGTCCTGGTTTAGTCCTGGCTTAGTCCTAGTTTACAAATGGTTTAGTTCTGGTTTAGTCCTGGTTTAGTCCTTGTTTTGACCTGGTTAAGTCCTAGTTTACAAATGGTTTAGTCCTGGTTTAGTCCCGGTTTAGTCCCGGTGTAGTCCCGGTTTAGTCCCGGTTTAGTCCTGGTTTTGACGTGATTTAGTCCTGGCTTAGTCCTGGCTTAGTCCTGGTTTAGTCCTGGTTTAGTCCTGGTTTAGTCCTCGTTTTGACCTGGTTTAGTCCTGGTTTAGTCCCGGTGTAGTCCCGGTTTAGCCCTAGTTTTGACTTGATTTAGTCCTGGTTTAGTCCTGGTTTAGTCCTGGTTTTGACTTGATTTAGTCCTGGTTTAGTTCTGGTTTAGTCCCAGTTTAGTCCCGGTTTAGTCCTCGGTTTAGTCCTGGTTTTGACTTGATTTAGTCCTGGTTTAGTTCTGGTTTAGTCCCGGTTTAGTCCCGGTTTTGACTTGATTTAGTCCTGGTTTTGTCCTGGTTTAGTTCTGGTTTAGTCCCGGTTTAGTCCTGGTTTTGACTTGATTTAGTCCTGGTTTAGTTCTGGTTTAGTATTTATAGTAATAGTAGCAGGAGTACGAGTACTTTTACCTTGAAGGCGTACTTGTGGTCATTGTGGTCCTGTAGTAGTAGCTGCAGTAGTAGTATTCGCAGTATTTGTAGTACTTTTACCTTGAAGGCGTACTTGCGGCTGATGTGGTCCTGCGTTCCCACTGGACACACTTCATAACTGGGCAAAGGAATAGAACCCAGAACACTCTGCTCTCTGCTGTCTGAGGAGGGGGAGGAGAAGAGGGAGGAGAGAGGGAGCAGGGGCAGAGGAGAGGGATGAGAGAGGGATCAAAGGAGAGGAGAGAGAGAGAGAGAGAGAGAGAGAGAGAGAGAGAGAGAGAGAGGGGGGGAAGAGAGAGAGGAGAGAGGTGGAGAGTGGAGAAGGAGAGAGGAGGAGAGAGGAGAGAGAGGAAAGAGGAGGAGAGAGCGAGAAGGGGAGGAGAGAGGAGAGAGAGGGAGCAGGGGAGAAGGAGAGAGAGGAGGAGAGAGGGAGGAGAGAGGAGCAAGAGGATGAGGGGAGGAGAGGAGGTGAGAGGGAGCAGGGGAGAATGAGAGAAACGAGAAAGGAGAGGAGAGGGAGCAGGGGAGGAGAAGAGAGAGGTGGAGAGAGGAGGAGAGAGGAGGAGGAGAGGGGGAGGTCAGAGGTTAGATAAATATAAATGGTGTTTGAGTCTAAAATTATCCTGGAACATTCTTCACAAACTTCAGCTCAGACAAACAAGTGCTAACCCGCTAGCATAGTCTGTATATATACATGGACAGCGGGTTTCCTATGTCCATTTATATATATAGTCTATGCTAGTGGGTTAGCCATGTAGCCAGTAGAGTGTACTTGTACTTCAGTAGTGTGCACCTGTACTGCAGTAGTGTGCGTACTTATACTGCAGTAGTGTGTACTTGTACTGCAGTAATCTGCACTTGTACTGCATAGTGTGTGTACTTGTACTGCAGTAGTGTATGTACTTGTACTGCAGTACTGTGTGTACTTATACTGCAGTAGTGTGTGTACTTATACTGCAGTAGTCTGTGTACTTGTACTGCAGTAGTGTTTGTAGCTGTACTGCTATAGACTGTACTTGTACTTCAGTAGTGTGTGTACAAATACTGCAGTAGTGTGTGTACTTGTACTTCAGTAGTGTGTGTACTTCAACTGCAATAGTGTGTACCTGTGCTGCAGTAGTGTGTAGTACCTTTGTAGTAGAAGAGGCAGAAATCTGACAGAACAAACCACTTTCTCTTCCACAGACGCATCCCGCTGCTGTCCTGGAAACACAGGAGGAAACACGCATGATTGACAGGTGGATAAGCCAATCAGCCAATCATATATATCACACATATATATACGTGTGTGTTTTGTGTGTTTTGTGTGTGTGTGTGTTTTGTGTGTGTGTGTGTGTTTTGTGTGTGTGTGTGTGTGTGTGTATATCTAACAGGGCTAAAAAACAAAAGCAAAAACTGTTCATCTGAAAAGAAGGAAATGCGGTTCTGTTCAAAGTGATGTTGACCAGTGAGCTCCTCCGAATCACGTGTCACTGAAATAAACTGATCCGATTGGACGACCACGTTTGGCCACACTGACATTTTGAAACATCTTCATTTTGGTGAAGTTCATCATTTTTCAGACCTGTTGCTAATGCTAACAGGAGTGATCTTGGGAAAGAAGGTGCCTGATTAGTCCCTTATTAATGTTCATATCTTGAGTTACAGATACAATAGTGAAATAAAAACTCCAGGATCACGGAGAATGGGTTAATACGAACAGAATCACATTCATGCTCACTTCCTGTTTGGAACGCGCCGGCTAGCAGGTTAGCTATATCCAGAAATATACTGATACTTCGCAGATGATTTCGTCAGCATTCCCTGGGGGTGTGAAGCTAACTAGAGGCACTGCCTGTATTTAAAGATAATCTGACTATAAAGAAATTACTTATCTAAACTCCAAGAGGTGAGCCGATTTGTGCTGTTAAACAAGTCCCTCTCAGAAAACATTACAGTCACAAGCTAGCTAGCATTAGCCAAGAGTTTTTCAATTAGTCACTCTCACATATTTGTTGAAAATCAAACTCCGAAACAGGGCCATGAACACAGGCTCATGAAAATGTGCTGTTTAAATCACTTTGGGAGTTTTTACTGAGTTTTTTTGTCAGTGTTTGTTAATGTGTGCATTGTGTCACCATGGTAACTGCTGAACATCACACCAAAGACACCCCTCTCCCAACCTGATGCCCTTGCTGAGTTTCAGATTATCTGCGGTTACCTGTTTGTGGAGCCAGCCTCGCACCTCCACCGGGACGTTTGGGTTCCTCTTCACAGAGAGCTGCCTCTTCCCAAAACTGTGGAGCTTAGACCCAGACCGGACCTGAAACCAGACTAAGATCAGGACCAGATCGAGAACAGACCAGGTCCAGACCAGAGACCAGACCAGGGTCAGACCAGGACAAGACCAGTACCAGATCAGGATCAGATCAGGGTCAGACCAGGATCAGGACCAGATCAGAACCAGACCAGAATTAGACCAGGACAAAACCAGGACCAGATCAGGATCAGACCAGGATCAGGACTAGACCAGGATCAGGACCAGACCAGGATCAGGGCCAGGCCAAGAACAGATCAGGATTAAGACCAGACCAGGACCAGACTAGGACCAGACCAAGACCAGACCAGATCAGGACCAGACCAGGACCAGACCAAGACCAGACCAAGACCAGATCAGGATCAGACCAGGATCAGGACCAGATCAGAACCAGACCGGGATTAGACCAGGACAAAACCAGGACCAGATCAGGATCAGACCAGGACAAGACCAGGACCACATCAGGATTAGACCAGGATCAGGATTAAGACCAGACCAGGACCAGACCAGGACCAGACCAGGACCAGACCAGGACCAGACCAGGACCAGACCAAGACCAGACCAGATCAGGACCAGACCAGGACCAGACCAGGACCAGACCAAGACCAGACCAGGATCAGACCAGGATCAGAACAGGATCAGACCAGAATCAGACCAAGACCAGGACCAGACCAGGATCAGACCAGACCAGAGCAGGACCAGAGCAGGACGAGACTAGGACAAGATCAGGACCAGACCAGACTAGGACCGGACCAGACCAGGACCAGACCAGGATCAGACTAGGATCAAGATCAGACCAGGATCAGACCAGGATCAGGACATGACCAGGACCAGACCAGGACCAAACCAGATCAGATCAGAGACCAGACCAGGACAAGAACAGAGACTAGACCAGGTCAAGACCAGGACCAGGACCAGATCAGGACCAGCCAAGATCAAGACCAGACCAGGACCCGACCAGGATCAGACCAGGATCATAACCAGACCCAGACCAGACGAGCACCAGACCAGGATCAAAACCAGACCCGGATCAGACCAGGATCTGAACCAGACCAGGATCAGTCCAGCATCAGAACCAGACACGGACCAGACGAGCACCAGACCAGGATCAAAACCGGACCTGGATCAGAGCAGGATCTCAACCAGACCAGAATCAGTCCAGGATCAGACCAGGATCAGAACCAGGCCTTGATCAGACCAGGATCAGACCAGGATCAGAACCAGACCAGGGTCAGACCAGATCAGAACCAGACCAGGGTCAGACCAGACCAGAACCAGACCAGGGTCAGACCAGACCAGAACCAGACCAGAGTGGGGTCTAGTTTGTGTTCTTAGTGAATTTAGAAAAATACTGAATTATTTAAAAGTACAGGGAGTCACACAAGAAGAGCATATGACACACAGGCAGAGGTCAAACTGTGCCCTCTACAGGAGAGAAGAGGTACTACAAGCTGTTTATTAATAGTCTTAAAAAGAGTGAAAGAGAGAGAGGAGGAGAGGAAAAGAGTGAAAGAAGAGAAAAAGGAGAGGAGAGAGGGAATGAGAGGAGGGATAGAGAGGAGAGGAGAGAGCAGGAGAGAAGGAGAGGAGAGAAGGAGAAGAGAGGGGGATGGAGAGGGGGATGGAGAGGAGGAGGAGTAGAGAGGTGGAGGACAAGAGAGGGATGGAGGAGGAGAAGAGAGGGATGGAGAGGAGGAAGGATAAAAAGGAGAGGAGAGAAGAGAGGGACAGAGAGGAGAAGAGGAGAGAGGGATGGAGAGGAGGAGTGATAGAGAGGAAGAGAGAAGGAGAGGATAGAGAGGAGGAGAGGGATGGAGAAAAGAGAGTTTGTACCTTGTTGTTGTTTGAGGCATTTGTGGACGAGTCGCTGAGCTCAGGTTTAGACATAACTCGGGACTGAGGTCTGAAAAACAGGTCAAGATTAAACCAGGACTAAAACAGGACTAAACCAGGACTAAACCAGATTTAAACCAGGAGTAAACCAGGAGTAAACCAGATAAAACCAGAACCAGGAGTAAACCAGGAGTAAACCAGGACTAAACCAGGACTAAACCAGGACTAAGCCAGATTTAAACCAGGAGTAAACCAGGAGGTCAAGTCATATCTGATTCTTGTCCTGTCAGTGGAGGAGTCAGGGGTTTTACATATCATGGCTGTAAACTCAGAACATTTTAAACTTCATAAGAACTCAGAGAAAAAAGATGAGGTCATTGTCAGATTTCAGTTTGAGGTGAGTTACTATCATCTAAAAGTCCAGGAGATTTAAAGGTCCAATGTGTAACTTTTTAGGCAAAACCTATAAGTAAAAGCATGTTTTTGCAGTTTGGTTGTGTTTATTGCACTGTATAACGTGTCCATACTGAGAGTGGGCTGGCCTCTCTACAAACCTGCTCTTACTAATATTTCACAGTATGGTATAAAACTCATCTATCGCCATGGAGAATGTTCCGGAGTATGGTTTTAACTTTCTGTTTCCATGGAAACCTGTAGGCGACAAGCCTCCTCCAGAACGTTACACACTGTGGCTTTAAAGCTGCACTTTTTTTTACTTTTCTTATGGAGGGCGCACTTCTTTGAGATGTTATTGCTTTGCCAGGATTTTCCACAATATGGCATTAAACACATATATCTTATAAAGTAGTAATAACAGCAACAAAAAGCAGCAACAGTAATAGTAACAAAAGCAGTAGTAGTAGCATTAGTAGTAGTAGAAGTAGTAGTAGTAGTAGTAGTAGTAGTAGTAGTTGTAGTAGTAGCAGTAGTAGCATTAGTAGCAGTAGTAGTAGTAATAAAAGTAGCAGCAGTAGTAGTAGTAGTAGTAGTAGTATTCTTGTACTATTTGTAGTACTCACAGTTCATGCAGGATGAAGTTGGAGTTCTCTGTGGAGGCGACTCCTGTTTGAGGATGAATGAACGTGGTCCTCCTCTCGTTATGACTGAAACACACAGAGAAAACATCTGGTTTAGTCCTGGTTCAGACCTGGTTTAGACCTGGTTTAGACCTGGTTTAGACCTGGTTTAGACCTGGTTTAGTCCTGGTTCAGTCCTGGTTTAGTCCTGGTTCAGTCCTGGTTCAGTCCTGGTTTAGGCCTGGTTTAGTCCTGGTTTAGGCCTGGTTTAGTCCTGGTTCAGTCCTGGTTTAGGCCTGATTTAGTCCTGGTTTAGTCCTGGATTAGACCTGGTTCGGTCCTGGTTTAGACCTCGTTTAGTCCTGGTTAAGTCCTGGTTCAGTCCTGGTTCAGTTCTGGTTTAGTCCTGGATTAGTCCTGCTTTAGACCTGGTTTAGACCTGGTTTAGACCTTGTTCAGTCCCGGTTCAGTCCCGGTTCAGTCCCGGTTTAGTGCTGGTTTAAACCTGTTAGTCCTAGTGTGAAATGCCGACAGTTGCTCCTCATTTATTCACACGTCACAGAGAAAATCCACAAATGTTTAACCTCATCATTTATGTGGGAGGGCATCTGACACATCTGACACACAGGGAGGGCATCTGACACAGAGTTTAAGTTCATTTAAAAGTTCATTCACAAACTTTAGCTCAAACAAACTCAAACCTGTTGAAATCGACCCTCTGTAGTCCAGGTCTAGACCCGCCTAAATCCAAGTCCCGGTATAGTTCTGGTCCAAAGTCCTGGTTCAGTCCTGGATCAGTCCTGATCCAGTCCCTGTCCTACATCAGCACATTCTGAGCAGAGGGCAGTGTGTGGAGGGACAATAGAGAGAGACAGGGAGAGAGTGGGGGAGAGAGAGTGGAAGGAGAGAGGGAGGGAGAGGGGAGAGAGAAGGGGAGAGAGGGAATGTGTGGAGTGACAATAGAGAGAGAGAAGGAGGAGAGGGGAGGAGGGGGGAGGGGGGGGGGGGGGGGGGGGGGGGGGGGGAGGGGAGGAGTAGGAGAGAGGGAGAGAAAGAGAGAGAGGGTAGAGAGAGAGAGAGGAGGTAGAGAGTGGGGGGGAGAGAGGTGAAGTGAAGGGAGGGAGGGAGGGAGGAGAGAGGCAGGGAGAGACAGGGAAGGGGGAAGGAGAGGGAGGAAGAGAAGCAAGGAGAGGGATGGATGAGAGAGGGAGGAGATGGAGGTGTGGGGGAGAGAGAGGGAAGGTTTGAGGAGGGGGGAGCAGAAAGGAAGAGACAGGGAGGGACAGACAGGACAGCAGAAAAGAGAGAGTGAAGTGGAGAGAGGGATGAGATAGACAGAAAACAACTCAGGAGTGGGAGGGCTCAGGGAGGAGAGAGGGAGGGATGGAGGAGAGGAGATGAGCTCTCCCCTGTTCTCTCCCTCCTCTGCTCTCTCTCTGTCTCCTCTCTTTCTTTATAAATACATAAATATACAAATGTGTAAATATAATCTGGTGTAAAATGTTCCTCATGTCACAGAGCAGGTGTGCAGGATGTGTGTGTCCAGCAGGGGGCAGACACGCTCCCAGACACAGAGAGAACATGCAAAATCCACAGAGAAACTCCCATAAGCCCCTGTATCACCCTGACTCCTGTGAACTCCATGTTGTAATTTTCCCTCCTCAAAAACATACATGGAGTCGTGTTTTCTCAGCTCCGGGTCTGTTTGTGATGAGGAAACTACATAAGAGAGATCAGAGAATAGTGCTTTCTCTCCTCTCTCCCATCTCTTTCTCCTCTCCCTCTCTTTCCTCTCTCCCTCTCTCCCCTCTCTATCTCTCAGTCATTCTCTCATCTCTCTCGCCTCTCTCTCTCTTTCCTCTTTCTCTCCTCTCTCTCCATCTCTCGCCCCTCTTTCTCTTCTGTTCGGACGCCCTCACACCTCTTTCTCTCGTTTCTTTCATCCCTTTGTTCCTGATGTGTTTTTATGTTTTTGTTAGTCTGAGAGCATCATATTCTGGGCTAATGGAACTCACAACTGTTACATATCTCACATAGACCTGGTTTAGACCTATTTTAGACCTGGTTCAGTTCTGGTTCAGTCCTGGTCCACTCCTGGTTTAGACCTGGTTTAATCTTGGTTTACACCTGATTCAGTTCTAGTTCAGTCCTGGTTTAGTCTTCATTTAGACCTGGTTGAGACCTGATTTAGTCCTGGTTGAGTTCTATGAATAGAAGATTCTAAAATGGAGCCAAATTTAAATCCTGTCTTTGAATAATTCACAAAAGAAAAAAAAATACACAAAAGAACGCTGGAGAAGAATCAGACTGAACCAGGACTAAAGCAGGACTAAACCGGGACTAAACTAGGACTTTACAGGTCTCAACCAGGACTAAATCAGGAAACCAAAAAAAAACAGAAAACCAAAAAAACCAGAAAACCAAAAACATTTTGAGCTTACTCAAATGTGGGAATGAAACAAAACACAACTCCGATATGTTTTTGAGGAAGACATTCTAACATGGAGCTCCCAGGAGTCTGTCTGTGTGATACAGGAGCTTTAAAGCCCCACTGCGGGACATTTTCCTCACATTAGAACAACTTTGTCACACTTTAAACACAAGTCCCCACAATGCAGTACTCACAACACAGTCCTCACAACACAGTACTCTCAATGCAGTCCTCACAACAAAGTACTCACAACAAAGTACTCACAACGCAGTCCTCACAACGCAGTACTCACAATGCAGTCCTCACAACACAGTACTCACAATGCAGTCCTCACAACAAAGTACTCACAACACAGTCCTCACAACACAGTACTCACAACGCAGTCCTCACAACAAAGTACTCACAACGCAGTACTCACAACAAAGTACTCACAACGCAGTACTCACAACACAGTACTCACAACGCAGTACTCAAAACACAGTCCTCACAACGCAGTCCTCACAACACAGTCCTCACAACGCAGTCCTCACAACACAGTACTCACAACACAGTACTCACAACACAGTACTCAAAACACAGTCCTCACAACGCAGTCCTCACAACACAGTACTCACAACACAGTCCTCACAACGCAGTCCTAACAACACAGTACTCACAACAAAGTACTCACAACACAGTCCTCAGAACAGTACTCACAACACAGTACTCACAACACATAATTCACAATGCAGTACTCACAATACAGTCCTCACAACGCAGTCCTCACAATGCAGTACTCACAATGCAGTCCTCACAATGCAGTCCTCACAACACAGTACTCACAATGCAGTACTCACAATGCAGTACTCACAATGCAGTCCTCACAACACAGTACTCACAACACAGTACTCACAATGCAGTACTCACAATGCAGTACTCACAACACAGTAATTGCAATGCACTACTTACAACTCAGTTCTCACAATGCAGTCCTCACAACATTGCAGTACTCACAATGCAGTACTCACAATGCAGTACTCAGAACACAGTACTCACAAGAAAGTACCCACAATGCAGTACTCACAACAAAGTACTCACAACACAGTACTCACAAGAAAGTACCCACAATGCAGTACTCACAACAAAGTACCCACAATGCAGTACTCACAATGCAGTACTCACAACACAGTACTCACAACAAAGTACCCACAATGCAGTACGCACAACACAGTACTCACAACAGTACTCCACCTGCCCCATGTACTTCCTGTACTTTAGATTACTGTCATGTACTACGGTGTACTACAGCTCTGTACTGTGGAGTTCACTGAGTACTGCAGACGCTTATAGACACTGGAACTGTGACACAAATAACACACAGGAGAGAGGGAGGGACGGAAGGAGAGAACGACAGGGAGAGAGAGAGAGAGAGAGGGAGGGAGGGATGGGGAGAACGAAAGAGAGAGGGAGAGGGATGGAGAGAACAAAAGAGAGAGGGAGAGAGGGACGGAGAGAACAAAAGAGAGAGAGACGGACGGTGCGAGAGAGGGTGAGAGTGAGTGAGGGAGAGGAAGAGAGAGGGAGAGGGGGAGGGAGGAGAAGGAGGGATGGAGAAAAAGAGCGGAAGGGAGGGAGGGAAGGAGATAAAGAATGAAAGAGAGAGTGAGAGAGGGAGGGAGGCAGAGAGAATGAGAGAGAGGGATAGAGAAGAAAAAAGAATGATAGACAGAGAGAAGGGCGAGAGAGAGAGGGAGAGACAGGACAGAGAGAAAGAAAGCGAGAAAGGGAGGGGGGGTTGGCAAACATACTCGCACGACCACACGGAGAGAGAGAGTTATGCAAACATATGCTTGCACGGCCGATGTAAATAATACACATAAAGGTCTGGAGTCGAAAGGCGAGTCTGAGTCTGTAACGATTAATCGAATAAAAGCGAGTCTGTAAAATGATTAATCAACTAAAGATGAGTCTGTGTAACGGTTAATCGACTAAAAAAGGGTCTGTGTAATAATTATTGAATAAAGACGAGTCTTTATTAATCAACTAATCAACTAAAGAACAGCCTGTGTAACGATTAATTGACTAAAGAAGAGTATTTGTAATGGTTATTTGACTGAATATAAGTCTGTAACGATTAATCAAATAAAGAAGAGTGATTTGTAGCCGTGTCATCTGACCTCTGGCTGTGTTTCTTGGACACTTGGGTGAAGAGAGGAGCAGAGCTGTCAACCGATCACCGCCTGGTGGTGAGTTGGAGGAGGAAGCCGGACAGACCTGGCAGACCCAAGCGTATCGTGAGGGTTTGTCGGGAACGTTTGGAAAAGCCCTCTGTCAGGGGCTTCTCCCACATCTCGGGGGAGGTTGCTCGTAGCTGTGGTCATAAGGTCTGCTGTGCTTGCGCGGCGGCTACCCCTGGACCCAGTGGTGGACACTGGAAGTAATGAATGAAGTCAGGCTGAAAAAGAGTCCTACTGAGCCTTGTTGGCTTCTAGGACGTGCCGTGTGGTTGCAGAGGGAAAAACCTCGGGGTTGGAAGGAGTTCGGGGAGGCCATGGAGGAAGACTATCGGACGGCCTCAAAGAGATTCTGGCAAACCGTCCGGCGCCTCAGGAGGGGGAAGCAGCGCTTCATCAACACTGTGTACAGTGCGGGTGGAGGGCTGCTGACCTCTCCTTGGGATGTTGTCGGACGGTGGAAGGAATACTTTGAGCATCTCCTCAATCTTCCGAGGAGGAAGCAGAGACTGGGTACCCGGAGGCGGACTCGTCCATCACCCTGGCTGAACTCAGAGGTGGTTGGCAAGCTCCTTGGAGGCAAGGCTTCGGGCGTGGACAAGATCCGTCCCGTCCCGAGTACCTTAAGTCTCTGGATGTTGTTGGGCTGTCTTGGCTGACATGTCTCATCACATGGCGGTCGGGGACAGTACTGCTGGCCTGGCAGACAGAGGTGGTGGTCCCTCTTAAGAACAGGGACCGGAGGGTATTTTCCAATTACACACTCCTCAGCCTTCCCGGTAAGGTCTATTCCAAGGTATCGGAGAAGAGCATCTGACCGATAGTCGAACTTCAGATTCAGGAGGAGCAGTACTGTTTTCATCCCGAATCGAATAAAGAAGAGTCTGTGTAATGATTAATCGAATAAAGAAGAGATGTGTAACAATTAATTGAACACGGACGAGTATGTGTAACAATTAATCAACTAAAGAAAAGTCTGTGCAACAATAAATTGACTAAAGAAAAGTCTATGTAATGATTAATCGAATAAACACGAGTCTGTGTAAAGATTAATCAAATAAAGAAAAGACTGTGTAACGATTAATTGAATAACGAAAAGTCTGTGTAATGATTAATTAAATAAAGAGTCTGTGTAAAAATGAATCAACTAAAGAAAAGTCTGAGTAACAATTAATCGACTAAAGAAAAGTCTGTGTAACTATTAAATGCAAAGGGCAGGAGCACTACAGCAGGACTGAACCAAGTCTAAACCAGGACTAAACCAGGACTAAACCAGGACTAAACCAGGACTGCTAGCAATCTCAGAAGTTATTGGTTAAATTCCTGTTTGACCTTTAGTAGTAGTAGTAGTAGTTGTAGTAGTAGTAGTAGTTGTAGTAGTAGTAGTAGTTGCTGTTGAAGCAGAAGTCGTAGTAGTTGTTGTTGTAGTAGTAGCTGTATTAGTAGTAGTAGTAGTAGTAGTAGTAATAGTAGTGGTTGTTGTAGTTGTAGTAGTATTGTTGTAGGAGCAGTAGTTGTTGTAGTAGTAGTAGTAGCTGCTGTAGTAGTAGTAGTAGTAGTAGTAGTAGTAGTAATAGTAGTGGTTGTTGTAGTTGTAATAGTAGTAGCTGTATTATTATTATTAGTAGCAGCAGTAGTAGTAATAGTAGTTGTTGATGTTGTTGTAGTAGCAGTAGCTGTAGTAGTAGTAGTATAGTAGTAGTAGTAGTAGTAGTAGTAGTAGTAGTAGCAAGAGTAGTAGTAGTAATAATAATAGTTGTTGTTGTTGTTGTTGTAGTAGTCGTAGTAGTAGCTGTAGTAGTTGTTGTTGTTGTTGTACTAGTAGTGTAACAGGTGCAGTAATAGTATCTTTGGCAGACTTTCATGACAGATTTGTTGTTCTGAGTCAGAGGAAAAGAGAATCCACAAATCCACCAGAAAGAGAAAGAAGAGAGAAAAGAGAGGGAGGAGGGAGAGAGAGAAGAGAGGGAGAAAGAGAAGACAGAAGAGAGGCAGGAGGGAGAAAGAGAGAGAAGAGAAAAGAGAAGGAAGAGAGAGAAAGAAAAAGAAAGAAAAGAAAGGAGAGAAGAGGAGAGAGAAGAGAGATAAAAGAGAGGAGGCAGGAGAGGGAGAGAGAAGAGAGAAAGAGGGAGAGAAGAGGAGAGAGAAGAGAGATGAAAGAGAGGAGGCAGGAGAGGGAGAGAGAAGGGAGAAAGAGGAAGAGCAGAGGAAGAGAAGAGGGTGGAGAGGAAAGAGAGGGAGAGAGAAAAAGAGAGAACAGAGTATTGTAAATATCAAACTCAGACGTGAGAGAGCAAGGTTCAGATGCCTGCTCTGTGTCTCCATGGGGTCTTATTTACTCACTGAGTTAAAGGTTTGTGGTCTGAAGCCTGTTTGTGGCAGACGCTTTGACTCTATCCTGGTTCTCTCAGTTCTAAAGGTTTACACTCTTTCATATTCAGACCAGGATCATAACCGGTTCTCTGGGCTCTCTGTTAGACCAGGATCATAACTGAACCAAAGCAGGTCCCTGGTCTTTCTGTCAGACCAGACCAGGATCATAACCGGACTACAGCAGGTTCCAGGTCTCTCTGTCAGACCACACCAGGCCATTACCATAATCAGACTACAGCACGTCCCTGTCTCTCCTCTGTCAGACCAGGATCATAACTGGACTACAGAAAGTCCCTGTCTCTCTGTCAAACACTGGACTGGGCTGGGGGGTGAAGTGTCTTGCTCAGAGACACAAACACAGCCTGTCCTTGTTCTGCAGCTCATCAGACACAGAAACAGAAAAATGTGAGTTATAAAAATGTGAGTTATAAAAATGTGAGTTATAAAAAGATGCAGGTGCAGACACAGCTGAGCTCAACTGGAACAAGAACCAAGGACTAAAGAGAGAGAGGCTTTAAAGTGCCACAAACACACACTCTATATATGAAAGGACATATATAACCTGCTAGTATAGACTGTATATATAAATGGACATGGCTAACCCGCTAGCATAGACTGTATATATAAATGGACATGGCTAACCCGCTAGCGCCTTCTTTCTCCGAGGTGTTGGTACAAATAAAAATATATGGACTGCTTGCTAGTGTGATGTGTTTTTGATGAGGGAGTGTTTGAACATGGGAGAATGCTTAAAATAGTAAATGCTGTATAAAGGTTTGCTCACAGAGAAGCAGGATTCTGTTCTCTGTCTCTGTTTACACGAGCATCTGGAGACTAAAGACACATGTGACAGGATACAAGCTTTAGCAAACACGCTAACTCTGGGTGTTAGCACGTTCCAGCTCATGAGACATAAACAGGTAGAGTTCAGTCTAAGGGTGGTGCAAAAAGTTGTAATAGTAATAGTAGTAGTGGTAGTAGTTTAGTAGTAGCAGTACTAACAGTAGGAATAGTCGTAGTACTAACAGTGTGCAGCTGACACATTTATTCAAACTGTTTCAGATAAACAAAACTCTCAAATATTTGCACAAGATCCAGAAAAACTGAACTAGACCAGGACTAAACCAGGACTAAACCAGGATTAAACAGCACTAAAGCGGGACTGAACCAGGACTGAACCGGGACTGAACCAAGACTAAACCAGGACTAAACCAGCACTAAAGCGGGACTGAACTAGCACTTAACTGGAACTGAACCAGGACTGAACCAGGACTGAACCAGGACTAAACCAGGTATAAACCAGGACTAAACCAGCACTAAAGTGGGACTGAACCAGGACTGAACCAGGACTGAACCGGGACTGAACCAAGACTGAACCAGGACTAAACCAGGACTAAACCAGGACTAACGCAAGATTAACCCAGGATTAAGATAGGATTTAATCAAGTCTAACACAAGGACTAACCCAGGACTCAACCAGATCTAAACTAGGACTAAACCAGGTCTAAACCAAGTCTAAACCAGGTCTAAGCCAGGACTAAACCAGGACTAAACCAGGACTGAACCAGGATCAGACCCAGATCATATCCCATCTACAGCAGGTCTCTGTCAGTCACATTTTCCAGAGGACACTACTTTGAGACAAGAGCTGCCCTTCTGATGCACTCAGGCTGTCAATCACACATGCACACTCTCACATACAAACTCATATGCACGTGCACACTCATAGACACGTGCACACTCATATGCACGTGGACACTCATATGCACGTGCACACTCATACACATGTGTACTCATATACATGTGCACACTTGTACACACTCATACACTATTATCAAAAGAGTGTTTTTATTATCATCGTGCTATCGGAATCAGTATCGAGTATCGAGTCTTAGTATGGACTCACCTCTGGAGGTTGAGGGTTTGACTCCAGGTTAAATCCAAAATAAACCAACAAAGCCACAGCAGGAGTGCGAGAGACAAGAGGGCGGGACTTAGCTACGGTTTGTCCAATTATTTACACAGCGATGGAGGAGGGGGCGGGGTCTAGACATGCTTCAGCCAATCATTAACAACCTGAGGGTCACACGCTGAGCTCTGATTGGCTCAGATCCAGGTTGATGCAAGTTAATGATCGACTGTGAGTTTGCTCAAAGACACGTGAACAGAGAGAGGAATGTTCTGAGGAAAGAGCAAAGTGTGGGGCTAGAACCGGCAACCTCCAGGTGAGAGGGAGAGCTGAGCCACTGTGACACCAGCAGCCAGGATCCTCAGCAACACATATCTGGACCCTCAGATCTGGTTATGATCCTGGCCTTGTTATTTTCAGCTGGTGCAGAGTCCTTGAATTTCAACCTGAGGCTCAAATGATTCAACAGAAAATGAATAAATAAAACAGCAAGAACTCCACCAGGTCTGTACCAGGACTTAAGCAGGACTAAACCAGGTCTGAACCAAGTCTAAACCAGGACTTAAGCAGGACTAAACCAGGTCTGAACCAAGTCTAAACCAGGACTTAAGCAGGACTAAACCAGGACTGAACCAGGACTGAACCAGGTCTGAACCAAGACTAAACCAGGCCTGAACCAGGACTAAACCAGGACTAAGTCAGGACTAAACCAGGACTAAATCAGGACTAAACTAGGACTAAATCAGGACTAAACTAGGACTAAATCAGGACTAAACCAGGACTATATCAGGTCCAGACCGATAGACCTGTGTGAGTCACTGTGAGTCATCCTGATGCTGAAACAGAGAATGGACAGAAACAAAAAAGAAAGAAAGAGGAGAGCAAGACAGAGATAGAGAAGAGGAGAGGAAAGAGGAAAGCGGGGGAGAGAGCAAAGGAGAGATGGACAGGTAGGCATAGAGACAGATGTGGAGAGGTGAAAGAGGGAGAGAGAATGAGAACAAGAGAGCTGAAAGAGAAAAAGAGGAGTGGAGAAATTGGGTGAGAGACAGGGAGGGAGGCGTGAGGGAGAGAGAGGGAGAAACTGGTAGCAAAAAACAGACGGATGTGGAGAGGTGAGAGAGAGGAAGATGAGAAGAGGAAGTGAGGGAAAGAGGAGAGGGAGGAGAGAGAGATGGATAAGTAGCCATAGAGACAGATGTGAAGAGGTGAGAGAGAGTGAGTGAGAATGAGAGTGGGAGGATGGAGGGAGAGGAGAGGAGAGGGAGGGGAGGGACAGGTAGCTATAGAGACAGATGTAGAGAGGTGAGAGAGAGAGAGAGAGAGAGAGAGAGAGGACACAGAACAATAGGAAAGGAAAGAAGGGTGATGAATGAGAAAAGAGGAAGTAAGGGAGAGAGGAGAGAGAGAGAGAGATGGACAGACAGCCATAGAGACACATGTGGAGAGGTGAGAGAGAGAGAAAGAGAGAGTGGGAGGACAGCGAAAAAGAGGAAAGGGAGTGAGTGGGAGGATGATAGGACACAGGTGAAAAAGAGAGAGATGGACAGATGTGGAGGTGAGTGGGTGGAGGAGAGAGAGGCTGATCACAATGAAAACGACTGAATTTATGAAGAAATATTCCAGTTTTGTCGGCAGGAAAATCAACAGCTGCTATAGATACTGCAGCTGATGTCACACACATTCTGTGGGAGGCAATGCTAACTGAGGCACTGCTCTGTCTGAGGCTCTGTTAGACTTTAATCTGAGCTTTATTTTAACACAATTTGACCATAAAAAGCTGACTGATCTGAACTACAACAGGTGAGCTGATCTGAGCTGATTTGTGCTTTCCGACAATCTGAAAACTTTTTTGTGTTTGCTAGTGTGTGCATCGTGTCTCCATAGTAACATCCCACCATAGACATACATGTAGAGCCCTCTTCCCCAGCGTGATGTCACTGCAGAGTATCAATAATACAACAGAAAACCAGAGATCTCTAAAGAACTGGAGAGAAAAAACGGCAGAAATGTACCAATTCAGTTCTGTGTAAATCTCCACCACCATCACAGACTGAAGACCAACACAACAATATCATCTCCATGGAAACGAGCAGACCAACCCCATCGGAAAAGTGACACACTGCACCATTACAGAGGGGGCATTTACTTCTACGGGGTATTAAAGAGGGGGCATTTTACTTATATGGTATATTAAGCGTAACGCATAACATTACATCATCACGTTTCTTTTTATTGTTTTATTATTTATATTTGCCCAAAACAACGTATTAACATGTTGTATAAGTTTCACTGTCATTTTTGGCGCTCTGAGTCTCCCCTTCCTTTCCTCTCCGTGCTAAGTCACTCTCCCTTCAAAGCGCTATCACAACACAATCAGCATGAATCCCACAAATGAAACTAATGCTCATCACATCAGGTTTGTGAAGTTGTAGTGTGCAGTTTTGTATCATGTTGTGTAAATTTATGGAGAACTGTTGCGTGGGAGCATGGGTGACGTAGGCTTGCGGGCGGGGCCTCATACAGAATCTTTCAGCTAACTGCAAGGAGAGTTTGAATAGGGCCCAGGAGAGATCCCTAGTTTACTCAAACATGGATGACATGTAAAACCTCTATAAACAGTGTAAGGTGTTTGGAGTGAAACTAAAGCTGAGGGAGACTTTCATGTCGTGTGTGTTCATTTATATTACCAAGTTCTTTCCCCCCTCTCCACAGAGCAATGATAATTAATCTCTACGGTCACAAACACTCTCCCAGAAAAGTTACATACTTTATCTACCATGAAGAGCTCTGAACACCACATCTACAAACATGCTCTGAAGTGCCCCGGTGTGTCAGATGCCCTCCCTGTGTGTCAGATGCCCTCCCAGTGTGGTCAGATGCCCTGTGTGTCAGATGCCCTCCCTGTGTTTCATATGTCAGATGTCAGATGCCCTCCCTGTGTGTCAGATGCCCTCCCAGTGTGTCAGATGCCCTCCCTGTGTGTCAGATGCCCTCCCTGTGTGTCAGATGCCCTCACCATGTCTCAGATGCCCTCCCTCTCTGTTGTACCTGTGCTTCTCGCAGTAGAAGACTCCGCCCACAGGATACAGGTGGGGACACGACTCCTCCTCCTCGCGCCACATTTTCAAGCTCTTTATAAACTTTAAACGCTCCAAAGAAAAGTCGGAGTCCATCACAACAAGTCTCCACGATAACGCACACCTGGTCTCCACGGTAATGCACACCTGGTCTCCACGGTAACGCACACCTGGCGACGGCAGGTGAGTCACACACACCTGGATCAGAGTCTGGATTCAAACGCCTCAGGGACAATATCTGAACATGACTTCATCCAGACAAGTCTCACTGTGCACAAGTCCCCCTTTAGACCTGGTTTAGTCCTGATTTAGACCTGGTTTAGACTTGGTTTAGACCTGGTTTAGAGTTTAGACCTGGTTTGGTTTAGTCCTGGTTTTGTCCTGGTTAAGTCCTGGTTTAGACCTAGTTCAGTCCTGGTTTAGACCTGGTTCGTTTAGACCTAGTTCAGTCCTGTGTTCAGTCAGTCCTGGTTCAGTCCTGGTTTAGTCCTGGTTTAGTCCTGGTATAGTTTCTAATTGGTTTAGTCCTGGTTGGTTTAGTCTGGTTCAGTCCTGGTTTAGTTCTGGTTTAATAGTTTAGTTAGTTCTAGTGATTAGTCCTGGTTTAGTTCTGGTTTAGTCTGGTCAGTACTGGTTTTAGTCCTGGTTAAATCCTGGTTTATTTTGGTCCAATCTCTTGTTTCCTCAAACGTCTCACAGATTTTGAACCAAAACAGAGAGAGGTGAATCATCCAAATCAACTCAAAAACCAGACTAAATCCAGTCTAAATCCGGCTCAAATCCTGGTCTAGATCTGGGTCCAGACTTGGGTCCAGTCGAGACTCAAACCAGGACTAAAGAGGGTCCTTTAGATCCATCGTTTGGAGGGGAAAAGAGGAGAGAATCCGAGAGAAACACACAGCGTACGGGTCAGACGAGAAGTGAGGAGAACGGAGAGATGTGACAGAGAGCGAGAAGGAGAGAGGGAGGGAGGAGGGATGTGACAGACAGAGAGAGAGAGAGAGGGAGAAGAAGAGGAGAGATTTGACAGAGAGAGAGGAGAGGGAGGGAACAGGAGAAGAGAGATGTGACAGAGAAAAGGAAGAGAGAGAGGGAGAGGGGAGAGAGCACGAGAGGGAGGGAGGAGAGAGACAAAGGGAGAAAGAGAGAAGGGAGAGAGAGAGGGAGGGAAGGAAGGAGAGAGAGGGAATGAGACAGAAGTGAGAGGGGAAGAAGAGAGGAAGAAAGGGAGGGAGAAAGAGAGGAGATGTGACAGAGAAAATGAGAGGTAGAGGAGAGAGAGGAGGGAGAAAGAGAGAGAAGGGGGGAAGAGAGAAAGAGAGAGGGAGGGAGAGAGAAAGAAAGAAAGAAAGAAGAGAGAGAGAGAGGAGAGAGAGGGAGGGTAGGAGAGAGAGAGGTCAAAGAGAGAGAGAAGAGAGAGAAGCAGGGAGGGAGGAGAGAGAGGGAGAGAAAAAGAGATATGACAGAGAAAGACCGGAAGGGAGAGAGAGAGGAGACAGGAGATATGTGAAAAGAGAGAGACGGGGAGGAAGAGGAGAGAGAAAAATGGAGCCGTCTCTTGATCGTCCCAGAAATGAGAGGAGAGATAGTGATGCTATTTTTGTCTCATTTTCACTGATTGTCTCTAAAGCCCCAAACCAGAACTAAACCAGGACTAAACCAGGACTAAACCAGAACTAAACCAGGACTAAACCAGGACTAAACCAGGAACTAAACCAGGACTAAACCAGGACTAAACCAGGACTGAAGCAGGACTGAACCAGAACTAAACCAGACTAAACCAGGACTAAACCAGAACTAAACCAGAGCTAAACCAGGACTTAACCAGGACTAACCCAGAACTAATCCAGGACTAAACCAGGACTAAACCAGGACTTAACCAGGACTAAACCAGAACTAAAACAGGACTTAACCAGGACTAAACCAGGACTAATTCCGGACCAAACCAGGACTAAAAACTAAACCAGGACTTAACCAGGAAACCAGAACTAAACCAGGACTAAAGCAGAACTAAACCAGGACTAAAACCAGGACTAAACCAGAACTAAACCAGGACTAAACCAGGACTAAACCAGAACCTAAACCAGAACGAAACTAGGACTAAACCAGGACTAAACCATAACTTAACTAGAAGTAAACCAGGACTGAACCAGGACTAGAACAGTCCTCAAACTCTTCTCCAAAAGTGACTCAGCCGAACGCATGAAATATTTACACACATCGACCCGGACCAAGGTTTAAAAGACTCAAAAAACGAATGCTCCACACATCACAAGCTCTGGGATCTGACGCACCACAACATCAGAGAGGACATCTGACACATGAGGATACAGGAGGATGGGAGGGCATCTGACCCAGAAGCTCAATCTTACCAGTCAATGAGGTCCCAGGTGAGGAGTTGGTCCTGGTTTAGCCTGGTTATAATCCGGGTTTTAGACCGGATTGGATGGAGACGACTGCACCACTGACCCATCGCTTCAAATATTCCACCAGGTTCAGCCCAGGTTTAGTCCTGGTTTAATCCTGGTTCAGTCCTTGTTTAGTCCTTGTTTAGTCCAGTTTTAGTCCAGTTTTAGTCCAGTTTTAGTCTGGTTCTGGTTCAGAGGCGTGTCTCAGTCCCACGTCTCAGAGCACAAAGGTCTGTTGTTCATTTAAAAGAGTCTTTGTCCCAGAATCCCACAATATGTCTGTCAGATGCCCTCCCATCCTCCTGTATGCCTGTGTGTCAGATGCCCTCCCATCCTCGTGTTTCTGTGTGTCAGATGCCCTCCCATCCTCCTGTTTCCTCTGTGTGTCAGATGCCCTCCCTTGGCAGTAAAACATGTTTTTAAATTCTGTTTTATGAAAATATTCGATAAAGTCATGAATTATGTAAAACTTTGAGCTACAGAAATAGGGAAAGAAAAGGGGGGAAAAAAAAAGGGAGAGAGAGCAGAGAGAGCGGGGGAGAGAGGGGAGAGGGTGTGAAAATGAGGAAGAGGGGGGTAGAACGGAGGAGAGGAGAAAGGGATGGGGTGAGAGAGGGGGGCAAGAGAGAAAGAGAGCGTGAACAGGAGCGAGAAAGAAAACAGGGAGAGGAGAAAGACGAGAGGGAGATCGAACAGAGGAGAGCGAGAGGTGAGAGAAGGGAGACAATATGAAAAGGGAGAGAAGGGGAGAGGTGAGAGAAAGGAGAGAGAGGAGAGGAAAGGAGGGAGAAAAGAGATAACAGAGACAACCAAACATGTTTGTGAAAGAGGGAAAGAGAAAGAGACAAAAAGAAAAGATGGAGTGAAAAGAGAGAGCGGTCACATGAGAGAGAGGGAGAGTAAAGGACAAAGACAAAAAAGAGAAAGGCTGAGAGACAAAGGAGGGGTACAGGAGAGAGAAAGAGAGAGAAAAAAGAGGAGAAGAGAGAGGGAAAGGGGAGGGGGGTGAAGCAGAGCAGACGAGAGAGAAGCTCAGGTGTGGGCGGCCGTTGCCATGGCAGCAGTCTCAGGTAAACAGGAAGAACACAGAGTGCTTTTATGTCAGGTCAAAGGTCACAGAGCACAGGTCTTTACTGAGCATGTGCAGAAGCGCTTCCCAGGGTTCAAAGTCCAGACGGTTTGAACAGAAAAGAGTTTAAAGGTCCAACAGTACACAGAACTGAGCTCCATGTTCTAATATCCTCCTCAAAAATACAATACTGTTCTACCTTGTGATTTCATGTAGTGGGTTTTCAAGTTAACAGCTCCTTTTACCTTTAGTTCAGTAGATTGGCAATTTTTGGGCTGTAATGATCCAAATGATTCTAATGAAGGTGTATGGAGTGTAAAAACACATTTTTACCACATCACAAGGTGGAGTTTTCAGTTTTTGTATTTGGTCTTGAGTTTTCAGGTGAACTTAAATCTTAAATGCTAATGTGTGCATTGTGTCATCATGGAAACTGCTGAACATTCTGCCATAAACATACATGTAGAACACATCCAGAACGGTATTAGTGTCTTGCCCAAGGACACAACAACTGCATTCACTGGGTCTCACCGCTCAACCAAGGACTAAATCAGGTCTAAATCGGGTCTAAACCAGGTCTAAACCAGGTGTAAACTAGGACTAAACCAGGTCTAAACCAGATCTAAACCAGGACTAAACCAAGTCTAAACCAGGACTAAACCAGGTCTAAACCAGGTCTAAACCAGGACTAAACCAAGTCTAAACCAGGACTAAACCAGGTCTAAACCAGGACTAAATCAGGACTAAACCAGGAGGAAACCAAGACTAAAACCAAGTCTAAACCAGGACTAAACCAGGTCTAAACCAGGACTAAACCAGGTCTAAACCAGGTCTAAACCAGGACTAAATCAGGACTAAACCAGAATGAAACCAAGAATAAACCAAGTCTAAATCAGGACTAAACCAAGTCTAAACCAGGACTAAATCAGGACTAAACCAGGTCTAAACCAGGTCTAAACCAGGACTAAACCAAGTCTAAACCAGGACTAAACCAGGACTAAACCAGGTCTAAACCAGGACTAAATCAGGACTAAACCAGGATGAAACCAAGACTAAACCAAGTCTAGATCAGGACTAAACCAAGTCTAAACCAGGACTAAACCAGGTCTAAACCAGGACTAAACCAAGTCTAAACCAGGACTAAACCAGGTCTAAACCAGGACTAAACCAGGACTAAACCGGCTGTCTGTCTGTGTCTGTTGTAGATGTGAGTTTAATGATGAGTTTGTGTCTCAGTAATAAAAGGTTTGATGCCCAACAAACATGAGTCAGAGAAAGAGAGAAAAGAGAGAGGAGAAGAAGAGGAAGAGAGAGGGAGAGAGGGGGCAAGAAAGGGGAATAGAGAGGGAGAAAAAGAGGGAGAGAGAAAAAGGGGAGAGGAAGAGGGAGGGGAAGAGAGGGAGAGAGAGAAGGGGAGAACATGAATGTTACAGGTCTTGCTAAGTGCCAATCAAACACAGCTCTGAGTGAGAACAAGGACAAGGAGGATATGGCTCTTATAACCAGAAGCAGTAACAGTGGTAATCGTAATAGTAGTAATAGTAGCAGTAGTAGTAGTAGTAGTAGTAGTCGTAGCAGTAGTAGTAGTAATAGTAGTACTAAAGTATTACTCACTCGATGAAGTAGCTGGCTCCCTCAGGGGAAAAGCCCTCCTCCCAGCCTCGAGGCAAGTCTAAAGAAAACAAATATCAAAAGTACTTTTTGAAACTGCATTTAAACAAGTACTTATACTTCAAGCCACTATCTGGCTTTTTCACCAACTGCTGCAACTACTACTACTACTGAAACTAATACTACTCCTGTTACTACTACTACTACTACTGCTACGACTAGTGCTATTACCACTACTACTATTACTGTGACTACTACTGAATGTACTACAATTACAAGTGCAACTGTTACTACTACTATTATAACACATCGAGAAGACAAGGAGAGAGGAGACAGGAGACAGGAGCAAGAAGACAGAAGCTAGGAGACAGGTACTAGGAGCCAGGAGCTATGAGATAGGTACTAGGAGACAGGAGGTTGGAGACAGGAGCAGGTGAGGGAGCAGTGGGTTAATCCCGTATTATTCACAGCAGTGAACTGTAATCTGTGTTTGAGTGTCACTTTAACTAAGGAGCTAGGAGACAAGAGAGGAGACATGTGAGGAGACAAGTGAGGAGACATGTGAGGAGACAAGAGAGGAGACAAGTGAGGAGACATGTGAGAGAGACAAGAGAGGAGACAAGGAGACAAGTGAGGAGAAAAGTGAGGAGACAAGTGAAGAGACAAGAGAGGAGACAAGAGAGCAGAAAAGTGAGGAGACAAGAGAGGAGACAAGAGAGCAGAAAAGTGAGGAGACAAGAGAGGAGACAAGTGAGCAGAAAAGTGAGGAGACAAGAGAGGAGACAAGTAAAGAGACAAAAAAGGAGACACGGAGACACTACTATGACTTCTACTGAAACTGCAACTACTGCAACTGCCACTGTTATTACTACTATTATAACAAACAGAGGAGACAAAGAGAGAGGAGACAGGAGGTAGGAGACAAATGAGGAGACAAGTGTGAAGACAAAAGATGAGACAAAGAGACAAAGAGACAAGGAGACAAGAGAGGAGACAACCAGGAGTGAAGCAGGACTAAACCAGGAATAAACCTGGACTTTTATAGGAGGACTGTCCCGGTCCGGACCATGTCTTCCGGAGCAGCTCCAGACCCCGGGGCTCCGCGGCGCAGTGTCCGGGATAAGGACTCACCTGAGCGGATCATGTGTCCGGAATTGACCGGGAGCCCGGTCCGCGGGTGGAGCCAGGTGGTGGTCCGCGTGCGGTCACTGAAAACAACAAACACCTGTTACACCGGAGCCTCGGGGGCGCGCACAGGGCGGGGGCGCGCACGGTAACGGAGGAACCGGCGGGAAACGGCGGGAAACGGTGGGACTCACCTGATGAAGAAGACCCGGCCGTCCGCGCGCACGCCATAAGCCCAGTGCTTCGGCAGGTCCGCCATGATCCAGAGTGCACGGGAGCGAGCGCAAGCACGCTCACGAGGCACAGGGACACGGAACTGGGATGAGCCAGACTATTCAGGGACTAAACCTGGACCAAACCTGGTCTGAATCTGGACTAAACCGGGTCTAAACCTGGACCAAACTATGGACCTGGTCCATGGCTCAGTCTAGTGGCTCCGTGCACGTTGTCGTTTTGCCGCTCCGCCGCGTCCTGCCGCGTCCCACCGCTCCACTCCGAGATCCCACAGGTGCGTGGCGCGTTCACGTCCGGGCAGGTCGCGGTCACGGTGCGTTCAAGTCCGGGCAGGCCTCGGTAATCACAATGTTTGTGCGGTGAGGCGCGCGTCATTACGGTGCAGGTTTGGAATGTTCATCTGTCACCGAGAGGAAGCGGAGAGACGCGTGTTACGGACGTGTCATCTGTCACAGCTCCTTCAACAAAACAATGTCCCTTCAGGGTCTTATATATATATAAATATATTATATATATATATATATATATATATATATATATATATATATATATATATATATATATATATATATATATATATATATATATATATATATATATACACATAAATATAAAACAGAAGAAGAGCCTATAATCGTCCTGTGGACACAAATGTCAAACCCACAAATGTTTTTTCTCTCATTTCTATCAAAGACAAGGTCCATGGTTCCGCTGTGTTTCTACAACCACAGAAACATCTGAGAGGGCATCTGACACAGCACAACATCTGGGAGGGCATCTGACACATTTCCCATCTGGGAGGGCATCTGACACAGCACAACATCTGGGAGGGCATCTGACACAGCACAACATCTGGGAGGGCATCTGACACAGCACCACATCTGGGAGGGCATCTGACACACCACGCCATCTGGGAGAGCATCTGACACACCACCCCATCTGGGAGGGCATCTGACACAGCACAACATCTGGGAGGGCATCTGACACACCACCCCATCTGGGAGGGCATCTGACACACCAGCACATCTGCAGAGACTAGAGTCATGTGACCCCCCCTTCATCTGAGTCTAACACTATGGATGGAAAGGCATCTGACACATAGGGCGCGCAACTGCTGCTGTGTGCGTGCGCGTGAGGCCGTGCGCGGGCTTGTGTGTCTGCGTGCTGACGTCACCTCGGCGCAGGCGCAGAAGCATCTTGTGTGTCGCGTGGGCCTCTCTCTCTTCCTCCGCCGCCATCATGGGTCGCATGCACGCTCCCGGGTAAGCCCCAAATCTGATCGAAAAATGCCCCAAAAACGACTCTATCCCCAGGTTTTGGGGGGGATGTGTCGTGGAAAAGTGTTAGGCACCTCCACGGACCGGAATAAAGAGGATTTCTGTGTGGAAAAATGAGAGCTTAAAGCTTATAACAGCTCGGTTCCGCACAGGGTTAAACGCGTGTGGAGCTAGGAGCCGCTTAGCTTCTTTTCATGGCCGCGAATCTCGAACAGAAAACCGTTTTTATCACAGCTTAAACGTTCACTAAAGTTTCCAATGATGTTTCGAATCTGTATATAATGTCAGAATGTGGATAAATGCGTTAGTTATTGCGTGAGAGAAGCGGGAGGAGCGCGGTGCTTGATCCGAGGCCGGCGCTGCCAACTCGGGCTGGAGCTCAGACACACCACCGCTGGAGGAGGAGAGGTTTACGGGGCAAATGCTGAACTAACCCGTGATTTATACACTTTATAATGAGCCGAAGTGGTTTGGTGACTTGGTTTACGCGTGTTACATGTGTTTTATGTACTTAAAGTTCCTCTATGCAACATTAATCTGTTAAGGAAAAGTCTAACGTGCACATTATGAGACTTAAAGTGACTGGACACTAGCTTACCTTTTATATATTAAGCGTTTTCTTATAGTATTGTAAAGTGTATTCAAAGTAAAGGTAAAATTCAAATAGCTGAAGTAGCGAGAACGCCAGAAGACTTGTATTGAATAAGACTCAAAGATGGGTCTAAAAAAGTGATTTGTAAAAATAAAATGGGCTCTACACAAGAGGATGGACTTTTTACTACATTGAAATGGGCCTTTTAGAGCTTGTCACAGCATCTTTAATGTTGACTATTGTAAAGTATTGATGAGTGTTCTGATTATAAATTGCTTTGGCGTTGTGTCCGTGATCTGTTTAAAATGTAAATGACTAGGCCTGCCAATGATCACTATATCGACTTAACGTTCAGTATATTATAAATGGAGCGATCATTTTGGGGCAGTATTTTTCCTGGGGACTTTCTTTGTAGTAGTGGGGTATTTTTTTCTACAATATGATGTATACATTTGAGCTTTAGGCTGAATTGTGAACTAATGACACAAACTTAAGTGTTTTGTTTTTCATTTTTATAGCTTGTCAATATCATATATATATATAAATTTTTTTGAATAATTCTGTTTTATGGTTTGGTTTCACTATGATGATTGATTGTTGATATTTACTTTAGCTATATTTCAGAGGACAGGCTTGGTCATGGTTGGGTTTGGGTTCTCTTCAATGTACAACTTTAAATGACAAACCTTTTATTTTCTTGTTGACAGAAAGGGCTTGTCCCAGTCAGCTCTGCCGTACAGACGCAGTGTGCCAACAGTAAGTACCACATGAGGTTTATTGTCTTTGTTTTGGTTCTGTATTTACACCAGAGTGCAGCTTGGCTCAGTTTGCCCTTTTTCACTGGTCTGAAGCTGTTTAAACCCCATTGAATATTAGCTTGCATAAGTTTTATACAATCAGATTTTTAAATCTTCATTATACAAGTTTTTAACCTGTTTTAAAAGTGCAGTATGCAGTGTAATAACCTTTGACCCCTTTGTGTGCAGTGGCTGAAGCTGACATCTGACGATGTGAAAGAGCAGATCTTTAAACTGGCCAAGAAGGGTCTGACTCCCTCCCAGATTGGTGAGTCAAATATCTGACAGTTTGACCCGAGATCGCCTTTTAATTTGCGCCCGTTAACATTAGCAATGCTGTCAATAAATCCTGTTACATGTGTGATCACTGCCAAACTAGCAGGAAGTGGCTTTGCCTTCAACAGCCTCCTCCAGATTAGCTCTTTGATTGCTATAATACTCGTGGTCAGAATTACAGATGAACACTGAATTAGCTGCTATAGCTGCTAGCCTCAATGAGCCTCATTTGGAGCTGAACCGTGTGGGCCAGTCTTCTTCTTCTTATGTCTTGTCCCTGTGTCTGGTCCAGGTGTGATCCTCCGTGATTCCCACGGTGTGGCTCAGGTCCGATTCGTCACCGGAAACAAAATCCTCAGAATCCTCAAGTCCAAAGGTCTGGCCCCAGATCTGCCCGAGGACCTGTACCACCTGATCAAGAAGGCTGTGGCTGTGCGCAAGCATCTGGAGAGGAACAGGAAGGTGAGTGACCAATCAGAGCTCAGGGACACAGGCTGCTGACCAATCATGGGGCTCGAATACAGCACCTGGACAGGAACAAGGTGAGCAGCAGAATCCATTCATGAAGTTTGAGGTTCATTTCACCACTTCAGGTGAACGTGATCTGTTCCATCGCCTGGAACATGTAATCTGAGGCCTGTTCTCGGGTTTGAGACGTGATTCCAGGCGTTTTCTCCTCCCCATAAACATACATTTTACACTGTCTGCCTCAGTGTCTCAGGTCAAATTCAGAGGAATAAAGAAGTTTGGATTTAAACCAATTTTCATTCAGGGAAGTAGTTTCAATGCACAAGGGTTTTTAAACCACTTCAAATTTGCCAGAGATGTTGATAACTCCCATTTGTAAAGGGTACACCCATTTCTATTCAACACCAAAACATGACAAAGCGCAAAGCCTCCAGCAGGAGGCAGCATTAAGCCATTTGGAAAGTGATGGAACATTGTAGTTTTTAGCATGGGAGCTCTGTGGGATTATGACTGGACCATTGAGAAGTTTATTCAGTTAATTCTGCAAATATCTAGACACAATTTCCTGTCCTTTAAGACCTACATATTACAACTCCTGAGTTTTTAGTCCTAATTAGGAGTTTGTTTTTACCATTTGTGCCTTTTTAATGTTTTTTTCAGGACAAAGATGCCAAGTTCCGTCTGATTCTGATCGAGAGCAGGATCCACAGATTGGCTCGTTACTACAAAACCAAGAGAGTCCTCGCTCCCAACTGGAAGTAGTAAGTGACTTTGTGTAACTCTGAAGTACATAAAAAGTACAGCTAGAGATTTGGTTTTGCCTTATTCACTTTTTAGAATGTGGTGTTAAAGTTTCTGTACCTGGTCTTAACATGAAACGCAGAACTAGTTCATTTTAAACAGGCACCAGTTCATAGTTATTCCTCACTTACCTTATGCATTCTAATTATTCACATTCATTGACATTAAAAGTCTTTATAATCAAACCTTAAGAGCTGCTTATACCCTATTTGTACTGCGGCTTAAATACATGGGGTAAAAATTGGGTACAGGGCCTGTAAAGACCCATAATCGCCAAATATCTTTTTCTGCGGTTAAGTTGTTGCACAGTTCATTGTCCCGGTCCTCTTCTGTTTGGACCTGTGATATTTCTACTGTGCTAAAGGAACATGGAGGTAAATTAGCAGAGCAGCTAACGTGCTTCCTCTGCCAGTCCCCTTCTGACACTAAGCCACAGGCAAATGTTAAAGCCGCAGTATGGAACTTTTAGCCTCAGTTTAAGCTTTTCCCAAACCTTCAGTATTTTCAATTTTTGAACTAGACCTAGTTTTGCTTCAAACCAGCTCATTTCGTTGTCCTGACGTGTTCCTTTCTCTCCACAGCGAGTCGTCCACAGCCTCCGCTCTGGTGGCATAAATGCTCTTTTTGGATTAATAAAACTTGTTAAAATTACTTCTGTTTGTCTTTTGATTTGTAGCCTACAGCGAGTTCTGTCATGTTTTAAGGGGGTATCCTGCAAAATAATGATTTGCATCTTTGTCTCATGTCCTAACACTGTTCCTCATCACAAACATAAAGAGGTTTTAGATGTCATTCATGCATGTTTGAGTAATCTAGTGATCTCTCCCAGGCCCTAAAATGTCCTCTCTAATACCCCATAGAAAACGGTTTGTTTTGGTATAGCGCCTGCAGTGTGATTTCAGTGTTATTAGTGGAGCAGACAGAGATGACTCAACAGTTGCTGGTTTGTTACACTGTTCAGACTGAAGTCCCCTGGTTTTGCTCATTAAGCTGTAAATAGATGTGTTAACATGACACAAGCTTTACATTTGCACTAAACGAACTGTAAGACACGGACTTTAAAGAGGGGGATTATACAAGATTGACTTTATCTTTGTTCCATATTCTAACACTGTCCCTCATCACAAACATGAAGAGGTTTTAGATGTCATCTATGCATGTTTGAGTAATCTAGTGAGCTCTCCCGGGCCATATTCAATCCCTCCCACGGTTAGAAGTACGAGTCTGTACAAGACTCTGCCCGCAAAATGGTTATCAAAAATATAAGTGAACTAAATGTGTTGGCTGTTAATAGAAACAGTTAATAGAAGTCAAATACCTCCTCTTTAATGTATAAACCTGACCAATCTGTCCCAGTTACAAGATACACCTGTTCAAATGTAGTTTTTTACTGCTAACATTACTAAAAACATTAGGCTTGAGGTGTTTTGGTTCAAGACGATTGTCCAGTCAGAAAACCGAATGAGCCTCACATGACTCTATTTAGGTTGCCAGGTTCAATGCTGAAATCCATTGTTTCAACAAAGAAAACAATAGGCCAACAAACAAATTGTAAACGATATCCTTTTTCATTTTTAGTGTAATTCAGTTCACTCCTACAACTGTTTTGTCTACTTAACAGATTTTACTTTTGGCTCCTCAATTCAGATACAACATAAAGGCTCATATTGCTCTACTCTGATCTGTTCCAATATAGTTTCCTCTTTACAAACAGACCTGGAGTGGTGTTTTGTTTCATTCACACATGTTTAACACACAAACACTGCATGTTCTTCTCTCAAACAGAAAACACTGTTCCATCTTATGATATCATGAAAAATAAAGGAAACAAGGTCTTACTATAGATTACAAGGTGCACACACAAAGTCAAGTAAAACTGCTCATTCTAATCTGATTTTTAAATAGCTGAATTATTTAAGATGTGGTGTTTTGGCCTGGTGGTTGTAAATTTAGTCGTGGGCTGCTCTTTATTTCATGTTGTTCCATATTTTATTTAATATTTACTCCTCAAACCTTTAATTTAATCATGCTATTTGCTATGGCCCCCCAATATTAAATCCATACGTAATATTTTAATTATAAAAATTGATGTTTTGTAAATATATATATTTTTAAGCGAAAGAACAAGAGCTACTCACGTGTTTCGACCTTTGCCCATAATTCTGAACTTTATCACGGATACACCTAATACACACCTAATAAAGCTTAACCTGGCTTTAAATAATCTGAAAAATCGATCAGCCCAAAGTGTTCTCTTTCCAAATACATTCATAAACAAAATAATTTCACTTTTATTTCTTATTTTCGCTTTTAAAACTCAAAATAAACCGAACCTTCTCCCATGGCTTTTCCTAACATTCCAGGAAATTACCGGCACTTTCGATGAGTCAACAGTCACGTAACCCTATGGGCGGGAAAGTCCTTGAGTGACAGGAGCTTTAGCCAATCAGAGCGCGGCCTGACGTCACCGTGGTTACATAAAGAGGAGGTGGTGTAACCGCTTGTCATTCCGCTTTTACTACAACGATACAAACATGGAGATAAGTACGAACAAACGACGCCTTTTCTGAACGGAAACGACTCAAAATGTCCGAAAACTGCGTGAAAATGAAGCGACAGCCTCTAGACCCGGAACTGTCACCGACAAGCTTACGAACAGCGCGGGATTTTGAGCTTTTTGACGAAGAATATCAGAATACGTGAGGATCTGTGCTAGTTCTTCCGCCGACACAAAGCGCTCATCAACGGGGAAGGCGAGAAGATGGCGGCGGAGGCTCGGGTGGGTTCGCAGAAGGCAGTGGGCTGCGTGGAGAGATTCGGAGGAGCTATGGAGAGATTCGGAGGAGCTATGGAGAGATTCGGAGGAGCTATGGAGAGATTCGGAGGAGCTATGGAGAGATTCGGAGGAGCTATGGAGAGATTCGGCGGGGCTATGGAGCGTTTCAGCGGGGCGGGGATGGCTCTTCTTCCTTGGACCAGACACATGCTAGTGGTTCTATGGGACCAGCTGCGGGTCCTGGTTCATGTCATCTACTACACCTTTATATCAGGTGAGAAAAACACTGCTCTGCAATACACTGAACCAGGACTGAAACTGGGACTGAGCAAGGATTAAACATAAGAATACAGACTAAAAAAGGGACTGAACCAGGGACTAAGATGGGACCAAACTAAGCAGTAGACGGATAAACGCACTAAACTAACTTCACAAGAGATGTATTGATTTTAAACGGTAGAAGTTTTAGATCCAAAGTTCTCTTGAGTATTCTGAGAAGCTGTTTACCATCTGGAGGCTTGTGCTTATTTTAGATCGCAGGATTAGCACATTTGGACATAAATATATCATGAGGCTTAGCAGTGAAGAACAGCCAGACACTGAGGAAAAATGTTCACTTTATTTTTATTTCCTAATGTAGTGGTTTGGATAGTTAAGTAAGTTGTGTTGTTGTTGTGGACTTTTCCTGTTGGTGTTTTTGGGAGACAGAAGTGGAGCCAGGGCTGTGGGATAAGTTTACTTTAGAGCTTTTTAAGGAAATTAGTTTGTCGTTTATTAGATTCTGTTTCTGTCCTGGTTTGGTCCAGCGTTCAGTCCTGCTTTAGTCCCTTGTTTATTCCTTTGTGTGTGAGCTGTTTTAGTCTAGTCAGACTATAGTTAAACCCCCCGTAGCCACTGGTTATATCTAATTATTATATAGCTCTGTCTGTAAACTGAACTGGACTACCATGGGAATGTCTTAACAAATACAAGATAACAAGGCCAATGTTTTATCTGCAAACTGAAGGAGATCCGAGAAAGGGAGTGTTGACCGTGCATGTGTACCCAGGGTCAAACTGTGTCTCACTTCCTGGATTTTGGGTTTATTTTGTCAACAACAGCACGGCATCTGACTTTGGCCTGAACACGGTTCAAACATTTGAATTAGATTTTGTACTAACGTGACTTAAACGTTTTCTTCATTATCACAGTCAAAGGTTTGTAGTTACAGGAAGAAGTTCTTTAAAAAGAAACAACAAAATGAAGGTTATCATTTATGTTTTGAAAGTTAAAACTGTGTAAATTAGATGACCTTTGCCTTTGTTGCCTAGCAACAACACAGTAAACGGTTACTTCAGTGTTTACTACTACACATCGACTGCCTGTGTCCAACCAGGAAGTAAAATTATAAAATAAAATTCTCATTGGGGAAAAATTGTTTCAGTAAAATTTTAAATATAATTATGTTAAGTACATTGAAGATTAGATCTGGTTTAGAACTATGTTAAGCCTAGAATAGTCCTACTTTAGTGCTGGATTTGTACTTGGTTTAGTCTTGGTTGGTCCTGGTTTAGTGCTTGTTTTGGTCCTGGTTTAGTCCTAGTTTAGTCTTAGTTTGATCTTGATTTAGGCCTAGTGTGGTCTTGGTTTAGTTCTGGTTTGGTCCTGGTTTGGTCCTGGTTTAGTGGTTCTTCGGTCCTGCTTTAGTCCCGGTTCGGTCCTGGTCTTAGGCCCTTGTTTATTCCTCTGTTTTGTACTTTTCTGTTTTACCCTGGTTTGAGAATCCTGATGTTTCTAACATGAGAGTTTGCGGTCAGTTTTCCAGATGTTCCGGTTCGAGGTTCACGTGCGCATCACCGACGACCCCTCGGTGACCCCCGACCCCTCTGACACCTTCCTCTTCTCCACCTTGTTCTCTGAGGACACGGCGGCTGACCACACAGAGGCGCTGCTGTCCACTCTGAGGGGAGAGGATCTGTGCTGCGAAGGAGAGGCAGGAATCTTCATTGGACGCAAGTGAGTAGGACGCATGTTAAAACCACAGCCTGTATGTATAAGTGTCTTAAGGGAGTGACGTCACCCACAGCGTTCAGTTTCAAATGAAGGCTAGCAGATATAGCGGCTAATCTACTGCTGAGTTCCATATTTAGTTGCTAAGATACTCGCAGTCAGAATTCTAAAGAGCCAATCAGGAGCGTTGAAGGTAACGCCCCTTTCCACCCGCACCACTGCTTTTGTAGGGAGCAGGGAAAGAAGGCGCCTGATTGGCCTGTTATTAATGTTCATATCTTGATTTAGGGGAAAAAACTGTGAAATAAAAAAAACCCCAAAAAAAACAGGATCATGTAGAGTGGGCTAATCTCTCCTCTTTTCTTTCTCTCTCTCTTTTCACAGACACCCCTCTTCCTCTTCTTCTTCGTGGGCCGTGGGGGATTGGAACTTCTTTGTGTCGAGTACGGAGGCGCGCTGTTCGGACGAGGATCGCAGTGGTGCCTCCTGTTGGAGCAGTGAGGAAGAGCACAGCCTGGAGTTCGACTGTGATGAGAGCAAAGCATTATGGGAGTCTCTGTCCCGTTCCAACGACCCTTATGACCCCCTCTGCTTCTCCGCCTGCATCTCCACACGAAGCAAAGGACTGTGGGAAACACAGTCCCCTGCCTCCTGTAGTCCTGTGTCTGTCTCAGATAAAATGGGACAAAGTCAAAAGACACAAGAGACACAAGAGACTGAAGAGACTGGGAGCAAAGCATTCTGGGAGTCCACTGTTGCAGATGTTTGCAGTCCCGTTCTAGAGGAAAATCAAAGTGAAGAGGAGAGCAAAGGATCCTGGGAGACTGAGTCCAAGTGCAGTGATGTTTGTAGTTCAGTATGTGTCTCCCCTGACGGCATGAGAGAGGAGAGCAAAGGATTCTGGGAGTCTGAGTCCTGCACTCCTGACACGTGTAGTCCACAGAACAACAGCAACGCTTTAGATTTGAACGAGGAAACCAGTGAAGACGAGGGCAAAGAATCATGGGAAACGGAGTCCACAAACCTCCAATCAGTAGAGGAGGAGGAGGAGAGCAAAAGACTGTACGAAATGTGGCCCGGGCAGTGCAGAGGGGTCCCGATGGGTCGGTTTTGGGAGAGCAGCTCAGAGGAGGAGAGTGATGCAGAGGATGGTCCGGTGCAGAGGAGAACTCTGGCCACGCGCTCAGACAGCGTCAGCAGCTGGAGCTCGGAAAACTCTGACTGCTCCCAAACATCAGAACAAGAGGAAAACCGTCTCCTCTGGGACCTTTTTTCTCAAAACCACGACCCCTTCAACCCCCTGTACTTCAGCGCCACCAGCAAGAGGAGGGAGGAAGAGAGCGACACAGAGGAGGAGAGGAGAGAGGTGGAGAGCCACGAAGAGGATGAGGAGCTATGGAGCTGCATGACCAAAGAGCAGGACCCGTATCACCCACTCAATTTCACAGTGCGGCAGTGGAGAGAGGAGGAGACTCAGAAGAGGGTGGGGAGAGAGGAGGAGCCCATCAGGAAGAGAAGGAGAGGAGAGAAGCCTGAGCTGACTCAGAGAAAGCTTCGGAGACATTGCCACCCTCAGTTCATCCTCTGCCCCTGGACCAGACCCTCCTCCTCTGCACCCTCCTCTGCACCAGCTCCCAAGGGACCCCCACACAAGCCCAAGGTGAGACACTGGACCTGTGGAGTCCCAGGACTGAAACATGAACTTCCTATGTTTGAAACACAGTTTAAATGTAGGACACTTTTAATCCTGTGGATTAGACCAGAGGTTTAAGCCCCGCCCCCTGGTCTGTTTTAACCCCACCCCTCCAGGTTTATGATTATGGCCCCGCCCTGCTGTACACAGTGTTGTAGATGAAGTGCATATTTGAGCTGTAGATCCAGATGCTCTAAAACTGGGACTTGTTGTTTTTGTGTCTCTTAGCAACAGTACTCAGGTCATGTGACTGACTCATGTGTCATGTCTAACTTTGAAAACCCAGGCTTTGTCAAAGATCTGTTTCCTGTCTCCTCACTTCAACTAGGAGACAAGCAAAGTGTACTAATGCTCTACCGGGTCTAAAACTAGGTTGGGTCTTACACCAGGTCTAAACCCAGGACTAACCATGTTTTTCACTCTCCAGGTTCGGTTCTCAGATGAGGTCAAAGTTCATGTGATGAGGTCGTGGCGTTTTGCTCATGAGGCGGCGAGGAGGGGTCAATGGGAGGAGTCGGCGAGAGACCGAGACCGATTCAGGAGACGGATCCAGGAGATAGACCGGACTGTGGGACCCATTCTGAGACAAGAGCACAGGGAGAGGGTCTGGGCCAGGATCAGACCAGGACTGGGACTGGACTAAACTGGGACTGGACTAAACTGGGACTGGACTAAACTGGGACTGGACTAAACTGGGACTGGACCGGAGGACTGGGGACTGGACGGGACTGGACTGGACCGGGGGACTGGACCGGGGGACTGGACCGGGGGACTGGACCGGGGGACTGGACCGGGGGACTGGACCGGGGGACTGGACTCTTGGACCTGTTGCTTTGATGTGACCTCAGATTTGCCTTAGACTCATGACGTCGCCTTGTTCTTCAGAAAAAACATTAATTTATTTTGTTTTTGTTATTTGTGCTCAGAATCCTTATCCTGTTTTTGAATTAAGGAAAGTTTGTACTCATTTTGAGGAAGTCTGGACTCTGGGAGGGCATCTGGGCTAAAACATGACCTCTCTCACAGACTCTACCTCAGAATATGATGATGTAATGACAGTTTAAGTCGTGTTTTTATTCAAATGTCTTAAGTGATTTTGTGCAATATTTGTATCTTTAAATATTTGGAGTCAAAATGTAATTTATTTTATTTGGTCGTGACTTTTGCACAAAATGTTTTTATGAATGTTCAAAAACACTTGAAACTGCAGAAGTGTTTTATTAAAATAAGCTTCTGAAGTTTTGTTTTGTGTTATTTTATTCTGGAATTGCTTAGTTTTTTTTAAGCAAAATGTACATTTTGTATCTTTCTCCCCTAACGATGTTACCTCATCAACATCATGAAGAGGTTTTAGATGTCATTCATGTATATTTGAGTAATCTAGGGATCTCTCCTGGGTCCATTCAAACCCGCCTTGCAGTTAGCCTAAAGATTCTGTGCAAGGCTCCGCCCACAAGCCTACGTCACCCATGTTCCCACCCAACAATTCTCCATAAATATACAAAGCATGATACAAAACTGCACATATTAACTTGACCTAAACCTGATGTGATGGCGCTCTGATGGAGGAGTGACTTAACACAGAGAGCAAAGGGAGGGAGACTCAGAGCGTCAAAAACAAAAGTGAAACTGCAAATGTAGTATTTTCAAAACAATAAAAGGTAACATGGTGATCTAAATATTTTGTTACAGTTAATACCCCATAGAAGTAAAATACCCCCTCTTTAATACCCGATAGAAGTAACATAACCCCTCTTTAATACCCTCTTTAATACTCGATAGAAGTAAAATAACCCCTCTATAATACCCTATAGAAGTAAAATACCCCCTCTTTAATACTCGATAGAAGGAAAATACCCCCTCTATAATACCCCATAGAAGGAACATATCCCCCCCCCCCTCTTTAATACCCAATGCTCTGTTAGTTGTAGTTAAGGTGGAGTTAGCATGTTGTTAGCGTTAGCGTGTCCTCTGTTTGTCTCAGGTAAATCTGCTGCAATGGTGTCGTCAGGTGTGAAACTCTCAAAACACAAATGATGAAACCGGTCCTCAGAGACGCCATTCAATTAACCACAACACAGTTGCCCTCCCACTCACGCTCCCTCATGTGTCAGATGCCCTCCCATCCTCCTCCTGTACCCCTGTGTGTCAGATGCCCTCCCAGACGTGGCAGTGTGCTGGTGGTTGGAGCTCGTCACTTAGTTGGTTTGACTTTTGTAGCTTGTGATGAAAAGACCAGAGTGAAACAACACAGAGGGACACTAGTTCTAGGGTTTAATCTTTTACTTTTCAAACTTTTAAATTCTCATTTTCATGTTTTGTGTTTGTTTTACATTTAATACTGTTTCGTCTGTTTCATCATCAGCAGTGTGGAGTCGTTGCATCAGCGCTTCAGTCAGGATTTAATTGTTCTCCTGAGACACCCCTCCCTCCCTCTCTCCCTCCTTCTCTCTCTTCCTGCCTTCCTTCTGTCTCCCTCCTCCTCTCTACCTCCCTTTTCCCCCACCCTATTTCGTCTGTCTCCCTCCCATTTTGTCTCACACCAATTCTATCTCCTCTCTCTCTTCTGCCTTCCTCCAATTCCTCTCTACTTTTGCTTTCTCCTCCTCTCCCATTCTCTCCTCTGCCTTCCCCCATTTCTCCCTCTTCTTTCCCTCCTCTCCTCTGTTCTATTCTCTCCTCTTCCAGAGGTAGAATCTGCTGCTGCTGCAATCCACTGCAACTCTTTACAGTGATGCGGTCTCCAACGGCAACAGTCGAGGAGGAGGCAGGCGCTATGGAGACGAGGAGGAAGAGGAGGGCGCTATGGAGATGAGGAGGATGATTCAGGGGACTCCCTAAATTCTCTGGGCCAGGGCTTAACATTCTGCTGCACCATAGCAACACACTTTAAACTATTTTTCTGTTCACCATTATATATATATATATGTACACACACACACACACACACACACAATAAATACACATATACAGATTCTCCAGTGTCACACCTGGAGCGAGTGGATCAAACACAGGAGCTGGAAATGTCTTTATAAAGTGGTTTTATTGTTAAACTGAGGAGGAAACGCTGCATCTGCACAGCTCACACTCAACTTTTATTATTAATATTAATATTTAAAATACTTTCTCTAAAAACATTTGGTCCAGAACAGTTTTACAGTTTTACAAACGCAAACGTGAAACAAGAAAAGTGTGGTTCTGATTCTCAATATTCACAACTAATTAAAAAATACACATTTGGAGTGAAACAAGGAGACAAGGAAAGGAGACGAGGAGAGAGGAGAGGAGGAGACGAAGAAGGAGAAGACAAGGAAGGAGGAGACAAGGAGACGAGGAAGGAGATGATGAGATGGAGAGAGGAGAGGGGAGAGAAGGCAAGTGTAGGCGAGGCAAGGAGGAGGCAGTGTGGTTCAGAGTGTTTAATATTTACAAAGACACCAGATGTTTTGAGGCAAATTTAAAGGCGTCACTGTTTCTGCTCATCTCCATGGAGCTATGCGTGAAATGTTCCACAGTATGGCATTAAACATGTATCTTTTGTAGTTTTTCTTTTTCCCTCAAAATTCCCTTGAAAAATGCTCATCTCCATGGAGATAGATAAGTTTAATGCCGTACTGTGGAACATTCCAGGCAATGCAATGACATCTCCATGGAAACGAGCAGTTGACAGTTCCTCCACCAGAAAAGTTACACAGTATCACACAAAACTGACTCCTGGGAGCTCTATGTTATAGTGTCCTGCTCAAAAACATACTGGAGTTGTGTTTTGTTTCATTGTTTGAGTAACACTGTCTATATCTCTAAAGCTCAAAATGCTCTGTTCCACCTTGTGATGTCATAAAGTGGCAGTTTTCAAGTTAACAGCTCCTTTTACATTTAGTTCAGTAGAGATTGTCAATTCCAGGGCTGAAATCATCCAAATGATTCTAGTGAACGTGTATGGAGTTTAAAAACTCTGGAGCACTTCCTGTATTACGACATGACATCACAAGGTGGAACAGAGTGTTTTCTCAGTCTAAATATGCAGGGTTTGTGTGTTAAACGTGAGAATGAAACAAAACACAACTCCAGGTCTGTTTGAGACCACATTCTAAAGCCCTTTAAGTGTTTAAGGCACCTGCAGACAGACGGCCCGCCTCCTGCTCCCTGTCGACCAATCCGATCGCAGAGTGAGCCGCCAATCATCAAACAGAAGAACTGTGTTTAAAGACAAAACCAAACACCTGGAAAACATGACACGACTTTTCATTATGTGGAAGAAAATTAAACCAGTGATTTTTACAAACTTTAAATTAAAAATAAAAATGAGGTGAAATAAAAAACAAGTGTGTCAAAGACGAGACAAAACCACACCAGATTTTCTGCTTAACAACCCAAACAAAAAAGTCCTGGTTTAGTCCCGTTTCAGTCCCGGTTTAGTCCTGGTTCAGGACTAAACCAGAACTAAACTGGGATTGGCTGGGTCCTGGTCCTGGTTCAGTCCTGGTTCAGTCCTGGTTCAGTCCTGGTTCAGTCCTGGTTCAGTCCTGGTTCAGTCCTGGTTCAGTCCTGCAGACTCTGGTGTGATATTAGCCTTTTCTTCTAAATGTTCCTTTAGTTTTGGTTCATTTGTTATTGCTCCAGAGTTTGGATTGTTTTAGTCGAAAGTGTTCCCTCTTTTTCTTCTGGTTCTTTTGTTTCTCTCATCCTTTTGTTCTTTCGTTCCTTTATTGCTGTTGTTTAAAATGTGCTTTTTCAAACACGTTTCCTCAGATTCTGTTTGGATTTTTGTTTTATTTTTCTCTTTAGTCGAATCTTGAGTTTAAGTTTTTTGTCCCAGTTTGTCATCTCATTTTTACAATTCTGCTCCTCCTCTCTCTTTTTTGTATTTATTTCCGTGGGTCAGAGTCCATTTTCTACACCAGGATCTTTTTTCTGTCGTTCCTGGTTAAATCTGTGTTTTAACCCCTGATTAAAACAGCAGTGCAGCAGTCAGTTTATACCTCACGACCACATCATCCCTGCTTTCTCTCCTCCTCCTCTCTCTAACTTCTCCTCCTCCCTCTCCTCTCTCTTGTTTCTGGTGGTTCCTCGTTTAGCTGTTACAGTTGGTGTAACAGCGGTACATCCATTAGCGTGTACCACTTGATCCTCTTTTCTTGTTTGCTGCTCTAGTTTTTTGTTGTTTGGTACAGTTATGGTTAGCATCAGAACAGCGATACATCCGTTAGCTTGTACCACTTGACCCTCTCCTTTTCTTCCTCTTTCTCTTTCTCCCTCTCTCTCGTATGCTGCAGTTCCGGGTTTGTTTTGTTGTTGCGTTAGCATTAGAAGAGCGGTACGTCCGTTAGTTTGTACCACTTGACCGTCTCTTTGCTCAAATCGAAGTCTTTGAGGCGCAGCGTGACTCCGCCCAGGAAGTAGTTCTCCCTCAGAGACTCTGCACTGAGCACGCTCAGTTGGAGCTCCCTCAGACCCAGGCTCTCCTTACTGTGTCCACGGTACACCAGCTGGAAGAAAGAATATAAAGGGTTAAAAATAAGAATTGAACCAGGTCTGAACCAGGTCTGAACCAGGTCTGAACCAGTACCAAAACGCAGGCTAAAGTCTAAACGCACCATCTCATTGAAGGTGGGGTTAGATTAGTCTCACCATCTCATTGAAGGTGGGGTTCCTGGTCTTTCTGCAGATCTTGGTCTTGCGTTTGCTGCTTTTGGATGGATCTGGGAGGAGGTAGGTTTTCACGTAGGGGTTTGGGTCAGAGCCCTCTTCAGAGACCTGTACAAGATTAACGTGAGAAATGACGTAAAACATATCCAAACATCTGTACACATCTGGTGTAGAGAGCAGAGCCTGTGTGTGCGAGAGTGTGAGTGTTTAAGTGAGGTTTTGAGGACAGTACCAGGTCTCTGATGTGCATGATCATGATGAAGAGGGTGCTGTTTCTGTAGGAGATGGACAACTTCACTTCTCCCTCAACTCGACCTGACACAGGGCTGGGAGGAGGCTCTGAGGAGAGACAAGAACCATCTAAAATACATATACAATAATATGATTAAAAAAACCTGTGAAAAAGACACGGCTGAGAAAAGGAGCTGAGGAGAGAAGAGAAAATATATCTACAAACACACACAAAGTATGTGAACACAGAAGAAAGAGACGGATCTGGAGGAAGACTGGCACCTCCTACATCATCAAAAAGAAACAAAAAACAAAAAACACATTTGGATCATATAGTGAGGAGGACAAAATGGAGGAGAGGGGCAGGACCTGACATCTACAGAGCAGTCTCACATGGTTAGAGGGGAGGAGAGGGGGCAGGGAGGGAGGGCTTAGGAGGTCGGAGACAGGAGGACAGCAGAATAGGCGACGACATGGGGTAGGAGACGACGAGAAGGAGACAGGGGGTAGGGAACAGGGGGTAGGACACAGTTTGTACCTGTCATCTTGAGCGCAGACTCTCCCTCGGTCTTGTCGTCTCGGGCCATGGGGTGGAAGAAGGTGTAGACCAGGTCACACTGAGGAGAAAGAGACTCGGACTCAGGACACATCTTGTCTGCTCACGCCTATGTGACCCTCGCCTATGCGACCCCTCACCCGCGCGACCCCTCACCCGCGCGACCCCTCACCCGCGCGACCCCTCACCCGCGCGACCCCTCACCCGCGCGACCCCTCACCCGCGCGACCCCTCACCCGCGCGACCCCTCACCCGCGCGACCCCTCACCCGCGCGACCCCTCACCCGCGCGACCCCTCACCCGCGCGACCCCCTCACTGTGTGTCCTCACCTCTCTCCCCTCTCGCCTGTGTGACCTCTCACCTGACCTCTCACCTGCGTGACCTCTCACCTGCGTGACCTCTCACCTGCGTGACCTCTCACCTGCGTGACCTCTCACCTGCGTGACCTCTCACCTGCGTGATCTCTCACCTGCGTGATCTCTCACCTGCGTGACCTCTCACCTGCGTGACCTCTCACCTGTGTGACCTCTGTGGAGCTCCTCAGCAGGTTGTGGACGTAGTTGTTGAGTTCTAGTTTCCGTTTTGCTGCGACTTCTTTAACGTGAGTCCGACCCAGAACCAGTTTATTTGGAAAACTGAAAGAGAAGACATTTAGTGCTGTAGGATTTGTAGCTGTAGTATTAATAATACTACAGCTTATTACCTCGGCAGTTTCCAGAGCTGGAACAGAACCGTCAGCTTTGTGTGCAGCTCCTGAAACTCGTCAAAAGTCCTGAAAATAAACTGAGGCTCCGACTGACCCTCTCTGAGGATCCTCACAGCGTAAGTCTGAGAAGAAAGAGAAACCAGGTCTAAATCAGGTCCAAACCAGGTCCAAACCAGGTCCAAACAAGTATGTTTAACGGTACTTTAGAGCATACATTTGCATGTTTAACGTGCTTTAGAGCATACATTTGTATGTTTAATATTATTTAGAGCGCACATAGTGCTTATCTGGGCTGTATCTCTTCTGAAAGGAGAAGATGGCGGCGTGCTGGATCCTTCCGTCCTGCTTGAGGCTGTAGGTCTTTGGGGAGAAGGACAGGATCGGCTCGTCGTTTGTGGGAAGACCGGAAAATCGGAGCTGGGCCAAGTTATGGATGAAGAAATTAAACTTGGTGGCAACGCTCCCCAGACTAGACTCGATGAGCCTAAAAACAAGAACGAGAGATCACACTAAGGACAAGAACAAGAGAACAGACTAAGGACGAGAACGAGAGATCACACTAAGGACAAGAACAAGTGAACAGACTAAGGACGAGAACGAGAGATCAGACTAAGGACAAGAACAAGAGAACAGACTAAGGACAAGAACGAGAGATCAGACTAAGGACGAGAACGAGAGATCAGATTAAGGACAAGAACGAGAGATCAGACTAAGGACGAGAACGAGAGATCAGATTAAGGACAAGACCAAGAGATCAAAATAAGCAAAGAGAAAAAGATTGAACAGACTAAAGACAAGAACAAGAGATGGAATGAGAGATGGAACAGTCCAAGGACAGGAACGAGAGATGGAATGAGAGATGGAACAAGAGATTGAACAGACTAAGGACAAGAACAAGAGATGGCTCAGACAAACAAATACACAACAGATAAACAAGCCTACACCCATGACCCAGACTATCCTCATAGTTACACAACAGTTGTTGTGTTCTGACCTGGTTGTGTTTTTGTGCTATAGTAGTTGTACTCTATAGCAGTAGTAGTAGCAGCAGCAGTAGCAGTAATCAGTTGTAGTAGCATTAGGAAGCATTCACACTTACACGTAGACTCATTTTGGAACTAATCCTGGACTAGGTCAGGACTGAACCAGAACCACAAAAGGTCTACCATCGGGAGTAAACTAGGCTAACATCAGGTTTAACAGGAGTCTATGGGGGAAGGGTATCTGGTCTGTCCACCAGGTTTGCGGTGCGTCTTGAGTCGTCTAACAGAGGCAGGTGGTGTGAGCAGGACCCTGCAATGTGAACCCGTCATCACAGTTCTGAGCCGGTGATGAAGATGGTGGCCTCTGGGTCACTTATGATTAATATTTGATATTATGTTTTTGTGCTAGAGTTGTAGTAGTGTAACAGTAGTAGTAGCAGCAGTACCAGTAACAGCAGTAGTATTTTAATACAGTAGTAGTATTTTGACCTGGTGAAGAAGATGGTGGCCTCTGCGTCGCTGTTGTTCGGCTGCAGAGCATCACAGACGTACTTCAGGTCCTGAGCTCCAGTCAGCTCTGGGAGTCCAGAACAGGTCATCTGAAAATCACACAGGGGTCACGTAGGGGTCACGCAGAGGTGTATATATTAAGTGCATATACAAAGTATCTATGTAGTCCCTCAGTCGTCCAGGGATGATCCATAGTAAAAGAAAAATAAGAACCCCATTCTTGTTCAAAGATGGATTGCCTTTAACAATTTTTTTTCTAAACTGCCCCTCTCAAACATTTTTTTTTCTCTAAGATCTGTACCTCACTATCTTCTAAACTGTGATTAGTGGCTTTGTAGATGGAGATATACAACAGACTGGGGTGCGGAGTTCGCAACAGCGTTGATACATTCTCTTATGGAGTGGCTGTTTAGTTTCTCCAGTGTTACGCAGTAGTGAAGGCCACAGTGAGCGTTAAATACATACAACTCACCCACTAGGGGCCTGGATGATTATGCTAAATATGACTCAGGCACTGTTCACACTTAGTCTAGCTCGTTAGACCTAGAAGCTGTGTTAGCTTCAGTGTAGCTAGCTCCTTCCCCCAAGAGTGCATACTTGCATACTTAGAGGGGATATCTTGACCATGTTCGTGGAAACATCCTGACTAAAGTTTTTGAGTTTGAGCTTCAGCTTTGAGCAAACACAAATAAATACACACAATTCAGACAAAATAAGAAATTGATATATCTTGTTAGTGTAGAGTGTGTATAAAGGGCATATAATGTGTGTGTGTGTGTGTATATATATGTATATATACACACACACACACACACACATAAACATATAAAGCGTAGATATAAAGTGTACACTGCAGTCATACCAGAGACAGCAGGTTGAGGAACAGCCCTGAGTTCTTCCTCAGAAGGTTATAAGCCTGACAGCAGAGATCCACAAACAGCTGGAAGCGGCTCGTCGGCCTCTCTCCTCCGTTGATCACATACGCCATGTCTGAGGTCAGCACGAATGGGGCGCGGTCTCTATGGAAACAAGAGTATAAAGAACTAGGACTAAACCTGGACTAGACCAGGACCAGAACAGGACTAAACTCAGTCTAACCTATGACTAACCCAGAACTAACTCAGATCCAAATCAATACTAAACAAATACTAAACCAGGACCAAACTCAGGACGAACCCAGATCTAAACCCGGTACAAACCCGGTCTCACCTCTTAAAGCTGCCGAACATTTGGGCATGTCCGAGAAATTTTCCGAAATCGATATGAAACATGTGACCCGTGGAGCGCAGCATGATGTTGTCGTTATGACGATCACAGATGCCCAGAACGTACGTCGCCACGCAGCAACCGGCGCAAGAGTAGATAAAGTTCTCTGAGGCCTGAAGACAAGAAGAAGGGATTAACTAAAGAAAAGGCCTGCAGTCCAGAAACTGGTATTAACTAAATAAAAGAACAGGCCTGCAATCAAGAAACTGGGATTAACTAAACTAAAGAAGGGAGTGGGGTACTACCAGTTTCACTGGCCAGCGGCAAAAACCTGCCGTTGTGTCCTCAGGCAAGATCACCCACATCGTCTGTGAATGTGAATGTGGTGTGTGTGTTGGTGATGGAAGGGGCCGATGGCACAGACTGGCAGCCTCGCTTCTGTCAATCTGCCCCAGGGCAGCTATGGCTAATAGTATCTTACCTCCACCGAGTCTGGAGTCAATGAAGAATGCACCTAATTGTAAAGTGACTGAGCGTCTGGAAAAGCTGTGTATAAGACTAAGGCATTATTATGACTATTTTTACAAAGGCTTAAATGCTTGTTTCTCTCTAAAAATCTGGCAACCCTGATTCTACTTCACGCTGTAGAATTTGTGTAGATATACATCTTTGCATCTTGTACTTCATACTTCATTTTGTGGTAATAGCTGACATATATACTTATGCAGTACCTCATACTCCGTGGGGTTGTACTGTAGTATTAGTACATGTACACATGTCCTGCAGTACCTTGTCATACTCGTCCTCTGCTGGATTGTACTTCCGTAACCATTCGGCTAGAGGCTTGTCCTTAAATGACCCTGTGACGCCATACTCCACCTGGATCTTCCTCAGAGTGTCCGAGCTCGGCACCAGCTCCACCATTCCTGAAGAGAGAGGGAGGAAAGAAGAGGAGAGAGGGAGGAAAAAAAGGAGAGAGGGAGGAAAGAAGAGTGAGAAAGGAGAGAAATAGGAGAAGGATTTTAACTTTAGAGGAAGTTTTAGTCCCATTCTCCTCTCCGGACTCTGCTGTGTCTGTAGTTGTCATTGTCTCCCTCCTCGGCCAATCAGAAAGATTTTTACAGCCTAGAAAACACAAACTGCCCCAGTCATTGAACTGACAAGCAGTTTATTTTCATATTTCCCAAAAACCTTAAAAAACGAAGGCAGTTATGTGACGAGGCTAATGACGCGAGGGTTTAGATGTTTAAATACTGCAGGCCCAGAGCAGACCTCACACTGCAGACGCAGAGCGGACCTCGTACTGCAGACACAGAGCGTTTTCACAGTCGGTGTAAAAGAAGATTCACTCTGAGAGCAGTGCTTGGGCTGATGTGAAAACAATCTCACTCTGAATCACTCTCGGACCAGCCATTTACTGCAGTCCAAACAGGAGGTCTCAGAAAAGCTCCACCTGTACTCTGGAGCAAGGCGAGTGCGGTGTGAACGCAGCTGACCTCGGGCCAACCTATGCAGTCTGCTGTGACAGTAAAAGTGCTTGGAATTGGGCAAAAACGCGCTACGATCACATATATTTGTATGAACGGGTGCTACAGAGCTGCAGTTTGACACGTCGGTCTGACGAGGGAACTTGAATCAACTTAATATCAGGAACAGTCTCCTCCTGCCTCTGTCTGTGCAGGTGAGCCTGGGTCTGTCTGTGTGTCGTTCAAAAACCTTTTTCTCCTCCTCCGCGTACATTCCTCATGGTGTATTTAGCCACAGGTGAAAGAAAAAAAAAAAGCATATAGAGGAAGAGAGCATGTGCGTATTCACAGGGCTGTTGTCATGGAGATAGATTCTTTGATCAGCTAATAGACTCTAAAGTGGCTCATGGCGTTTGGGGTGAATGATACACGATGTACAAAAAGTAAAATAAACAGAGCTAAATCTAGAGCCACTAGGGGGCGCTCCACAGAGCCACTAAAGAGTGAAAATGACCTCAGATTGTAGTTTTGTCTGGTAGAATAAAAAAAATACACATAGGTTTGTATATTATAGTCCTACCTTTGTCCTTCCCAGTGGAGATGCACTTGAAGTGGACGATCCTTAGGTCCAGACCCTCCTGGAGCCAGATTCTGTCCATGATCCGGATCATCTGTAGAGCCAACATGTCCTGCCTCAAATCCTCGCCCACCTAAACACACAAACACACACATGTACAATATAAAACACCTAAAACACACATGTGTATACAATATAAAACACCTAAACACACACATCATATAAAATGCCTAAATACACGTGTATACCATATAAAACACACACACACACACCATGTAAAACACACACACCATATAAAACACATATGTGTGTGTGTGTGTGTTTTATATGGTAAATAAAAAATATATAAAACATGTACACAGACTCGTATATACAAGTTAGTTTATAGGCAGTATTGAAATCGGTATCAGGTATGCACAATCCATTTTTTTCAGTTCTAGTTGTAACTCCATGGCTCTATGAACTGAATCGTTCAGTGCTTTAGCTCCACCTTTTGGTGGTCAGTAGTGACTAAATAGAACTTATTTCAATGTGCTGAAAACACGCTGGTTTTATGTAACAGACAGTTTTATCATTCCGATGTGTTGTTAAGTCAGGGTATTCCCAAAGTCTGTAGCCTCTGACCCCTCGGGGCCCCAAACCACACTTTGTGAACCATTGGTTAAGTGTATGAAGTGTGTAGATTTAATATGACAGTTTCACCTTAAACATAACGTTGATCTCTTGTCCCAGAGGATCAGCGTTCACCAGAGCCAACTTGAGAGGGACCGCGTTTGAGTTAAAGAAAGAACATGCCTGAAAAACAATAAAACAACACATTTAGTAAATATACCAAACACGACTGACAAACATACACCACACGTGATTAACGTACAAACATACAACACGTGATAAAAAATGAACATGCCTGAAAAACACCCAAATACATGCTGCTATAAGCTGCTATCAGGACCTGGATGTTGAGTTAAACCTAATGCTAAAGCTAACGCTAACTCTGTACCTTGATGTTGAGTTAAACCTAAAGCTACCTCTGTACCTTGATGTTGAGTTAAACCTAAAGCTAACTCTGTACCTTGATGTTGAGTTCTTTAGCGACGAGACTGGGGCTCAGAGGAAGTCTGCAGCTGCTCCTCTCAAACAGGTTCTGAACGTTCTCCAGACCCTCCTGCAGCGCCACCTACAGGATACGACATAGAACAGGAGAGTTACTATAGATTCAGATTACATAAGATAAGTGTGTGCTTTATAATAACTCAGGAAAAAGTCACTGTCTGTCTTTTTTCTTTTGTTCTGTACATGTCTGTTGGACCCTCAGCCACAGCTCACAGCAAAAGGACCTGTCAAGTCCTTCCCTCTAACTCTCCTCCTCTTTCCCCTGTACATATATACTTTGTACCTGTCAAATTCAGTAGCAGCCTTGACCCTCTTCCCCTCTCTCCCCTCCTCCTCCTTCACTCCTCACCTGTCTGCTAGATCCAATAGAAGCCTTACCCCTCCTCCCTCTCTCTCTTCTCCTCCTCCTCCTCCTCCTCCTTCCTCCTCACCTGTCTGTTAGATCCAGTAGCAGCCTTCACCCCCCTCCCCCCCTCTCTCTCCTCTCCTCCTCTTCCTTCCTCCTTCTCACCTGTCTGTTAGATCCTCCCTCTCTCTCTCTCCTCTCTCCTCCTCCTCACCTGTCTGTTAGATCCAGTAGCAGCTTCACCCCCCTCCCCCTCTCTCTCCTCTCCTCCTCTTCCTTCCCTCCTCCTCACCTGTCTGTTGGATCCAGTAGCAGCCTTCACCCCCTCCCTCTCTCTCTCCTCTCCTCCTCCTCACCTGTCTGCTAGATCCAATAGAAGCCTTACCCCTCCTCCCTCTCTCTCTCCTCCTCCTTCCTCCCTCCTTCCCACCTGTCTGTTAGATCCAGTAGCAGCCTTCACCCTCCCCCTCCCTCTCTCTCTCCTCCTTCCTCCTCCTCACCTGTCTGTTAGATCCAGTAGCAGCCTTCACCCCCCTCCCCCTCTCTCTCCTCTCCTCCTCTTCCTTCCTCCTCCTCACCTGTCTGTTAGATCCAGTTGCAGCCTTCACCACCCTCCCTCTCTCTCTCTCTCTCTTCTCCTCCTTCCTCCTCCTCACCTGTCTGTTAGATCAGTAGTTTGCAGCCTTCACCACCCTCCCTCTCTCTCTCTCTCTCTCTCTTCTCCTCCTTCCTCCTCCTCACCTGTCTGTTAGAACCAGTAGCAGCCTTCACCCTCTCAGCCACAGCTCCCAGCAGAATAACCAGTCTGTTCTGTTTGTCCAGTTCTGCTCTGAGTCTGGACCCACACAGACACAGCAGAGCACCCAGGACTCGCTCATAGCGCCACCCCCAGGCAGCATCCTGCACTGCGTCCTTCAGCAGCCTAAACACACACACATACCAAAATCAGATCATAGTACTTCAGTAAAAATGAAGCAAATTTCATACTCGCATTCCACAACCCAAAAATGAAAACAAAAAAAACAGCTTGTGGCACTATCTGATACTCTGCAGTGACATCAGGCTGGGGGGTCTTCTACATGTATATCTATGATGGAATGTTCAGCAGTTACCATGGTGACACAATGCACACACTAACAAAAAGTTTTGAGATCCTCTGAATACTCAAGGAAAAATCCAAAAGTGATTTATAGAGCACATTTCAGAAGCCTGTGATCAATCCAACCATTCATGATCTTGTTTAGGAGTTTGATTTTTTTTAAAAAAGATGAGAGTGACTAACTGAAAAACTGTTGGCTAATGCTAGCTAGCTTGAGACAATAGGAGCAGTAGTATTAGCAGTAGTATAATAAAGACTTTAGTACCAGTAGAGGTAGTGAGCGATGCTGACGTTGCTCAGAGCTCTGGACAATAGGAGCAGGACCAGAGAGTTCTTCAGGTGACACTCAAACTTCAAAGCCTGAAAAACACAGAGTTCTCAGTTCTGTTTTAAAGACGAAGTATCTTTGGTTTGATATCTCATGTTTTTTGTTTTTTATATATATATATATATATATATATATATATATATATATATATATATATATATATATATATATAATATAATGTATATAGTACCTGTACAAGCTGAGGGAGGTAGTCTGAGAGCTCATCATCGCTACTCTGTTGGATCCAGGACACAGCCACAGTCCTAACCTCAGAGTCTGCAAACCTGAACACAACAGTGTCACATTTAAAGCCACAGTTTGTCACTTTTATAGAGGCTTTTTTTTTATATGGTTGTGTTTATTGAACTGTTGCATTCACTTCACATTTACTGTGAGCGGGCTCGCATCTCCACAAACCTGACTCCTATTGGGCCTGTTTGTTTCCATGGAAATGTTATTCTGGCTATAATATTCCACAGTATGGCATAAAACGTATCCATCTCCATGGAGAATGTTCCAAAATATGTTTTTAACTCTGTTTCCATAGAACCATGCAGGATACGAGCCACCTCTAGAAACTTAGATACTGTAGCATTAAATATAAAATAAAAATCCCATCCATCAGCATCTCTGGGTTAAACCTGCATTTGACCCATCCTCCAGTGTCTCTGGGTTAAACCTTTCAGGAGTACCTAGATGTAACAGTAGTAGTATTTGTAGAATTTGTACCTGGAGTTGAAGTATCAGTATTAGTATTTGTAGTAGTAGTAATATTTGCGGTAGTAGTAATTATTTGTAGTGGTAGTAGTAGCATTTGTAGTACCTGGAGTCGAGCAGCTCCCACATGGCCACAGGAGGGCAGATGCAGTCACTGCAGTTGTACTAGTCATGGTAGTATTCGTAGTAGTATTTATAGCATTACTGTAGTACCTGTAGCATCTCCAGCGTGGCCACAGGGGGCAGATGCAGTCGTAGTAGTATTTGTAGTAGTACTGTAGTACCTTGAGTCCAGCAGTTCCAGCGCGGCCACAGGGGGCAGGGGGGCACAGCTCTTCAGGATGCTGTAGATCAGGGGCAGACTGGCCCAGTCCCAAGAAGGGGAGCTGCTCAGCACTTTGGGCAAAGACAAGGGGCAGAGCTTCAGGCAGTGAAGGCGGTGATCCCACAGGAGCTGGAGGTCAGACCGCTTAAATCTACAGAGAAAAGAGAGGGTTTAAACCCGATGCCCTCCCACTGAGAGGTCCCAGAGGAGCTGGAGGGTGGACCTCAGCTCTTGTCCTCTCCTTGTGTATCCCGTTATAATGTGGTTCAGACCCATAGTTTGAGGCTCGGCTGTAGATCCTCTCCAGTCCTGTATCCCTGTGTGTCAGATGCCCCCCCCCGTACCCATGTGTGTCAGATGCCCTCCCCTGTACCCCATGTGTCAGGTAGACTTCTGACCCGTGGTTGGACGCCCTGCTGCAGATTTTTTCCAGTTTTCCTCTCAGATCTGGGTCCAAGTCCACAAGGTTCTGTAGGTCCAGAGGAGGAGATTCCTTTGGAGGGACGTAAAGCACGGGAGCAGAGGAGCATGGGAAGTCCAGCTGCAACACACACACAAACACAAATATACACACACAAACAAACAAATACACAAACACAGAGACAATGTTATATATTTAAGAGAAAACAACATTTAAGATTCAGCCCTGATTGGCAACAGAGCAGTAACAGTGCCTCCAACACACCCAGCAATACTTTGACTTTAAATATCTGCAGATTGATATAAGAGTGAGTTTGCTTTGTTCACCTGCAGACTGATATAAGGGTTCATTTGTTTTGTTCAATCTGGTACTGCACTAAATTGGTTTAAGTCCTAGCTAAAGAACAGGGAGTACTTTGTTGAAATTGGAAAATGTGTCTCAAATAAAATGTCCCTGACCTGTGGGGTGACCCCTGTTGGTCAATCTCTATTGCTGTGTATTACCTGGCCCAAGAGCAGCATGTAATGTGTCCAACCACAATTATGCAGATGACACTCAGATCTATGTCTCACTGGCAGCAGGTGATTCACTCTGCCACTGCATCCAACAGATCAGTGTGTGGATGTAAAACAACTTTCTCCAGCTAAACTCAAACAAAACTGAAATCATAGTCTTTGGCCCACAGAAACAAAGTGTCAGCAGTCACTTCGTCTCTCTCTTTAAAACCTTAAAATTAAGCTAGAAAACTAGGGTTAATAATGGACTCAGACTTGAACTTTAACAGCTACATCAAATTAATAACATCTGCAGCTTTTTACCATTTAAAAAACATTGCAAAAATCAAGGTTTTACTATCAAAACTAGACTTGGAGAGACTTATCCATGCATTTGTCTCTAGTAGGTTAGAGTACTGTAACGGCCTGCCCACTGGCCTTTCCAAACGAGCCTTAAGACAGCTGCAGTACATCCAGAACGCTGCTGCTCTGGTCCTGACCAGAACTAGGAAGTATGAGCACATGCGTCCTGTGCTGCACTGGCTCCTGTGGCTCAGAATAGACTTTAAGGCAGCTCTGCTTCTGAACAAGTCTCTCCATGGCCTTGCACCAAAGTACATCTCTGACATATTAGTGCCATATGAACCATCTCACACTCTGAGGACTTCAGGGACCAGCCTCCTGCTGGTGCCCAGAGTCACGACTAAACATGGGGAATCCGTATTTCAGTTTTACACAGCTAAAACCTAAAACCGTCTTCCTGAAGATGTCAGACAGGCCTGTACTTTGGCAATGTTTAAATTTAGGCTCAAAATGTTTAGGTGTGCATATGACTGAAATGTATTTGTTCATTTTATGATGACGATTTGTGATGATTTATGTTTTGATTTGTTGTGTTGTGATGTTAATGTCTTTATCTTTTTTAATTCTGTAAAGCACTTTGAATTACTTTCTGTACAAATTGTGCTATACAAATAAACTTACCTTGCCTGCAAACTGATATAAGGGTGCGTTTGCCTTGCTCCCCTGCAGAAGGGGAGGTGGGGGGTGTTTGTTTTGCTCACCTGGAGGATGATTCTGTCGTTGGGGACCCTTTTGTTGGATCCGGGTCCCTGAACCGAGGTCCAGAGTGCCAAGAGTCTGCTGCCATTCACCAGCACCCTGCAGGACACCACGGGAATTACATTGTTATTTAATTTAATTATGCTAAGTTTAATAAAGTTTAGCCTTTAAAAACAGATTCAAGGTTATGATTCAAGGTCTCATCTGTGACAGGCCTGTTCTGCAGTTTACAGCATAAGCACTGCCGTGTAGTAAACCTTTAGACCACCTTCAGTGAGACCTCTCTCATGTCGTACGTTTAGACAGTGAGGCAAAAAAAGTGAGTGTTAGTCAGCCACCAATTGTGCAAGTTCTCCAACTTAAAAAGATGAGAGAGGCCTGTGATTTTCATCATATTTTTCATCATATGCACACTTCAACTATGAGAGACAAAATGAGAAAAAAAAAAAATCCAGAAATCACATTGTCTGATTTTTAAAGAATGTCTTTACAAATTATGGTGGAACATAAGTATTTGGTCAGGAACAAAAGTTCATCTCAATACTTTGTTATACAGTGGTCCCTCACTATATCGAGGTTCACCTTTTGCAGTCTCGCTGTTTCTGAGATTTTTCTTTGTGCAATTTTTCAGTGTATGAACGCTCATTGTGTTCTGCATCCTGATTGGCTAAGGGACATGCCGTGTCTCCTGTACAGTACAGAATGCGTTCAGCTTGCATAAATGTTCAATGCTAGCAGTGTGACTCTGAAGTGCTGTATGCAAGTGTTTCTCCCCGACAAAACCCACAATGGCGATGAAATGTTCTGCACCGACAAAGGCACCTGCGCCTGCGCCCAAAAGGCTGAGGAAGATGCTAACCATCGCAGACAAAGTTGGACTTCTGGACATGCTGAGGGAAGGTAGAAGTTATGCAGCTCTAGGGTGCCATTACGAAATAACTTAATATTCAGTTCATCACATAAAGAAGGAGGAAAATAACAAGGACAACAGCAGCAATAAATTTTAACAAGGATGCAAAAAGGGTTGTAGCTGCCCACAACAAGACCATCGTAAGGATGGAGTCTGCTTTAGCTTTGTGGATCAGTGACTGCAGGAAAAAGAGCATTACTATAGCAGAGCTATTACAATATTTCTAAAAGCTGTCATTTTTATTTACAGTACAGTATAGTATTTGGTTTTGTTCTATAATACTGTGCTTATTTTTTTTAATCTACAAAGGTTTGAACTTTGAGTGTTTAAACGAGAGAAATGTGAGAAATGTTAATGCCTGTTTGAAAAAAAGTGTATAAAGTGTTTGGTGAGGGGTTTTACAGCCGTAAAATATATATAATAATTGTAAAAATAAAGCTTTCTACTGTGCAGATTTCGCCTATTGCGGGTTATTTTTGGAACATAAACCCTGCAATAAATGAGGGACCACTGTATACCCTTTGTTGGCAGTGACAGATGTCAAATGTTTTCTGTAAGTCTCCACAAGGTTTTCACACAGTGTTGCTGGTAGTTTGACACATTCCTCCTGCAGAGCTCCTCTAGAGCAGTGATGTTTTGGGGCTGTCGCTGGGGAACACGGACTTTCAACTCCCTTTAAAGATTTTGTATGGGGTTAAGATCTGGAGACTGGCTAGGCCACTCCAGGGCCTTGAAATGCTTCTTATGAAGCCACTCCTTCGTTGCCTGGGTGGTATGTTTGGGATCATTGTCATGCTGAAAGACCCAGCCACGTTTCATCTTCAATGCCCATGCGGATGGAAGGAGGCCCATTCATTCTTTCCTTTACATGGATCAGTCGTCCTTGTCCCTTTGCAGAAAAACAGCCCCAAATCATGATGTTTCCACCCTTCATGCTTCACAGTAGGTATGGTGTTCTTTAGATGTAACTCAGCATTCTTTCTCCTCCAAACATGACAAGTTGAGTTTTTACCAAAAAGTTCTATTTTGGTTTCATCTGACCATATGGTATTCTCCCAATCCTCTTCTGGATCATTCAAATGCTCACTACCAAACTTCAGACGAGCCTGGACATGTGCTGGCTTAAGCACAGGGACACGTCTGGCGCTTCAAGATTTGAGTCCCTGGCGGCGTAGTGTGTTACTGATGATGAGCACATAAGTCCTGTGCTCAGGTCTCTGCACTGGCTTCCTGTAGCTCAAAGAATAGACTTTAAAGCAGCTCTGCTTGTGTACAAGTCTCTTCAAGGCCTAGGTCCAAAGTACATCTCTGACATGTTAGTGCCATATGAACCATCTCGCACTCTGAGGACTTCAGGGACCGGTCTCCTGCTGGTGCCCAGAGTCAGGGCTAAACATGGGGAATCAGCGTTTCAGTTTTATGCAGCTAAAACCTGGAACAGTCTTCCTGAAGATGTGAGACAGGACTCTACTTTGACAATGTTTAAATCCAGGCTTAAAACAGTTTTGTTTATCTGTGCATATGACTGAAAGGTTTTTATTCTGCACTCTTTTTTTTATTTTTTTATTTTTTAATGGGGGTTAGAGTCCCTGGTGAGGATTAAAGTCCCTCATGAAGCTTTGTTCAGGTTAAAGTCCTGATAGTAAAACAGGTTAAAGTCCTGTGACCCACCGTGGACTGGTGTAGTGGGCAGACGTGTCCCCACGTAGCTGGGTGCGTACAGCGCTTCCCTGGGGAGTTTTGAGTCCCTCAAAAATAATAAAAGCACGGGGTTAGAGTCCCCAACTGGTGCGTAATATTGTTACGCGGTTAGAGTCCCCGGTGAGGGTAAGTCGCACACAAAGAAAGTTTCCATGTTCAGGTTAAAGTCCTGATAGTAAAACAGGTTAAAGTCCTGTACACAAGTTTGAATTGTATTGTTTTGATTTGTATGATTTCAATGTCTTTCTTACTCTGTAAAGCACTTTGAATTACCTTGTGTACGAATTGTGCTATACAAATAAACTTGCCTTGCCTTATTCTGATAACAAGTTTAAACAGGTGCCATTAATACAAGTAACGAGTGTAAGACAGAGGAGCCTGGAATGACACTGCCAACCTGTGGGTCTGTGGATCTCACCACGCAACCAATGAGCAGGATTCGAATCACCAACCTTCATATCAGTGGGCAAACGCTCTACCAACTGACGTCGCCCATACAGACATATAACTCATTAGAAAGTGTGGATGACATCAGCTGCAAAGTATCAATATTTGACAGTTTCTTTTTGTTCGTATTTAGCAGCTTTACCAAACGATGCCTGATGTAAAGAGCTTTTGCCTTGACAATACAGGCCCTTTTATTTCTGTGTAGAATCGGCCCCAATCAAACAAATAAATAAACCAAAAAGTGAGTTTATGAAAAAAGTGACTGTATAAAATGTAAATGTGTAAATGTGTGAGATACGAACCGCCTGAAGTCGAACAGGGGCAGGCTCACTCTCCCGAGCTGCTCTGGGGGGCTCCGGGGGCGGTTTGAGTCTGGAGACCCAGAGTTAGTCTGAGTCAGGACTCCATACAGTGTGATACTCAGGACCGATTCTAGGGGAAGCACAGCCACTGCCATCGGGAACAGTATACTGAAAATACAGAGGGACAAGAGGGTTTAGTCCCCGGTCTGGTCCCCGGTCCCCGGTGGTCCCCGGTCTGGTCCCCGGTCTGGTCCCCGGTCCGGTCCCCGGTCCGGTCCCCGGTCCGGTCCCCGGTCCGGTCCCCGGTCCCCGGTCCGGTCCCCGGTCCGGTCCCCGGTCCGGTACTCACAGTTCATCCCATCTGACGTGGTAGAAGAAACTCTTGTAGGTTCCAACTCGTTTGGACTGAATAGGTTTAAACAGGTTTTTGCCGTTGTGGGTCAAAGCGCACATCACAAAATACTTCTCAAAACTGAAAATACAAAACAGAAAAAGTTAAAATGAAAAATAAATTCACAAATGTTTAAATAAAGTGCCGTAATGCTCTACCTGGTGTGTGTTTTTTATTAAGTCGTTTTAGATAAATAGTTTGAGTTTAAAATTATAACAATGATCCACGGGTGTCAGAGATTAGCACTATTGAGCACAAAAAGCACAACAGGGCTGATTTAAATCATGTATGAACAGAGACTGAGGAGCAGTGATGTAATCCTATTTAGAACAGTTCTTCTACGTGTGTGTATGTGTGTGTCTGCGTGCGCATGTGTGTGTTTCCGTGCGTGTGTGTCTGCATGTGTGTGTATACGTGTGTGTACTTGTATGCGTGCATGTGTCTGCGTGTGTATATGGGAGGAGAACACTGGAGTGATATTACAAAAGGTAATTATTCAGTTTTAAAGAGCCACTCTGACTCGTTACATCACCTTCTGAAATATCATGTTCAAATCTTCACCTTTGAGTTTGGGGCTTTTTCTTTGATAATTTTTGGATTGGAGTTTTTTGGATGCGAGAATCAGGACATTTGAGTCAGTGCATCTATGTAGTGTGTGTGTGTGTGTGTGTGTGTGTGTGTGTGTGTGTGTGTGTGTGTGTGTGTGTGTGTGTGTGTGTGTGTGTACACGTACGTGTGTGTGTGTGTGCATGTGTGTATGTGTCTAACATATCCCAATACTACATACATGCAGTAAAGCGTTCATAAACATGAGAAATCTGAGCTGACGTGAAGTTTGTCAGTATTAGACAGATACTGGACTCAGGGTCAGGAGGATGCAGGGACATTTTAAACCAGTCATAGCATGTTATGGTGTGTTCAGAGCGCGTTGCCACGGGTGTCGGATTTACATGTTAAGTCTACGGGGAGGCGTGTCTGAGCTGTAAGCGGCTGGTTCAGTCCCTGCTTTATTACAGACATTTGTACATATACTGAACGAAGACCAAAAGTCAGTCCTCCAGATCCCACCCCTCCTCCACCCTCACTCTCCCCTTTAGTCCTCCAGATCCTGCCCCTCCTCCACCCTCACTCTCCCCTTTAGTCCTCCAGATCCTGCCCCTCCTCCACCCTCACTCTCCCCTTTAGTCCTCCAGATCCTGCCCCTCCTCCACCCTCACTCTCTCCTTCAGTCCTCCAGATCCTGCCCCTCCTCCACCCTCACTCTCCCCTTTAGTCCTCCAGATCCTGCCCCTCCTCCTCCCTCACTCTCCCCTTTAGCCCTCCAGACCCTGTCCCTTATTTCATTTACCTGCTGACCCAGGTTTGAGGAAGCCCGTGCAGCGTGGAGAGATTGAACTGAAGGTGATCTGTGACACCTGAAGCCTCCCGGGAGGGCACCCCCGTGTGGTCAGGAGGGGAACAGGATCCTGCGTCTCCATCCCCCTGCTGGTCGTCTGGAGCAGTGCAGGAGGAAGCGCAGGTGTGGGAGGAGACACAGGAGGGGGAGGGTGTACAGAATGAGCGCAGGTAAAGTTTGACAAGGTTGTACACTGCCTGAGTGAGAGCGGACACGCCCTCCGCCACCGGACTGGAGTCACCTGGGCAAGAGAGAAAGAGGGTTCAGTCCCCGGTTCAGTCCCCGGTTCAGTCCCCGGTTCAGTCCCCGGTTCAGTCCCCGGTTCAGTCCCCGGTTCAGTCCCCGGTTCAGTCCCCGGTTCAGTCCCCGGTTCAGTCCCCGGTTCAGTCCCCGGTTGATGTTGTAACTCACCGTTTGAGGAGTGTGTTGGAGATCCCATCTGTAAAAGACACGTTTACATTGATTAAACCTTTATCTGGACTTTGCCTCTGTATCCGAGTGCTCACAGTCACAGGTAAACTCCACCTCAGGTGTGTCCAAACTATGGCCCGGGCCCAAATGCAGCCCACAGACCAATTTTTGCTGGCCCTCAGGGGATAGTATTTCAGTATCACTGTGACCTCAACAGTGTCTTATTGCACTGTGATACAGAGCTCACCTGTGCTCAAAGACATTTTTTTAATGTGAGGTGGCTCAGTCAACCCTGTGTATAATGTGTCTATATGAAAGTGTTACGCATCTGGGGCTCTCTGCTGTGAACACATTTGCATCTGCAGGTGAAAAATGTTACCCCTACTCCACCTTTCATTCAACAGCCATTCATTTGGGTCTATTCCTCGCATTTGTTCACATTTGTGGGCAGGTTGGACATACCTTAGGAGACCTGGTTCTGGGCAGGTTGAACATACCTTAGGAGACCTGGTTCTGGGTAGGTTGGCTGAGTGCTGGAGTCTCTTCACAGCTTCACTCACAGCCAACGTCTCCACCTCGTCAAGAGCACTGAGGAGGTTCTTCACTGTCTGCACCAAACGACCCACTGTCTTATATTGAGAACTCTGAAAGAGATGCAAATAGAACATTAAACATTTATAAGTGGTTTATAAAAGCCAGTGTTTTGTTTATTCAGCTTGACACACGACCAGACAAAACTTTTTTTTTCTTTATTTTAACTACTTTCAACATTTTAAATGCAAAAGAAGACATCAAATATATGAAAATACATGGAATTATGCACCAAAGAATATAAGTAAAATAAGTAAACTACATATTTTTAAAAAGGATGTATTCAGCAAAATCAAATGTTTGCCACGTTCTAACGCTGTTCCCTCAAAAACATGAAGGTTTATTCTGAGTCGAGTAATTCAGAGTTTATTTTGTGTTTACCACATCCGCATGTGTCATTCATAATGTTGATGCTTCAGAGAATTTACAGTGTGACTAATCAGGGAAATGATGAAGAAACAGAAATGGAAAAAGTCAGGACCTAAAACAGGAGTGCAGCAGGTGGTCCATTGATTTGGGAACTTTGGAAAAAATTCAGAAAAAAATCCCAAAACAAAACAAACTACTACAGTAAATATGAAGATGAATATGAAGATGTTGCGATAAAATAGTTTGTGGCTTAAATTGAGAAGAGTGAAGCTGCACTGACCTCATCCTGTAGACAGAGGGCGGCCTGATTGTGGTAGCCCTCCAGGTAATCAGCTAGCCCCTGTCTGAGAACAGAAGAACAGTATTCAGGTGAGTCTGCAGGTGAGTCCCAACATGCCCCACCCCCATACAATACACAATATATGAACTGGAGAGATCTGGTTATGATCCTGGTCTTTACCTGGTTACGTTTTCTTTAAAAGGGCGTTCCACGTGAGTCATGTGTTTGTCGAGGTCGATTGGAGCCGAGTCGTCTTCAGCCTGAGACACAAGACACAAAACCAGAGGCAGAACTGAAGTGATGTCACAATACTAAAACTTCAAACTCCTTTTTGATACTAAGGAAGAGACTCAATACCGATTCTGATACCACAACGATAATTAAAAAAAAAACACTGTAGACAATAGATACTTTGCAGTGATACCAGGCTGGGAGTGTTCTACATGTATCTCTATGGTGAAATGTTCAGCAGTTACCATGGAGACACAACACACACATTAGCAAACGCTGACAAAAAAGTTTCCAGATCATCTGAAAAAAGTTATTTAAAGAGCACATTTTCAGGAGCTTGTGATCAATCCGAGCATTCATGGTCCTGTTTAGGAGTTTGATTTTAAATAAAAAGGTGAGTGACCAACTGAAAAACTGTTGACTAATGCGAGCTAGCTTGAGACTGTAATGTTATTTGAGACGGACTTGTTTAACAGCACAAATCACCTGTTGGATTTCAGATAAGTCAGTTCTTTATGGTCAGATTGCGTTCAAACAAAGCTCAGATTAAAGTCTAACTCAAAGTAGTGCCTCAGTTAGCAACACAGTCCTAGAGAATGTGGATGACATCAGCTGCAAAGTATCAATAATGCACAGATTAAATATGAAAAATAATCGGCAGTTGCAAATTGCTCCAAATACTACAAATTTTTTTTTTTTTTAATTTTGGCGATCTACCCAGGTACAAGCCCACTGTGACGTACGCACGTCCTTCTCCAGTTTTATTTTCTTAATCAGTGATACTCGTAGAATTTGGCAGCGTCAAAAAGCCATTTTGGTACAAATGAATGTATATGGCAACGTCAACTCCCACTTGGCAAGGCGGAAGTCAGCGGACTTGTTTCTTTTATCAAGTCGTTTTAGATGAATATTGTGATTTAAAATGTGCAAATTATAACAAAGATCTACGGGTATCGTAGATTATAATTACAGCACATACAGGTCTGATTTCAGGTCTGGTCTGACTCGCACTTCTTGATTTCAGGCCTGGTCTGACTCGCACTTCTTTTATTTCAGATCTGGTCTGACTCACACTTCTTGATTTCAGGTCTGGTCTGACTAACAGTTCTTGATTTCAGGTCTGATCTGACTCACGGTTTTTGATTTCAGGTCTGGTCTGACTAACAGTTCTTGATTTCAGGTCTGGTCTGACTAACAGTTCTTGATTTCAGGTCTGATCTGACTAACAGTTCTTGATATCAGGTCTGATCGGACTCACACTTCTTGATTTCAGGTCTGGTCTGACTCATGGTTTTTGATTTCAGATCTGGTCTGACTCACAGTTCTTGATCTCAGGTCTAGTCTGACTTACACTTCTTGATTTCAGGTCTGGTCTGACTCACAGTTCTTGATTTCAGGTCTGATCTGACTCATACTTCTTGATTTCAGGTCTGGTCTGACTCACAGTTCTGGACAGGTCCCTTTTAACCGTCTCCACCGACAGCAGCTGCAGACTGATGTCACTCTCCCATTTCCTACAGTTCTGAATGTAAACGTGACTCCCCAGGCTGTGCTTACTGTAACAGAGAGGAAAAGAATCAGATGCCCTCCCATCCTCCTGTATCACTCTGTGTCAGATGCCCTCCCAGATGGTGTGGTGTGTTTGACACCCTCCCAGATGTGAATCATGACTGATTTAACAAGGAAGTCCTTTTAGTACCAGTGAAATATATGAGGATATGACTCAGGAATAAACCTGGTCTAAACCTGGTCTAAACCAGGTCTACACCAGGACTAAACCAGGACTAAACCAGGACTAAACCAGGACTAAAGCAGGACTAAACCAGGACTAAACCAACACTAAACCAGGACTAAACCTGGTCTGAACCAGGTCTGAACCAAGACTAAACTAGGACTAAACCAGGACTGGACGCTTATTTTGAAGGACTCACTTCTGCAGCACCTCTTCCTGTCCACAGACTTTGAGGAGGTATTTGGAGAAATCCACCTGGTCCAAATCATCATGAACCCAGCACAAGGTCTGAGAGATGAGCAGGTCCACTGGAGACGACACTGAGGAGAGAGAAGGGAGGGTTTAGTCCTGGTTCAGACCTGGTTCAGACCTGGTTCAGACCTGGATCAGACCTGGATCAGACCTGGATCAGACCTGGATCAGACCTGGATCAGTTCTGGTTCAGTTCTGGTTCAGTTCTGGTTCAGTTCTGGTTCAGTTCTGGTTCAGTTCTGGTTCAGACACAGTTCAAATCATCACATCTGATAAAAGGAAGAGGAAAAGAGGAAGATGATGAGAAAAAGGGGAGGGTTAGAGAGAATAGACAGAGGAGAGAGTGGGAGAAGGAAAGGACATAGAGAGAGATGTAAAACTGAGGACAGAGAGAGAAAGAGAAAGAGGGAGGAGGAGAGGGAGGAGGAGAGGGAAGTCTGCGGCTCGATCTAATTCCTGAGACTCATGTTACTGTGTCTCAGACTAACTCCTGGGCCACAGAATGAGAAGAATCTGAACCTGCAGAGACTCAGCTGTTTAGATCCTCCTTCAGAATGAGACCTCCATTCTCAAGAGTCTACACTGTGTGAATAAAAAGAATAAAAAGAATAAAAATCTAATTTTATGATTTTGGATCCAAACAAGAAAGTGAAATTAATATTCAAAACAGGTCATCTGCAAGTGATTTAGCACCAGGTTCCCCACAAACATGAGGTGCGAGATAGGAGAGGGGCGACCCTTGTTGGCCGTGCCCTAGCCCTGTCACGAACGGCTCTGCTCACCGATCGCCGTGGGCCGGCTATCCTTGACCACTCAAAGATCCACAGCGCTACGGTATCATCACGTTTAGGGGGGATTCTGACTTGGAGGCATTCAGTCATAATCCCACAGATGGTAGCGTCGTCCCATTGGCTTCTCAGCCAAGCACATGCACCAAATGTCTGAACCCGTGGTTCCTCTCGTACTGAACAGGATTACAATTGCAACAACACATCATCAGAAGGGTAAAACTAACCTGTCTCACAACAGTCTAATCCAGACATGGGCAAACTACGGCCCAGGGCCCATTTGGCTTTATTAATCCGGCCCACTGGACGTGATCAAATTATATTTAAATAGTTACGGGTAAACTTTGAAGTTTTTCTGCTGTGTTTATTTAACTGAAATTTAATACATTAATTATTAATAAAATTAATACATTTGGAAAACAATTTGTACAATGAGCCTTGCATATTCATGCTTTGCTACATGTTACAGGCCAAATCTATGATGTAACATATACATACATATATCCTGGCCCAGCCCCTCCGTCACATTTTAGAGCACATTGTGGCCCATTTGTCAAAAAGTTTGCCCTCCCCGGTCTAATCCCAGCTCACTGAATTCTGCTTCACAATGGTAGGAAGAGCAGACATCGAAGGATCAAAAAGTGACGTTGCTATGAACGACTGCCTATAAATATCCAAATTTTAAACTTGTATTCGACTAAAGACATGCTCCCAAAACTATCTCTATCTGTATCCAGTATCTAACCCAAACTGCAACCACAGGACCACACCTGCAGGGAAGGCTCATGCAAAAACTACTATTTATGCAGGGAACAGTACGAGGAAACTATTTATATAAAAATAGTCTGCAAGTGAATTCAACTCACGATTCACAACTTTAATCTAAGCCTTGTATTTAGACGTTGAGGATTTCTATGGGACAACAACAACAGAAGTGAACTAAAGATGTGGATTTTTGTTTTTTATTTATAAAAAGTCAGATTCTAGTGTAAAATGTAAATTTTTCTTGAGTTCAGCAGTGAAATAATCACAGATCTGTCCTGAGGAAATATCTGGACCAAAGACAAAAGAGTGACAGAAACAAAGAACAGAGAGACCAGTGTGACAGGAACAAGAGGAGACACACAGTCCTGGTTCGGCCCCGGTTCAGCCCCAGTTCAGCCCTGGTTCAGTACCGGTTGAGCCCTAATTCAGCCCTGGTTTAGTCCTGGTTCGATCCTGGTTTAGAATCAGCTTGCTCCTGCTTTAGAGCCAGTTCAGTCCTGGTTTGGTTGTGGTTTAGAACCGGTTTGGTCCAGTCACCGGCCCAGTCCCAGAGGTCCAGTCCAATGAGTCGGTCCGGTGCCAGGGGTCGGGTCCTAGGGGTCTGTCCCAGTCCCAAGTCTTACCGTCGCAGGTGAATGTGACGGGCTGGCTCCTCTCTGAGATCTCGATACAGACTTTGACGGAGGCCGAGTCCGAGAGGTTCTTCTGAGGAATTACTGGACTCAGGACAAACCCCGGGTTTGAGACACAGTCCGAGTGAAGGAACCGGGACCTGAGTCTGAGAGGAAGACACAAGATCATCCTCTGCACCATCTGAGAGGAAGAGACACCTGCACCATCCCATCATCCTCTATACCATCTCATCATTCTCTCCTCCTGCTCCTTTCCTCCAATCGACTGCTCCTCCTCTCCATGTCATATCATACATGTTCTTACTGTGTGACTACTTCTCCTCTCTCCTCCTCTTCCTCTCCACGTCTCATGACACACATGTTCTTACTGTGTGACTCCTCCGCTATCCTCCTCCGCTATCCTCCTCCGCTATCCTCCTCCGCTATCCTCCTCCGCTATCCTCCTCCGCTATCCTCCTCCGCTATCCTCCTCCGCTATCCTCCTCCTCTTCTTCACATGTGATATTATACATGTTCTTACTGTGTGACTTGGTGACAGAAGCACAGTAGTTCGAGGTTCTGGGCGTCAGCTTCGTCCAGAGCAGCGTTTTTCACCAGAGCTCTGCCTTTCAATTTCTCCTAAAAGACAAAAATGAGGGGCTATTTGACTATGGGGTATTAAAGAAGGGGGATTTGAATTCTATGGGGTATTAACTGTTACACATAACATATTTCACCATATACCGGAGGAACACCATATTTCCTTTTATCGTTTTGAAAATGCTGTACTAACATGTTTTATAAGTTTCACTTTCATTTTTGATGCCCTAAGTCTCTCCCCCTTCAGAGCGCTATCACAATACAAGCAGTGTGCATCTCACTAATTAAACTACTGCACATCATATCGGGTTTCTTAAGTTGCTGTGTACAGTTTTGTATCATGTTTTTGTATATTTATGGAGAATTATCGTGTGGGCGCATGTGTGACATAGGGTTGTGGGCAGAGCCTTGTACAGAACCTTTCAGCTAACCTTAAGGGTTTAAATAGGGCACAGGAGCGATCAATAGATCACAAAGCTGCTTCAGACATGTTTTTTTTATGACGGAGCAATGTTAAAACATGGGAGAAAGCTAAAAAACAAATCATGAGTAGTCAGCCTGTTTCCCTGGAATGTTCTGCAGTATGGCATTAAACTAAGCCATCCTTTCAGGTGTTTTAACAACTCAAAAACTCTTTGAAAAACCTGCACTCCCACAGTGAGTGGGCTCACCTCTCCACAGATCCGATCTGTAACTTGGGCTGGTGATGTTGCCTGCTCGTCTCCATGGAAATAGATAAGATTAATGCCACACTGGGGAACATTCCAGCAATACCTATGCAATCTCCATGGGGACAAGCTATAAAATGGTTTGCAGTGGTCCAAAGTTATTCCTCACTCACCTTATGCATTCAGAGCATCCTAATTATTCACCAGGATGAGTTTATAAGCACTTCACAACTCTCAGAGACCAGAGAAGAGTTTTGGTAACAACAACTAACATGTCAACAATGGGTTTCCTGATACAGACAGTACACAGCAGTGTCATTTTGACCTCGAGCTGCTTGTACCAAACATGTGTATAACATCTGCACTGGGACAAAATGCAGTCTGTCTGATGAAGTTTGTTGCTCAGATTTTATAAATGGATTTTTATCGACAGAAATATTTTTAACTCAGCGTTTCATATTTGGACTCTCTCACTCTCTCTCGTATTTTTACCTTCTCCTCCCCCTCTTCATGTCTTTTTCTATCCTTCCTATAATTTGCTTCCCTCTCTTTCCCCTCTCCCTTTTTCTATCCCTTCTGTACTTATCCTCCCTTCTGCATTTTTCCTCCTTCTCTCTCCTCTTTCCTTAGTGTACAAGTCAGTATTCCCTTGTTCTCTCTTCTCTTTCTTCCTTCCTCCCTCTCTACCTCTGTCCTCCAATTCAGACTCTCTCCCTTCTCTAGCCCTCTTGTACTTATTTCTCCGTCTCCCTCTCCCTTGCTCTTCTGTGGCTGAGTTATCCCTCCCTCCTCTTTCTCTCACACATAAGTGCCTACCCTATCCCTCGTTCTCTCCCTCCTTCCTTGGAGCGTGTGAGGAATGTTCTTCCTCAGTTCAGGAAACACTGTGTCCTGTCCACTTCCTGTTCTGGCTGTGTCCACTTCCTGCTCCCATAAGGTTGTGTTAAACGCTGACTCATGTTCCGCAGTGTGGCTTTAAATGTTCCTCTATGACTACTACTTCTAATACAACAACTGGTACCATTGCTGCTACTGCTACTGCTGCCTAATGCTACTACAACTACTACTGCCGCTACTACACCCTCTCCTCTTTCCGAGCCTACTCTCACTCTCCCTGCTTTTCTCTTCGCTTCTCTTTCCTCTCCTCCCTAATCCGTTTTTCTCCCTTCTCCTCCCCTCTCACCCTTCTCTTCCTCTACCCTCTATCCCACTCCTCTCCTCCCCCTCTATTCTCAGTTCATCCTCAGACCCTCTCCTCCTTTCCGCTCCTCTTTCCCTCCCGCTATCCCTCCTTTTCACTCACCCTCCCTCACTTTTCTCTCCCTGTAATGTGCTGTCTTCCTGCCCTCTCTCAATCCCCCCTTACCCCCCTTTCTCTCCCCCTCCTCTTACCCCCCCTTCTTCTCCCCCTCTCCTCTTACCCTCCCTTCTTCTCCCCCTCTCCTCTTACCCCCCCTTCTTCTCCCCCCTCTCTTCTTACAACCCGTTCTTCTCCCCGTCTGTTACCCCCCTTTCTTTTTCCCCTCTCCTCTTATCCCCTCCCTTCTCCCCTCCCTTCTCCTCCTCTCCTCTTCTCTCAGCTGATCCTCAGACCCAGTGAACCCCTTGTCAGCAGAAAACACTCAAAACCAAAACATGCCCAAGATTTGAAAGAGTCTAAAATAGAAGCAGAAACTTTAAAGGATTTTGTCTTTAAACAAAAACTTTAAACATTTGCAAAAATAAAATAAAAAAAAGATTACTGTGAGAAGAAACGCCACAGTTATGCAATTATTCACAATTCTTGACCCAAACAGCTGTGAAAGCCCGACTCCGGGCCCCGACTCCGGGCCCCGACTCCGGGCCCCGACTCCGGGCCCCGACTCCGGGCCCCGACTCCGGGCCCCGACTCCGGGCCCCGACTCCGGGCCCCGACTCCGGGCCCCGACTCCCTAATTCACTCTGAATTCACTTTACTCTCATTTCCCCCTGGATTCACTCTGAATTCACTCTGACTCACTGTCATAGACAGGCGCTGCTCTGTGAGCCGTTTTAATCACATCACACTCTGAAGTTGGTCACACAAACAAATGTGAGAACATTAAAAGGCGCTATATCACAAAACCACTCTCTCTGCTCCTCCTCCTCCTGCTCCTCCTCTGCTCCTCCTCCTCCTGCTCCTCCTCTGTTCCTGCTCCTCCTCCGCTCCTCCTCCTCCTTCTTGTCCTCCTCCACCCGTCTCTGGTGAAACATGAGGAACCCAAACTTCTGCTTTTGAGTCAGACCTCACCAGCTTCCTGTGTTTCGGTCTCAGACTGTATAAAGAAGAGGACTACGTGAGTGTGACATCACCCACAGCACTCGGCTCCAGTCAAATGAAGTTCTTCGAGGCTAGAGCAGCTATAGGAGCCAATCTGTAGCTGAGTTCCATATTTGGAATTCTGGTTGCAGGTATCATAGCAACGAAAGAGCTAATCAGGACCGAGGCTGCTGGTGCTGCTGCAGAACACCCCTTCCCGCCCACATCGCTGGTTTAGCAGGGAGCGGGTGCTTAATAACGCTGTCAATCAAAGCTGTTGCTAACGCTAGCGGGCATGACCTCGGGAGAAAAAAGGTGCCTGACTGGTCTGTTATTAAAGTTCCTATTTTAATTTACAGACACAATAGTGAAATTAAAAAAAAAAAACAGGATCATGTAGAGTGGGTTAATACAAACAAGACCAAAATGACCAGTCTGACAGCAGCAGTTACAGAGAATGTCCTGTTTAGTTTGCGGCAGCTAGCACGTTCGCCATGTCCATTTATATATACAGTCTATGGCAGGGGTCACCAACACGGTGCCCGCGTGCCCCAGGTCACCCCCAAGGACTACATGAGTCGCCCGCAGGCCGGTTCTAATAATAGCATAACTCACTAATAAGCTTAATCTTGAATTTAATTTTATTCTGTTGCATTTTATCACCCTTGCATTTATATAGATTTAAAAATGACAATATCTTAAAAATATGTTCATTATACGTGAAGTTCAGATAAGTTAAGGTGAACTCTGACCCACTCAGTTCAAAGGTCAGTATTGCGCGCGTGACAAAACAGTGCTCAGCGCTGTGCAGATGCCGAATACAGTTCCTTACCTCAAAAACATGGCAGAAAAAAAAAAGATCACTTTCACAATGAATTTTATGACTGTAAAAGAAACAGTCTTGTGCCGTGCAACCCTAGATGTCCCAAATGGTTGGAGTGGTGGATGGTTGGTGGACGGCCACCATGTCCCAACAAGGCTGCAACGTCAGCAAGAAGGTGGCAGGGTCATGTTTTGGGCCAGAATCATGGGAAGAGAGCTGGTCGGCCTCTTTAGGCTCGATACACAGTCCACGATACGATACGTATCTCAATACAGTGCCTTTTTGATACGATATGATTCGATACGATATATTTCAAATCGATACGATACAGAAAAAAATAAAGGCCTTCAGCCTTACTGTAATGGTCAACCCAATTTTCACAAAAAAAAAAAACATTAAATGGTGCATTTATCTTCCATTTATTGAAGATTAAAGAACACAATAAAGTGCTTTTTGATGAATGCATGTTTCTAACTAGAAGGGGAGGAAGGCGGTTGAAACATTTTTTCTGACATTTTCGCTTCTCTTGCACGCTTCTTGCTTCTCTTCACCCGAAAAGTGTAACATCTGGGGGGAATATCGATACTAGAAAACTGAGAATCGATAATGTATCGATCTTAATAGTATCGATATATATCAGTGTATCGATATTTTAGCACACCCCTATGCTTGACGATGCCCCATCTGATGCTGCACGGAATAACTCTGCATCATTAGCTGCTATGGGCATAAAAGAAGAAAAAACTCGTGTGGCCCCTATCCCTGACCTCAACCCTATTGAGAACTTTTGGAGCATCCTCAATCGAAAGATCTATTAGGGCGAGAGGCAGTTCACATCCAAACAGCAGCTCAGAGGCAAAGACACTCAAGCAGAAACTCTCCACAAACTCACAAGTTCAATGGATGCAAGAATTGTGAAGCTCTAATCAAAAAATGGGTCCTATGTTGAAATGTAACTTGCCCTGTTAAGACGTTTTGATTAAAATAGCTTTTGATTTCAGCAATATCCTAATGCTTTTCATTGAAAAATAAACAAATGACCATTTTCAGTTCTTTAAAAAAATAACATGGTTTGAAGCTCTAATAATTTGTAACAGTGCATTTTAAGTTTTTATTTTTGAAAAAATACTGTTATCATTGGGAGGTTTGTTAAATAACATTCGAATTGTACTACTAAAGGATGATGACTTCAAAATTTTGATGACTCATGTATATTGTAAATTTGGCAATATCAGAGAAAAATATAATTTGCATAATAATCTGGAACGCAGTGTGATGAAACTACTGCACATCACATTAGGTTTGTCAAGTTGCTGTATACAGTTCTGTATCATGTTTTTGTATATTTATGAAGTCCATGACGTAGGCTTGTGGGCGGAACCTTGTACAGTCTCATACTGCTAACCATAAGGAGGGTTTGAATAGTTACTCAAACTTCCATGGAAGACATCTAAAACCTCTTCAAGTTTTTGATGAGGAACAGCGTTAGGGGAGAAATTAAAATAATTATACTTATTACTCATTATACTATTTGGCAGAATACCTCCTCTTTAAAGGAGAGTTATTATCAGAGAAATGTTCAGTCTGAAGCAAAGAGAGAGGAAAGAGGACAAAGTTCACTCTCTCTCTCTACCCTCTTCTCTTCCTCTACTCAAGAGAGGAGGATGATGAGGAAGGAGGACCAGGGAGAGGAGGAGGAGGAGGAAAAGGAAGAGGGAGAGAAGTAGGAGGAGGGAGAAAAGGAAAGAGGGGGGGGGAGAGAGAGAGGAGGAGGGGAAAGGGGGTAAGATAGGAGGAGCAGGGAGAAAAGGAGAGGGGGAAAGGAAAGGAAGAGGAAGAAATATAGGACAGGGAGAGAGGAATGACAAGGTTGTGGGGGTGGGGGACAAGGAGGGAGAATGAGGAGAGAAGAAGGGGAGGGAGGAGGAGGAGGAAGGAGAAGACCAGTAAGGAGAAGAGGAGGGGGGAAGAGAGAGGAGGATGAGGAGGAGGGGGAGTTTGTGGTCCTCTATGTGGGAATAAAAGCACAGGAGTGCAGCTGTGACTCTGATTATGAAACGTGAAAAAACTCTCTCTGCATCTGACCCTAAAGACCAGGTCTGAGCTGGGATCCTGGTCAGGAATACCTTGCTGTCGTAAAAATAAGGGAAAAGTTAAACAGCCACTCCATAAGAGAATGCACCAACACAGTCACAAGAGCAGCTCAGGACCACAATCTGCTGTTCATCTCAAAGACACTGACCACTCCTTTGAACATAGTGAGGTACAGGTCTGAGCCAAAGAAAAATGGTTTGAGAGGGGAGTTAAAGAAGCGACCCATCTTTGAACAGGAATGGGGGCCTCAAAAATCGTCTATCTCCTATTTATAACTCCATCCTAAGGCCTAAATCAAAACAACGAAAACAATAGGCCTAGCCAATATGCTAATAGGCAGTATGTTAATAGGTGTGAGTGCACCACTGAATGATTATGCAAAGTATGACTCAGGTACAGTTCACAGTGTAGCTCATTAGACCTGACCAACAAACAGAAACAAAGAGGTGTGCTAGTTTCAGTGTAGTTACCTTGTCCCTTCAGACAAATATAAAGCAGTGTCCACCAGTAATCTGACCAGAACTGAAGAAGCCTCTTGGATGAGGAGCCAAACGCCTTCACTCTAAAAATGTTTGTCTTGTTACAGACTTGGGTTTCTTTTACTATGACACATAGACACAGACATCTGGCTGGAGTAGATGACTTCCAATGTCCTTCACTCAAAACTTATACTGACCCTGCAGTCTCAGAGACAGTCCAAAACTAGAGATGTTTCCAGTATTGGTATCGGCCGATATTGATACAATTCTTTGATACCAATATTTTTTGCATTGCCCCAGTATCTGCGTGTGTCCTCTTTGAGAAGATTAATGAATGAGAAAGTAAATAGAGTTATATTCAGAGTTTGAATGAGACTCATGTCACATCCACATAAACACGTTTTTATTTTGTATTAAAGTGTTCCATAGTGAGCTTTTCTTTCTCTTTTACTGCTCATTTTATGATGTTTATTTGTGATATTTATATTTTGATTTGTTGTATTGTGATATTAATGTCTTTCTTATTCAGTAAAGCACTTAAAAATACTTTGTGTACCAATTATGTTATACAAATAAACTTGCCTTGCGTTTAACCTAAGACATGTGTGGGCCTGTGTGTATTTTAAAAGCTAAATAACAGTATCGGTTCCAAAACATCCACACGATGTCTGTCTACCATAAACTACAATACTTTAAAGAATCATGAAGGAACATTCTAATCTTTAACAAACAAATGACAAATCAGACAAACATCTGCAGATGTACTGACCGGAGAGTGCAGTTTAGCCGCAGAGAAATCCATAAACAGTCCCTGGTTCAGTCCCTGGTTCAGTCCCTGGTTCAGTCCCTGGTTCAGTCCCTGGTTCAGTCCCTGGTTCAGTCCCTGGTTCAGTCCCTGGTTCAGTCCCTGGTCCAGTCCCTGGTTCAGTCCCTGGTTCAGTCCCTGGTTCAGTCCCTGGTTCAGTCCTTGTGTAGTCCTCTAGTGTGACTTTGAGAGGTTAGTTCTTATCTACAGAGGAAGGAAGTCAACAAGAGAAGGATCTAAACTGGCCACCTTGTGGTTGAAGAGGGCAGGCTTCACTAGCTCTGCCACTGCCCCCGAGCACCACATTCACGTTCTACAATCTGATGATGTCATAGTCTCAGTGAGTGGAGTCTGGAGACAGTCTACTGTGTTTAAAGAAATCTCTTATGATCCTGGTTTAGACCTGGTTTGTCCTTGGTCTAAACCCGGGACTAAACCCGAGACTAAGTCAGGTCTAAGCCAGGTCTAAGCTAGCACTAAACCGGGACTAAACCAGGACTAGGTTGCAGTTTCAGTGTGAGCAGGTTAAATCTGGCCTCAGGTCTGAACATGACAGATGGCCCACACCAGCAGGGGGCAGGAGAGAGCATCCCACAGGAGCCTAAAGGCTTTACATAAAACATAACAACCTTGTGTCAGATGCCCTCCCCTGTGCGTGTCGGATGCCCTCCCCTGTGCGTGTCGGATGCCCTCCCCTGTGCGTGTCGGATGCCCTCCCCTGTGCGTGTCGGATGCCCTCCCCTGTGCGTGTCTGTGCCCTCCCTGTGCGTGTCGGATGCCCTCCCCTGTCGGATGCCCTCCCCTGTGCGTGTCGGATGCCCTCCCCTGTGCGTCCATGTCCAGGTCTTATTTTGTGTAAAAGCTGTTAACCCCATAGTTTAGAGTCTACAAATGTTCTGAAACACATAGGACTTTCAGATAAGTTTAAAGTTCAGATTTCAGTCTCTTTCAGAAATGAAGAACAGAAACCTAATTTAATTGCAAAATCGGTCAAAAACATAATGAAAACACATTTGTGTCATGATGACTTTATATTTGAATCCCACACTGAGATGTGCAGAGTGCCTGAAGCCCCGTTAAGCCTGTTCTACTGTAAATTATGAAGAAAGAGGTTTTTGTGGCACTGCTCTGAGGTCTGAGCCATCTGTACTCATAAATATTACACAGTGCCACAGCCGCCCCGGGGCAGACTGACACAGGAGAGGCTGCAAATCTGTGCCATTTGAACACACCTTAAAGGGCCCATATTGCACTATTGTCTGGTCTATGTTCTAATGCAGTTTCCTCATCACAAACATACCTGAAGCGGCGTTATGTTTAATTCACATTTGTTTAGCACACAAACCCTGCATATTTAGGCTTATATAGAGTTCTTTTCCCACACTGAAGACACACTGTTCCCGTATTACTGCATGACATCACAAGGTGGAAGTGCTCCACTGTGTTTTTAAACTCCACACACGTCTATGTGTCGTACCTGGCTGTTCTTGTGCGGCGATGTTCCGTGTGTGTTCAGGGAGTGACTTCGTGTGACCGACACTCCAGACGCTGCCCTCCTCGCCACAGACGTCCGCCCCTCAGGACCGCTGCCATTTTTAGCACTACAACTGCCAGAATCCCCCTCTGTCCTCAGCACCGCATCCCACGGATCGCCTTCACTCACTCCCACTTCCTGTTCCTGTAGCCCCGCCTCATCAGCCTCACTCTTCCTTTTTGTCAGCGGGTCCAGATCCAACCAATCAAATCTCCCCATGTTGAAGGAGGAAGTTGACTCTGCCAGATTCGTATTTGCAGCTTTGGGCTCGAGGGACGTGGTGTGAGCTAACGCAGGATCTGCGTCGCTGCTCACCGATCGCCCATTCTTTAGATACTCCTTTGTGCTAGCGATTTGATCAAACAGCTTCGCCATCTCTGGGTCAACTTTGGGTGGGGCAGGGGGCGGGAACACGAGCGCGGGTGGCGTGAACGGGATGAAAGAGGGTGCTATGAATGGAGGGAATCCATTTTGAAATGTGCCTGCTTTGGGAAACGGGGCCGTGGGGTAGAGGGGGGATGGGGAGTTAGCTGTGGGCGGGGTCTGGAGCACCGGCGTCCACTGATTGGCTGCTGAGAAGGTGTTGGCGCTGCTGTGGACTCCGCCTGGGTATGAAGCACTCAGGTTGAACCCGAGGAGGGATGGTTTGGTCGGACGATTTGCTGCAAAGTTCTCATCCAACAGCAGTTTCTCCAGCTCCTCATTGGTCAGTTTGTCAACGTCGATGTCTTTAAATGTCTCCTGCGTCTGTCTTCGCCTCCGGAAACACGATCAGATCCTTCTCGGGTCGGGCGGGGGCAGTGAGGGGCGTGGTCTGTGGAAGAGTGTTGGCTCTTGTGGGTTTTTGAGCAGGTTTTGAAACAGTCGAAGGGAAAGTCTGCCGTTTCTCTCGCTGCAGTTTGGCCAGAGCCTCCTCCTCCATACGCAGCGCCTCCTCTTTCCCCACGGGGGCGCCATGAGTCTGGGAGATCTGCGCCATCTTCAGCTCCAGACGCCCATCAGAGAGAGAAGAAGAGGTCAGGCACCTGTGACAGAAACCCGAGAGATGTGTTTAAACACACATACCTGCTGTGCTTGTGCGTTTCTATAGTTATAATCTCTAACACCTGTGGATCATTGTAATAACTTGCAGATTTTAAATCACAATATTCGTTTAAAACAACTTAATAAAAGAAACAAGTCCACTGACTTCCACATTAGAAAACTGTGATGCCAATGGGAGCTGATGTCACTGTAAACGTCATCACAACAAAGCGCTACATGCTGTCAGCGCCCCCTATGGATAGCTGCACATCACACTAGGGAACAGCCAATTTTTTTTCATTTGTACCAAAATAACTACGCAACGAATCCTACGAGTGGACTAAACCAGGACCGATTGAGAAAATAAAACTGGAGAAGGAAGTGCGTACGTCACAGTGGGAGTGTACCAGTGGAGGTAAAAACGGGGGTAGATCGGCAAAATGGCATCTAGAAAATAAGCAATTAAAGAGTACTCAAACTAATGAATCACTCAGAGGCTCTGAGCAAATGAATTGCTCAGAGCCTGCTCAATGAGAAGAAACAACTAGAACATGGTGAAAGATCTGAACAGAACAGTTTAAAGAACAGATCTGATTTAATAAATAATTTATGTTTAAAACTTAAACCAGGACTAAACCAGGACAAAACCAGGACTATACCAGGACTAAACCAGGACTAAACTAGGACCTGCCTCACAGTCACGTGACACCGGCCGGATTCAGATCCTGTTGTTGTTAATCACTTTATTGATTAACACAGTTTTCACACTTTGACACAGGTTTAAATTAGGTCAGATACTAGACTGGGGCTAGACCAGGACTAAAACTAGGCCTGAATCTGGACTAAACCAGGACACACTAGGCAGTAGTTGTGTTGCTGACACACTTGAGACACTGGTGAGTGCAAAGTCCAGAGGCAGAATTATTGAACATATTTTAAAGAAAACGCTGATTCGGCTCAAACGACACAACAACATCACAAGAGGACAGCAATAAAACATAAAGCACTATAAAAGAAGGAAAGAGTCCTGGTTCAATCTTGGTACATTCCCGGTTCAGTCCCGGTCCAGTCTCTAGTTTAGTCCTGGCCTAACCCTGGTTTAGTCCGGGTTCAGTCCCTTCTGAGTTCCATTTTAGTCCTGGTTCAGTCCTGGCTCAGTCTTGGCTCAGTCCTGGCTCAGTCTAGTCGAGTCCTGGCTCAGTCCTGGCTGAGTTCTTGTTGAGTCCTGGTCTTGTTCTGCTCACGTCACTCACACCTGTAGAAAACTCTCTGTACTTTTACCAGTTTATTACAGGCCTGTGTGGCTGTAACTGCTGTTTAACACATTCCAGTGGGTTAAAAATATAAAACCTCAAAATTATGACGAAATCTCCAAAAATCTAAACCAAAAAGACCCTAAACATAGATCAATGCGTTCTCAAGAACTTTTATCAACAAACAAACCAATAGTTTTAACTCGTTTAAAGCTTCCAGACAAGTATTAACCTTATTTCTGAAATTATGAAATGATAATATGAAAAAAATACTATGCCGAATTGAAAACAAGATTAGCTCTTAACAGTTTAAAGCATTTTTAATTAATATGTTAAGCAAAAACATTTCAAAATCAATGGTAGAACTTTTAATTGCCTGTTTTTTAAGCGAGGTTCAATGTTTTTCGCTGACCAATGTTTTCAAAGTGTTTAAAATGGTTGATTACGAGTAAAACAATATAATATCCGCAGATAAACGTCGAAGGAGAGATATTATGGGTAAAATGTGGATTGTAACGAGCTCAAATGTACTTTTAAAGCAGTTTGTCACAGTTCGGTCCGGGCCAAACTTTTGCTCACAGACTTCGGGCACTTTCTCAGGACTCGTCCGTTAACGCGGGTAAAATGGAGTCGTCTCTGCGCGGTGCTGAAGTGAGGAGTTTCCGCTGAAATGTCCGTTTTTAAAAGCCCGTCCGAGACTTAAGTAACACGGGTTTAATTATTTAAAAGTACCGCAGACAGCCAAGAGTCCCGAACGCGGAAGAGAGCGGCTCGGCGAGACTCCTGCTCGTTTCACGGTTCGGTTCACGGAGGCAAATGGCGCCGAGAGTCTCACGGTGAAATGTAAAAACTTTACCCGGAGAAAGGACGCGACGGAGCGGCTTTACCTTTCAGCGGAGCGCGGAACACCGGAGCCATTTTTCCTGCGGTGGCATTTTTCGGCGTCTGTTCGGCCGTAGACGTCAGTTCCTGTGGAGGCCGGAGGAGGAGCGGAGGACCGGGGAGGAAAAGGGAGGAGAGGGGAGGAGAGGAGGACGAGGGAGGAAAAGAGAGGAGAGGAGGAGGAGAGGAGGATCAGGGAGGAAAAGAGAGAAGAGGAGGACCAGGGAGGAAAGGGGAGGAGAGGAGGACCGAGGGGAGGAAAGGGGGAGGAGGACCGAGGGGAGGAGAAGAGGACCAGGGAGGAGAGGGGAAGAGAGGAGGATCAGGGAGGAAAAGGGAGGAGAGGAGGACCAGGGAGGAAAAGGGAGGAGAGGGGAGGAGAGGAGGACGAGGGAGGAAAAGAGAGGAGAGGAGGACCGGGGAGGAAAAGGGAGGACAGGAGGGCCAGGGAGGAAAAAGAGAGGAGAGGAGGACCAGGGAGGAAAAGGGGGGAGAGGAGGACCAGGGAGGAAAAGGGAGGAGAGGAGGATCAGGGAGGAAAAGGGAGGAGGGAGGATCAGGGAGGACCAGAGGGAGGAGAGGGAAGAGAGGAGGATCAGGGGAGGAAAAAAAGGGAGGATCAGGAGGAGAGGAGGATCAGGGAGGAAAAGGGAGGAGAGGGGAGGAGAGGAGGACCAGGGGGAGGAAAGGGTAGGAGAGGGAGGAGAGAGGAGGGATCAGGCAGGAAAAGGACCAGAGGAGAGGGAGGAGAGGAGGACCCAGGAGGAAAAGGGAGGAGAGGAGGACCAGGGCGGAAAGGGGAGGAGAGGAGGATCAGGGAGGAAAGGGGAGGAGAGGAGGATCAGGAAGGAAGGGGGGAGAGGAGAGGGAGTAAAGGGGAGAAGGGGGAGGAGAGGAGGACCAGGGAGGAAAGGGGAGGAGCGGAGGACCGGGGAGGAAAAAGGAGGAGAAGAGGATCAGGGAGGAAAGGGGAGGAGAGGAGGACCAGGGAGGAAAGAGGAGGACCGGAGGAAAGGGGAGGAGAGGAGGACCAGGCAGGAAAGAGGAGGACCGGAGGACCGGGGAGGAAAGGGGAGGAAAGGGGTGGAGAGGAGGACCAGGCAGGAAAGGGGAGGAGAGGGGAGGAGAGGAGGACCAGGGAGGAAAGGGGAGGAGAGGAGGAGTGGAGGACCAGGGAGGAAAGGGGTGGAGAGGAGGACCAGGGAGGAGAGGGGTGGAGAGGAGGAGAGGAGGACCAGGGAGGAAAGGGGAGGAGAGGAGAGGAGAGGAAAGGGGAGGAGAGGACCAGGGAGGAGAGGGGAAGAGACGGGAGGACCAGAAGGGAGTGGAGAAGATGAGGAGGAGAGCGGGGGCTGGAGCGGAGCGAGGCTGGGGAAGGAGCGCCTGCTGCGGGCACAGAGCCGCGGATCACACGGTGAACAGCGAACCTCAGCGGGTGAACAGACAAAGTGCACATGTGTTTATTATACAGGAGCCGGTTTATTAGTTGGACAGAGATCACAGGACTGTTGCAGGACTGTTGTGTGGCTGTAGGATCGGAGGACGAAGAGTAGCTGAAATAGTACTCAAGTAAGATTAATATTACTTCAAAATAATATTAGCCTACTATGCACAATCGATTTTTCTGAGATTTCTTCCATGTTATAACGTTGATATAACTGCTCCTCTGCCCCTCTCCTCTACTCCTCTGACCTAATCCTCTGCTCCTCTGACCCACTCCTCTGCTCCTCTGACTTTCTCCTTCGCTCCTCTGACCCTCTCCTCTGCTCCTCTGACTTTCTCCTCTGCTCCTCTGACTCACTCCTCCTCATCCTCCTCTCATGTTCTGCTTTCTCTTGTCTATTGCTCTCTCCGTTCTTTTAAATATAGACAGATTATACTAAATTAATTTTAATGAATTAATTTTTTCAAATGCCCCCGTCATTATTATTTTTATTATTATTATTTCCACACTTTCAGCCTGAAATGTATTTTTTAAATGTAATTTCGTGTTTGTTTTGGATTTAAACGCCACGTACGGTTTAGCTCCGTGTGTGTGACGTCAGCCGCGTGTAAAGCCTGCTCTGATTGACAGCTGAGAGTGGCCAATCAGCTCCTAGCGCGACTCCACTCCGTCCTCTTTGAACCAATTAATGCTCTACAGAGGCGGGCCGTTGCCATGGTAACCGCAGCTCTCTTCTAAGCCGGGTGCACTTCAGGAGATGCCATTCTGCCTCCGATCACCGAGGCAAACCTGAGAATAAACTCGCAAAACTACAGCGACGAGCGGCCAAAAGTAAGAATGTTTGCCGGGACGTTAGTATGAATGTTTACTACACATTTCCTGCTGCAGCATGGTGGTTTAAACCGGTTTAGAGTCGTTTTTTTCACCGGTTTAGGCGCGTACAAGCTCCATCACTGACCGCTGGGACTATTAGCAACAGGTGGATTCACAGCAACCAAGTTTACAGGGCATTTTTATCTGAAAACTAGTCCGAAATCTGAAAGAAACGTACCAAAACACGAAACTACAGCTGAATGTTAATGAGGGAACCCTAAGGACGACAGAAATACATGTGTTTATGAGATTAAATCGCTAGAAATGACGCGCATGCTGTTGTCCATAACGTGGCTCTCTGCACACGGCCCTTGTCTCATTTCATTTTATTTAATTGAAAATGTCACTTATTGCCTTAAAATATTGGCAGTGTTAAACAGTCAGAGAACACTTTTTTATTACAATTATTATTACTTTCTACATTTTATATACACACAAAAGACATTAAAGATATGAAATAAGATATATGGAATTATAGTAAAGAAAAAAGTGACATCATTCAACTCAATATTTTTCACCAAAGCAAAAGGCAGATACTATGTGGATTTGAATATGAAATATAAAAACTATGTATTTATTAACCCTCTTTTCTTACTACATAATTCCATATATCTTGCTTCATATATTTGATGTCTTCTGTATGTATATAAAATGTAGAAAGAAATAGAAATAAAGAAATAAAACTTGAATGAGGGCCACACTTTTGCCTGGTCGTGTTTTAGGTAGAATTTGTCTGACTCATGGCTCAAAACAAACTTCTGCTTTTTTGCTTTTAAATGTTCAAACGAAAAGTTAAGTCTAATTTCCCAGATGCCCTCCCACCCTCAGCTCATTCACCTGCTGTGAGGTGGGGGCTCTAGTTAAAGGTGCACTGTGTCACTTTTTCTGCTTGTCTCCATGGAGATGATGTTATTGTAATGTCTGGAATGTTGCACAAAATGGCATTAAACTTATCTGTCCTCATGGACCAGGGCAAGTTACAGGTCAGATTTGTGGAGCGGCGAGCCCACTCAATATTTAAGGTACTTTTGCAATTAAACTGTAATGAACTTATAATGAGGAGAAAGGAGTGTAATACCATACTCAGGAATATTCCAGGCAAAGCATATCAATAATCACAATAATCTCCATGGAGAGAAGCAGGTGGTGAACCATCTACCAGAAAAGTCACATAGTCTACTTAAATCTGCAGATGCTCTCAGACGTTGTGCTTTGTCCAATGCCCTCCCAGATGTTGTGGTGTACTTGGAGAATTTCTATCGCCATTGATAGATCAGGAAAAAAAAAATGTTAATGTGACTTTTGAAGATTTGCACATAGACAGTTTTTTGGGGGTTGAGGCTAAACCAGGTGTGATGTTTCATCTGAAGAGGCTTCAGCTCAGGCGCTCTTCAGTTCAAAACAAACAGAAGGAGGCACTAATGTGCCGACAACTGGTTGTTGAGCTGATCCTGACTGTGTTTGGTGGCTAGAACCTGTGCTAAATATTTATCACAGTTTTACATCAGTTTAGTGGCAGTTTGTGAAGAAAAGTCTAGAAAAAAGTAAAAAAAAATATACAAAAGTATTTGTGAGTTGTAAAACAGAACCCGTCGGCCTCTGTCATCAACACAGAAAACTCCAGAACACAAGACACTAACACATTAAACCTGCATTTCACTGAATAAACTATAAACTAAATAGAATATTATTTATTTGTATCTAATCAGAGTTAATCAGAACTATTGTGTCATTTTGGCCCTTGTTTAGATTATGGTTGCTAAGTAACAGTTATGGGTATTTGTTATATTTATTATTATGTCATATTTTGGTTATTTTATGTTAATTTAAGAAAGTCAAAAAAATGTTTAATCAAATAATCAGTTCTGTGGTCATCGTTTAGTCAGTGAATTGGCCAAGTCCGAGAGGGAATGAATGAGAGGAAGAGAGAGAGAGTGAGTGAGTGAGAGAGAGGGAATGAATGAGAGGGAGTGATATAGGGAGGGAGTGTGAGAGAGGGAATGAATGAGAGGAAGAGGGAATGAGTGAGAGAGTGAGTGAAAAAGGGAGGAAGTGAGTGAGAGAGGGGGTGAATGAGTGAGACAAGAAGTGAGTGAGAGAGAGAGTCAGTGAGAAAGAGTGATAGAGGGAGGGAGTAAGAAAGGGAGTGAGTGAGAGAGAGTGGGAGTAAGTGAGAGAGAGAACAATTGAGTCAGTGAGTGAGACAGAGGGAGTGAGTGAGAGAGATATGAAGGGATCAAGTGAGAAAGAGGGAGGGAGAGAATGATGAAACTCTGGTTTTAACCTTTAATCTTTGGTTGGTTTGGTTATTAAATATATTATTACCATATTTAGTATTGATACTCAGCAGTGACATCACGCTGAAGTGGTGGAGGGAGGGGCTATGTTAGACATTGGCAGCCTCACTTCTGTCAGTCTGTCCCAGGGCAGCTGTGGCTACAGTAGAGTCTCACCACTGAGTGTGTGTGAGACTCTATTGTGTGGAGTGAATGGAGAATGCAGTGAAATGGGGGCCTTGAAGGCGCTGTATAGATCTAATGATTCACTAACTATTTCTGGTTTTCTTCACTGATTCACTTTAAACATAAAATCTTCTGTAAAAGCCTCAGTCTCCAGATTTAACTTTTGTTAGACCAGTGGAATATTAAAGTAATGATCAGTGATATCCCTGTAGACACTTCTCTCTCTGTGCTTCAGATGGACCTCATCTCCAGTGTATCCCTTAGGCTCCTGCTGCTGGCTCTGGTTCTGGTCCAGACTCGGTCCAGTTCTGTAACTCACAAACAAACAGACAACAAACCGGCCCCAAGGAGCGCCGTGAGTACAACTGTAATGATAATGTTCCAGAGTGCTCCAGTATGGCATTAAACAAAGCTGCATTTATTTCATGAATAATAATAGCTAGTATAACATGCATGGACCTCCATCCTGGCCTGGTGCTGTCAAGTGCTTGTCTCCATGGAAATGGACAAGTTTAATGCCATATTGTGGGATTTTCAGGACAAAACAATATTTCCATAAGCAATGCACTATAGTTGGGATACAAAGCATAAAGGTAAAAAAACAATATATATTTGTGGCTCCCAGTGTTTTGTTTTTTTTTGTTTTTTGTTTTTTTTCCGTGGAAACTGGGTCCAAATGGCTCTTTGAGTCTTAAAGGTTGCCGAACCCTGGTCTAATCTCATCTCATCTCTTCGCATCTAATGTAATCTGTAATTCTACTTCTACAGTGTGGAATATTAAACTCATATTTGTGTTCTTTTGTGTGTTTGTTTGTTGTGTAGGACGTGGCTCTGCATTATAACACATACCTTCAGCAGGTGGTGCAATACCTGGAGAAAGACCCACACTTCAGAGAGAAACTGCGCAATGTCAACGCCAGCGACATCCAGGTAAACAACAAACAAACAACAATAATACAGTCAACAGTGATATCCAAGTAAAGGACTAGAGACTGTGCTGTAGATGACCCTTGCGTTAGATCCCTTTGTAGAGGAGTTTGTGTAGAATGATCCAAGGAGCTGCTCCAGGGGCATCTAGGCCCTGAGGGTCTCTCCTTAGGGTCTCTTCATCTTCTATGACTCTGTGACATCACCTGGTATGTGTGTGTGCTCGCGCGTGTGTGTAATAGTAGTACAACATAGAGGCTCTCTGTCTCAGGTGCTCGACTTTTGTTTATATTGTGTATATGTATCCTAGTACTGCACTTTTCTGGATTGAGTTGTCTGGTGTTTTCCTGGGATCTGGTCCAGGCCTTTTCCAGCTCTTCTTTGAGCCCTTGGTATTTCTCTAGTTTCTCATGTTCCTTTTTCCCCGATGTTCCCATCGCTTGGTACTGCGATGTCCACCACAACAGCTTTGCTCTGTTGTTTATCCACCACCACAGTGTCCGGTTGGTTGACCATTCGCCATTGTTTGAGATCTTGCATGAAGCCCCAAATCGAGGGAGATTATCATTTGTCTTGCATGTCTTCCATTTTCTAATTGCTTCCACAGTTGATTTCTTCATACCAAGCTGCTTACCTATTGCAGTTCCCAGCATGGTGCAAGTCTACAATTTTTAACAGCTCTTTGGTCTTGGCCGTAGTGGAGTTTGGAGTCTGACTGTTTGAGGTTGTGGACAGGTGTCTTTTATTCTGATAACAAGTTCAAACAGGTGCCATTAATACAGGTAACAAGTGGAGGACAGAGGAGCCTCTTAAAGAAGAAGTTACAGGTCTGTGAGAGCCAAAAATCTTGCTGCTTGTTTCTAGGTGACCAAATACTTATTTTACTGAGGAATTTACCCGTTAATTCATTAAAAATCCTACAATGTGATTTCCTTGATTCTTTCTCCCCATTTTGTCTCTGGGAGCGGGAGAACTTGCACAAATAATGCACAAATAATTTTGTGTGTGTATATGTGTGTATGTGTATATATATATGTATATATATGTGTGTATATGTGTGTGTGTATATATGTATATATGTGTGTACATGTGTATATATATGTATATATATGTATATATATGTATGTATATATGTGTGTGTGTATATATATATATATATATATATATATATATATATATATATATATATATATATATATATATATATATATATATATATACACATATACATATATATATATACATATACACACGCACACATATATGTTAATGTGTTTATACGAGTGTATTTGTGTATGTGTGTGTGTAGGACGGCTCTCTGTCTCAGGAGCTGGACTTTGTGCATCATAGTATCAGAACCAAACTGGACGAACTCAAGAGAGAAGAAATCACCCGTCTGAGAATGCTCCTGAAGGCCAAAAGAGACCTCAAACTCAAGAAAGGAAAAGGTACTATTACTACTACTATTACTACTACTGTTGCTCCTGCTACTACAGTTACTCCTGCTACTACTACTATTGCTATTACTGCTACCTCTGCTGCTACTGCTACTACAACTGTTACTACTACTTCTACTACTACTGCTGCTACCACTACTACTGCTACTATTACTGCCACTACCACCAACTACTACTACAGGTTTTACTACTGCTGCTACTACTGCTATTGCTACTGCTGCTACTACTACTGCTACTTGTCTACCGTCTCTGTGTTCAGGTCAGTTGAGGGACCACCAGGCTCTGCTCAAACACTTTGACCACATGGACTTCACAAACCCTCATGTCTTTGAGGTGGAAGACCTGGACCGACTCATCAAAGCGGTATGTACAAGGAGGGAGGGCATCTGACACAATCTGACAGACTAGGAGCACATCTGACAGACAGAGACGCCATCTGACACACAGGGAGGGCATCTGATATAATCTGTGTCACAGGCTGCCTCACGGTTCAAACAAAATGGAGTCCACACATGTTTATAAAGGTTTACAAATATGTATTAAAAACAGGAGGGCAAAGCATCTGTCTCCAGCAGCCATCTTTTAAGCAGGTGGGCCTCGCCCACATCCAGGTGCAGCTCGCTGTTGGTTCCTCCCACTTTCTGGACCCTGGAGGGAGAAGAGCAGCAGAGCAGCAGGATAGACACAGATACAAGAGATGTGTCCCATAGAAGAAATAGGATGGAGTCATCGCAACCTGACTCACAGGGAGGGCATCTGACACAATCTGACACACAGAGGGGCCATCTGATATACTTAGGGGGATGACAAGAGGGCATCTGACTCTTTCCAGGCCACTAAAGACCTACAGAGGGTGGACGAGCAGCAACACGCGGAGTTCAAACGCTACGAGATGATGAAGGAACATGAAAGACGAGAACGTCTGAAGAACATGACCTCAGAAGAGAGAGAGAGAGAAGAGAGGGAGCACAGAGAGAAGAGAGAGAAGCACAACAAGCACCCAAAACTCAACCACCCTGTAAGTACTACTACTACTACTGCTATTACTACTAATACTGCTACTACGCTACTGCTATTAGTACTACTACTGCTAATACTAAACCTTTTGTACTGTGTGTTTCAGGGCAGTGAGGATCAACTGAAGGAAGTGTGGCATGAGACCGACGGATTGGACGAAGCCGACTTCAACCCCAAGACTTTCTTCCGACTGCATGGTACTAAACCAGGTCTAAACCTGGACTAAACCAGGACGAGACCAGGTCTAAACCTGGACTAAACCAGGACTAGACCAGGTATAAACCTGGACTAAACCAGGACTAGACCAGGTCTAAACCAGGACTGAACCAGGATTTAACCCGGGTCTAAATCTGTACTAAACCAGGTCTAAACCAAGACTAAACCGAATCCAAACCAGGACTGAACCTAGACTGAACCAGATCTAAGCCAAGGCTGAACCAGGACTAAACCAGGTCTGTGTGAGGGGTTAAAGTGTTTTGTTTTTACAGACACAAACCAGGATGGGTATCTGGATGAGGATGAGCTGGAGGCTCTGTTCACTCAAGAGGTCAGAGGTCATTTGTGAATTTACCACTTGGATATTTCATGGTCAAGTAAAATGTAATCTATAGAACTGTCTCCGAGCCATCTGGAGTATGACATCATCACATTCTAGGACCTGACAAACATCAGTGGATACTCTGTAGTGACATCATGCTGGGCGTGTTCTTCATGTATCTCTATGGTCAATGTTCACAAAAAAAAGTTTTAAGATTGTTTGAAAACTCGAGAAAGAATCCCAGAGATTTAGAGCGCACATTTTAAGGAGCCTGTGATCAATCTGAGCGTTCAAGGTCCTGTTTAGGAGGACAAAAAGGTGAGAGCTACTAACTGAAACTGTTGGCTAATGCTAGTTAGCTTGTGACTGTAATGATATTTGAGAGGGACTTGTTTAACAGCACAAATCAGCTCACCTGTTCAGCTAAGTCAGTCCAGATCTGTTTATTATTTTTGTTTATTTGTGTGTTAATATGTTTGTGTGCCTGTGTGTACTTGTATTTGTGCGTGAGTAGCTGGCCAAAGCCTACGACCCTGAGAATGAGGAGGACGACATGATGGAGATGGAGGAGGAGAGACTGAGGATGAGAGAAGAACTCATGGCTGAGGTACCACCAGGATCATCACTAGATCTGAGAGTCCGGATCATAACCAGATCTGAGAGTTCAGACAGGATCATAACCAGATCTGAGGATCCAGACCAGGATCATAACCAGATCTGAGAGTCCAGACCGGATCATAACCAGAGCTGTGGGTCCAGACCAGGATCATAACCACATCTGAGAGTCCAGACAGGATCATAACCAGATCTGAGGGTCCAGACCAGGATCATAACCAGATCTGAGAGTTCAGACAGGATCATAACCAGATCTGAGGATCCAGACCAGGATCATAACCAGATCTGAGAGTTCAGACAGGATCATAACCAGATCTGTGGGTCCAGACTAGGATCATAACCAGATCCGAGGATCCAGACCAGGATCATAACCAGATCTGAGGGTCCAGACCAGGATCATAACCAGATCTGGATCTTCTTGTTTGTTTCAGGTGGACACAGACAGAGACCAAATCATCTCTGAACAAGAGTTTATGGAACACACCAAAAGACAAGAGTTCCACAAGAACGAAGAGTGGGAGGTCAGAGCTAAACCTGGAGTGAACCAGGACTTAACCAGGACTGAACCAAGACTAAGACACGACTGAACCAGAACTGAACCAGGACTAAAACAGGATTGAACCAGGTCTAAACTAGGACTAATCCCAATCTCTCCTCAGACTGTGGACCGTGAGCCGTTCTTCACAGACGCAGAGATGGCTGAGTTTGAGGAACATCTGATGAAAAAGATGGAGAAACATGAGACTGAGACAGAGCAATTGCAGAGACAGAAGCATGAGCTTGAGGAGAAGCAGAAGAGACTGGATGCTCAGAAACACCAACTGGAGCAGGTCTGATACAAAACATCTACAAAACGCATGCCAAATATAGTTAAAACAGTATCAAAACAGCTCCAAAACTTCACCAAAACAGCTCTAAAACTCACCAAAACATCCCCAAAACATCACCTAAAGAGCATTAAAACAGCCCCAAAACATCACGAAACATCATCAAAATATCACCGAAACATCCCTAAAACTTCACCAAAACAGTCACAAAACATCATCAAAAGTTTACCAAAACGGCACCGAAATTTAACCAAAACATTACTAAAACATCAAAACATCACCAAAATATCACTGAAACAGCAACAAAACATCACCAAAACAGCACCAGAAATAACCCAAATGTCTGTGAGATTTGCCTCAAAATGGCATCAGTCTGTTGTGTGTGGCTCTTGCCTCAAAACAAGCATCTCTGCCATAAACTGTATATAACTGTTATTATTATACAGTCTGTGGTCTGTGCACTCTGTTTGATTCTGATCACTGATTGGTTATATGTCCCTCTGTGTCCTCTGTCTCTCTGTCCTCTGTGTGTCTGTGTCCTCTATGTGTCCTCTTCTGTCTCTCTGTATCCTCGCTGTCTGTGTCCTCTGTCCCTGTGTCCTTTTTGTGTTTCTGTCTCTGTGTCTCAGGCCTGGAGTCAGCTGGACAAACTGAAGGACAAGAGAGAGCCCTGGGATGAGCGTAAGTCCAGTTCAATCTTTAAAGAGGAGGTATTGTGCAAATGTGCTTTTTGTGTTCTAACGCTGTTCCTCATCTAAAACATGCCTGAAGGGCAAACAAAGTCTCTTTATTTTAGAAAGAAAGGAAACAATAGGGAAGCCATTACAAGTTGAATAGGGTCGTTAAGGCTGAAACTGGAGACAATAGCCGTTTACAGTTTCAGTGTACGGTCGTTAGCTCCTCCCTTCAGACAGATATAAGGCAGTTTCCACCAGTAATCTGACCAGAACTGAAGAGGGGCTTAGATGCGCAGTGAAACGTCTTCACTCAGACTTAAACTTCATCTTTTGCTAACCCTCTTTCATACCACATAGAAGTTAAATACCTTCTCTTTCAATAAATCTGATCCTAATACAGAATAAATCTTTAATCAACTGATTCTGTCATAGATCATGAAGAAGTCCAGTCTAGAGCCACACCACTTCAGAACCAGGACTAAACCGAGACTAAACCAGGACACAGGCCCGTGGTCCCTCTTTGGGTCAGACTCTGTGGTCCACGTGTCTGCTCATCTGACCTTCTCCTTAAGGATTTAAAAGTATTTAAAACAATGCAGCCGTAAACTTCTGACCAAAGTGACAACATCATGCTGAAACTGCTCTGATCTGTGAGTTTTTCAGATCCTCTTTTAAGCCGAGATTTATAAAGCCTTGAATAATTTTTGTCATTGTCATAACCTGGTTACAGAAAAATACTTTTTATAAGGAATCACTGACAAGCATGTAAATTATTTCTGTTCTCAATGTGTCTAATAAAACAAATAAGCAAAATATTTTGTGATGTCGTTATGAGAACGGGAACAGAGAAGAGTGGAGAAGGGGGTAGAAAGGCGTAAGCAGAGGAGTATAGAAAGGCGTGTGCAGAGGCAGGTACAGAAGAGGGTGCAGAGGAGGGTCAGATCATGACAAAGAGGTGATAAACATGGGCCATGTTAAAAAATTATGTTTTAGTTATATTTCACAGTTTTATTTAAATCAACATAAAAATCAAACAGTTCAATCATGACAAACAAGATCTTTAAAATCCCTGAGGTTTTACTGCAAAATTGTTTTACTCTTATTCTAGATTAAAACAACCCAATTCCAAGTCCACACTGATTTCAGAAGTACATTTTCTATTATTTTTTCCTTTACATAACACTGCAAAAGTACAAATATGTTTTTATACAGACGTGTACCGCTGAAACCAGGAGTTTACATACGCTATATAAAAGACACATGTGTTTTTTTTCCTCAAGGTGACATGAAATCAGATTAAATTTTGGCAAAATGATTTGGAAACAGATTACAGATTACAGTTTGCAGTCGTCTGCCACAGAGAATGTTATTTTAGTGTGCTGTGGTCTAACAAACTAAAATTAATAATGCCTTACACTTGTAATGTGCTTTACAGGCTTGCCAAAGCCTCTCAAAGTGCTACAGTATAGTCATTATTCATTCACTTCCACACACTTTGCGATGGTAAGCTACTACTGTAGCCACAGCTGCCCTGGGGCAGACTGATGGAAGCGAGGCTGCCAATCTGCTCCATCAGCCCCTCCGACCACCACCAATCATTCACACTAGGCAATGTGGGTGAAGTGTCTTGCCTAAGGACACAACAACAGAACTTGGTCCGAGCGGGACTCAATCCTCCGACCTTCGGGTTGGGGGACCAACTCTCTAACCACTGAGCCACTGTCGCCAGACTGTGAAAATTGAACTGTTGCACTGATGGGTGGCAGCATCATGTTGTGGGGTTGTTTTGCTGCTGGAGGGACTGGTGCACTTCATAAAATAGACGGCATGAGGGAAGAACGTGTGGAAATTGTGAAGCACCATATCAAGACATCAGACAGTGGCCGTCATAAAGCCCAGAACAGTCTGGTGACATCACTTCCTGCCGTATGAATCCTCAAAGCGCTGGCGAATGTACTGGTCCGATCTGATTGGAGGATATTTGTCAGAGCCGTCGCAGCAGGTAATCACAGCACTGTCGTCGGGCTGCATGAAGAAGGCCAGAGACTGACGCTGCGAGAAGTCGCCAGGAGGGGGCAGCTGCACGCGGTGAACCTAAGGAGAAGACACAGGTTCTGGTTTAGTCCTGCCCCAGTCCTGCCCCAGTCCTGCCCCAGTCCTGCCCCAGTCCTGCCCCAGTCCTGCCCCAGTCCTGCCCCAGTCCTGCCCCAGTCCTGCCCCAGTCCTGCCCCAGTCCTGCCCCAGTCCTGCCCCAGTCCTGCCCCAGTCCTGCCCCAGTCCTGCCCCAGTCCTGCTTTTGATGTGGTGTCCTGTCTGGATGTATTTTGAGTTTGTAGTGAAGAAAACCATTTGACTTTTGTTTATTTAAACTGAGAAGACGCTGAACTCTGTAATTACTGGGCCTATCCACATGGTAAAAAAAACAAAAAACTCAGATATTAACCCTAAACCAGGTCTAAACCGGGTCTAAACCAGGACTAAACAGGGTCTAAATCAGCTTTAAACTAGGACTAAACTAGGCCAACACGTCTGGATTAGTCCTTTGTCTGATTCAGGAAATGAAAAGTTTCTGTTCCGGATTTTTTCTGTCTTAAAAACATGAAAAACAGAACTAGGTCATTTTAAACAGTTTGGTCCAAAGTTATTCCTCACTCACTTTATGCTTTCTGAACATCATAGTTATTAACCACAAGTTTATAAGCTTTTCACAACTCTCAAAGACCAGAGTGGAGTTTGGCTGTCATAATAAATCTAACAACAACTAGCATGCTAGCAGTGCAATTCCTGATTGTCAGATTTTGTAAAAAGCTGCTTATGCAATAGATCTGTACGGGGGCAGATTCATGAGGGGGTTCAGTGACTTTTAATATGTAAAATCGTAATTGTTTAAATGTCCCATAATGCACTGCTCTTTGATCTCTGTTCTAATGTTTCCTCATCACAAACAGACCTTGAGTTGTGTTGCGTTTAATTCCACATGTTTAACTCACAAACCCTGCATATTTAGGCTGAGTTCTTCTCTCAAACATAAAAAACTCAGTTCCACCTTGTGATGTCATCATGTGGTAATACAGGAAGTTCTCCACTGTTTTTTTAAACTCCATACAACTTCACTGGAATCATCTGGATCATTTCAGACCCGGAATTGCCACTGAACTAAAGCTGTTAAATTGAAAACTACCACTTCATGACATCACAAGGTGGAACAGATCATTTTGAGCTTTCTAGATGTAGACAGACTAATTATAAAGGATTACTCAAACATGTGTGAATGAAACAAAACAACCCCTGGTATGAATAAAGTTCACAAGTTAGTTTGTGTGATACAGGATCCTTAAAGTGAAATAATAATTGTTTAAATGTAAAAATAATTAAACTTACGGCAGAGATGAAGGTGTCACTGGTCCAGCGCTGCATCATGTCGGCAATGTTAATGAGGACGGCTCCAGGGAGACAGGGAGCAGAGATGAACTCACCTGAGACACTGCGCACCTGAGACAGAGACACCTGGTTTAGATCTGGTTTGGACCAGGTTAGGCCCAGTTTAGAGCTTATTTAGTCGTGGTTCGGTCGTGGTTCGGTCGTGGTTCGGTCGTGGTTCGGTCGTGGTTCGGTCGTGGTTCGGTCGTGGTTCGGTCGTGGTTCAGGTTCGGTCGTGGTTCAGATTCGGTCACCTGGATTCCTGGGGAGCTCTGAAACAGCAGTGTGATGCTGCCGTAGTCCGAGTGCTCTCCACACCGGAGCTGACCCGGTTTGACCTTGTCCCGATCAATCGGGGGGTAAAAGTTAGAACGCAGAGTCGTACAGTTCTCCGGTTCTGAAAAACACCCGACAATCAGACAGGAGCAGAGCCAGAGGAGCAGAGCCAGAGGAGCAGACAGGAGCAGAAAGTGAGGAGCAGACCGGAGCAGAGGAGCAGACAGGAGCACTTGCCTCTAGTGCTATACTAAAATTTCAAACTAGATTTCGATACCAGGATGATAAAAACTCTTTGTTTAGACTATAGAATGTGATTTTCCACATGAAATGGTAGTACTTTATTTCAGTGGCGGGCCGTGCATTTCACCCTTGGGCCTTCAGTGACGTCCCACTTACACATTACAGCATCACCTCAACATAGGCTCATCAAGCAACACTTAATTTCAGGGGCATTTAAAACCAATGAGCTGCATTGCATTCACAATTAAGAGCAGGAAACTAAGTTCACAGATACTGTCAAAAATGTTAAATAAAAATGTGATTTAAAGATGCCAAACAAAATGCCACCAATAAACTGCACAATGTCGCAGTTTCATATAAGGCACCAACCAGACAATTAAAAACAATGTTCTTGAAAAATAAAGTAAAGAGATCATTTGCATTTTTGACAATAGCCCATACAACAGCAAATTACTGAAAATGTGAAGCAGCTGAGGCTGAACAAACTTCAGTGTAGTTTTAACTGAGGTGACTTCAATGTGCCATGTTATTATTAACATTATAAATTAACTTTTTCATTGTGGAGCTCCGTCTCCCTGCGTGACACTGAGCTGCGGGTCCACTCGAGTGTTTCCAAACGTTTTTAAACACACCGTAGCTTGTAAGTGCCCAGCCGTACAGCAGCAATACAGAGTTTCTCAGAAGCTATGAGCCACGGGTACTGTTCATAGTTGCTCTTCTGGAGATGGCAAACCATTTTCCTTGCGGGAACAGGTTAGCTAGCGCAGGGGTTGGCCGACCTCTTCTCATAATATCCAGCTTTCCGTGAAAGGCCTGTCTTGAAAATGGCGTGGAAAGTATATCTGAAACCAGATCAATCTCTTCTCGTCCTTCGGCCATTATGGATTAAAAATACAGCACTAGCTGTTGGATCGCTGGGTTTAGTTTGACATTCTGCAAAATGCCTCCTTTCTGGCTTTAAGAGTGCTTATTATTCAATCACAGGACATGTACAGTCCAGTTCACATACGCCCTTCTAGTTGCCCCTGGAATGCAGAATCGAGATCTGATTGGCTATTGAAACTGACTGTGTCTGTGTCTGCTTACAGTGGATGGGGCCTGTTCTATTGATTCTGAAGGTCCCAGGAAAATGAAATTTGCCTGACAACACAAGCTAGCTGAAATATAATTTGGATAAAAACTCTACCACAATAAACAACATTGAATGTCACGCAACTAAAAGGGATATAATATGACATAAAGAGAACAGAGAATATAGAATATTTTTGTTTACATATTTAGGAAAATAAAATAAATTTACTTTTCTGAGCATGTTTAGGCCAGTAGAGAAGGCCTTGCTGGCCCTTACAGCCCACCACTGCTTTCTTTTCTATTTCCATGTGTCCTTATATCTGTGTAATCCCTCAGTGTCCATCTAGGTTCATAGTGGTCCATGGGCGTACACTAGTCTATGTGTCTTACACATGTTCTGATACAGCTCAAGATCATTCTAAAGATATTCAGGAAAGGTTCATTTCTATCAATGGGACTTTTTTTACTCTTGATACCTGCCAAAAATGAGGATCTAGTTTCAATACTATTGTTAGTATCAATTAGTGTCCGGTTTTCGATTCTTTGATACCTTTGACAGCACTACTCACCACCAATCTTGCTGTGGTCCTTGACAAAAGTCTCTGGGGGCAGGTGGAGGCTGAGGGCGAGGAGGCGGAGCACTCTGAGGCCGAGGGCAGCGCAGCGGTGGAAAAAGGAAGTCTGCACCTGCCGGAAGTCTGAGAGAGCGCCACCTGTGGGCCACGGCTGCACAACACACACAGACAGAGGGAGGACAGGTCCACACAGACAGGAGGACAGGTCCACACATACAGAGGGCGGACAGGTCCACACAGACAGAGGGCGGACAGGTCCACACAGACAGAGGGAGGACAGGTCCACACAGACAGAGGGAGGACAGGTCCACACAGACAGAGGGAGGACAGGTCCACACAGACAGGAGGAGGACAGATGCACACAGACAGGGGGAGGACAGGTCCACACAGACAGAGGGAGGACAGGTCCACACAGACAGGAGGAGGACAGGTCCACACAGACAGAGGGAGGACAGATGCACACAGACAGATGCACACAGACAGGAGGAGGACAGATGCACAAAGAGAAGACATGTGCACACAGACAGGACAGGTGCAGTTAGAGCAGTGAAGGTTTGTGCCTTAGACCAGATGCAGTTTAGAATCTTTCATGATCAGACGGTCAGACTGCTCTGGTTGCTGTGTTCTATAGTTCTAATCTCTGACACCCGTGGATCATTATGTTATAATTTGCACATTTTAAAACAAACTGCGGTGCCCAATGGGAGCTGACGTCGCCGTAAACGTCACAACAAACCACCACATGCTGTCGGCGCCCCCTCTGGATAGCTGCACATCACACTAACGAGAAGACAATTTTTTTCATTTGTACTGAAACAGTAGACGTGTAACAGTGGAGGTAAAAACAGGAGTATATTGGAAAAATGGCATCTTGAAAATAAGCGGGCTAAAATCCCTCTCTGTTAGAGCCTGATCTGGTCTCTTTTGCTAAGCAGGGCTGGGCAGGACTTGGATGGGAGACCGCTGGGAATACCAGGGGCCACCACTGGCAAAATCTGTCTAGTTGTGTGTGCTGTATGCGGTCAGTACAGGGCAGTCTTACGATGTTTGGAGACAGCAGAGTTGTGTTGAAGCTCTCCTTCAGGTCTCCAGGGCGAGCAGGGTTCAACCTAAAAACACATTTAGACCAGACTTAAGACCAGACTTAAGACCAGACTTAAGACCAGACTTAAGACCAGACTTAAGACCAGACTTAAGACCAGACTTAAGACCAGACTTAAGACCAGACTTAAGACCAGACTTAAGACCAGACTTAAGACCAGACTTAAGACCAGACTTAAGACCAGACTTAAGACCAGACTTAAGACCAGACTTAAGACCAGACTTTAGACCAGACTTTAGACCAGACTTTAGACCAGACTTTAGACCAGACTTTAGACCAGACTTTAGACCAGACTTTAGACCACGCTTAATAGTAATATTTGAAGTAATGTTTGTAGTAGTAGCAGTATTCACAATAGTAGCAGTATTCACAGTAGTTGTACCTTTCGGTTTCCTTTGGGACCCAGCCGTGGTTGCTGTCGTTCTCATAGCGCCCCCTGCTGTACACACGCTTCTGTTCCTCTGACAGAGAAAAAAACTCCAGCGACATGTCCATCACACGAGACACCTGCAAATACAAGTTATGTGTTTTTAAAGTGCCTGTGTCACACAAGACTTCTGTTGAGCTCCATGTTTTAATGTTCCCTCTTCAAAAACAGACCTGGAGGTGTGTTTTGTTTCATTCACACATGTTTGAGTAACACTTTATCAGTCTGTCTACATCGCTAAAGCTCAAAATGTTCTGTTCCACCTTTATGATGTCATGAAGTCGTAGTTTTCAAGTTAACAGCTTCTTTTACCTTTAGTTCAGTAGAGATTAGCAATTTCAGGGCTGAAATAATCCAAATGATTCTAGTGAAGGAGTATGGAGTTTAAAAACACAGTGGAGCACTTCCTGCATTACCACAAGACATCACAAGGTGGAACTGAGTTTTTTTCTGTTTGAGAGAAGAACTAAATAAATATGCATAGTTGTGTGTTAAACATGTGTGGTATGTTTGTGACGAGGAAACTACATTAGAACAGAGACCAAAGGATAGTGTAATATGGCCCAGCGATACGGCTGCTCATTTTGGTGCCATTTGTCAACACAATCAGAACATGCAACGAAATATGGGCAAAGCTGCAGAGCTTTATTTTGTCCAGAAATATAAAACTCTATATACAGTCTGTGGCTACAGCACAACATCCACATTTGTGTCTGACCCTTGTGAGTGAAAGGTCAATGACAAACAAATTATGTTTAATTTAATTATAAAGAGCAGCTGAGGATTAGAAAAACTGGAGGAAAAAGTCAGATATAATACATAAGCAGCTCCCTCAGTTTAATGAGGGTTTTAACAGCTTCAGTATCAGAGAACGAGTCCAAAGACCAAAGTACTTTCTTCATATAAAAGCCATAAATGTGAATCCGAAAGTATAGGATCAGATAAAGAGGGTGGGCTGTGTAATGAATGAGGGTTTAGAGGCACCGCTTCGGATCCTTGTGTCCTGAGTTTTCGGGTTTAGTGCAGTAAAAGTTTAGCATAAAAGTGTATTGTTTAAATTGTTGTGTCTCTGCAGATCTGTGTGAGTTTAACCCGCGCAGTGTCTCTTACAATGGAGATATAGAGCAAGACTTGTTCCTGAATATTCTGCCCAAGTGGCGCCCTTTTCCCCACGCCCACAGTCTTATCCTGAACACACATTATACAATACAGGTCCAGATGTTCCTCACCTCTTCCTGGGTGATCCCCGTGTTCTTCAGAAACACGAAGCCCACCCGCGTGAACGCGTCGTGGAGCTTTGTGCTAATGATTTCCTGCTCGGCCCTTGATACGCGCTCGGAGTCAACCTCCAGGCTGTACAAGCCGAAATCCACCACCGGGATCTCACTCATCGTTACGCAAGTCTGCACCGGGTTTACGCCGGGTTTACATGGATCTAACGGGTTTAAACAGGAGTCCGGAGCGGAGACAAAGTGTGAACGTGTCCCATAGAAACTCTCCCGAAGTGGACTGCCAGGAAACTACTGTTGTTTATTGTTTTACAACGATTGGCCATTACCGCCACCTACTGTTCTGGAGTATGAGTCAAAGGGTAGGCTCACACTCAGTGCACTCAAAACAATATTAAAAATGAAAAATAAAATAAAAGGAAAAAAAAAAATCAATCAATCAATCTGTATATATATATATATATGTATATATATATATATATATATATATATAATATATAAATATATATATATATATATATATATATATATATATATATATATATATATATATATATATATATATATATATATATATATATACTGACTTGACTTGAAGGTTGGCGGTGCAATTCCAGCCCTCACAGATGAATGCTGTCGTTGTGTCCTTGGGCAAGACACTTAACCCACCTCGCCCCCAGTGTCTGCGTACACTGGTGTATGAATGTGCGTGTGGAGTGAATGAATAATGACTATAGTGTAGCGCTTTGAGAGGCTTTGACAAGCTTGTAAAGCGCATTACAAGTGTAAGGCATTATTATTATTATTAGGATGTTTCCTAAAGTGAATTCTTTAAGGCCACTGTTAAAAGACTCTAAATTAACATGTTAAGTGAGCACACACACAACCAAAAAACCCAACCAAAAACATCTGGTGCCACCCATCCATTTTCTTCAGTTTATCCGGGCAGGGTTGCAAGGCAGCAGGGACTCCCAGACTTTCCACACTCCCACACACTTCATGAACCTTTCCACGGAGGCATCCAGGAGGCATCCAGAACAGATGCCCAAGCCAACTCATCTGGCTCCTCTTGACATGGAGGAAAAGGGGCTCTACTCCGAGCTCCTTCGGTGTGTCTGAGCTGCTCACCCTCTAAGGGAGCACCCAGTCACTCTGCAGTGGAAACTCATTTACAGTGGGGCAAAAAAGTCCTCCCACTTAAAAAGATGCAAGAGACCTGTAATTTTCATCATAGCTACACTTCAACTATGAGAGACAGAATGGGGGGGGGGGGAAATAATCCAGGAAATCACATTGTAGGATTTTTAATGACTTAACTGGTAAATTTCTATGTAAAATAAGTATTTGGTCACCTACAAACAAGAAAGATTTGTGTCTCTCACAGACCTGAAACTTCTTCTTTAAGAGGCTTCTCTGTCCTCCACTTATTACCTGTATTAATGGCCCCTCTTTAAACTCATTATCAGAATTAAAGACACCTGTCCACAACTTCAATCAGACTCCAAACTCCACTATGGCCAAGACCAAAGAGCTGTTAAAGGACACGACAAAATTGCAGAACTGCACCAGGCTGGGAACTGCAATAGATAAGCAGCTTGGTATGAATAATTATTTATTAATTATTAGAAAATGGAAGACGTACAAGACCACTGATAATCTCCCAGTCTGGGGCTCCTGTAACAGTTCTGCCTGTTTATGTTTATCCCCATCCAGCTCCATGTTCCGGTCCTTCTTTTGTTCCCTCCCTGTTTTCCCTGCGTTTGGTAATCAGCCCAAGGTAGCCCATATATACTCTCTCAGTTCAGTCACTTCTTTCTAGATTGTTGAACACTCAAGCGCTACATCTGAAATAATCTGTCTGTTTTTCTGATATCCTGAACATGCATTTGTCCCTGCGTCTGAGTTACCTGTTCCCAAGTTTATTTCCCCAGTCTGTTCCCAGCTGAATTACCAGTATTGGAAGACATTCCTGTTGATATTAAATGAGACACTTTCCTCAGTTCTTTACTTGCCTGATGTTCCATATTCTGTATTACCTGCTAAAGGACACTTTCTGTTATACGTATTAAGACATTTGGCTGCACTCCTTGTGTTGCATTTGAGTCCAATTCACGTACGTGACAGCTCGATGCAAGATCTCACTCCATGGGGTCAAAATGATCACAAGAACCACACGGGGGGCCTGGTGAATGACCTGCAGAGAGCTGGGACCAAAGTAACAAAGGCTACCATCAATAACATACTACACCACCAGGGACTCAAATCCTGCAGTGCCAGACGTGTCCCTCTGCTTAAGCCAGTACATGTCCAGGCCCGTCTGAAGTTTGCTAGAGAGAATTTGAATGATCCAGAAGAGGATTGGGAGAATGTCATATGGTCAGATGAAACCAAAAAAGAACTTCTCATCTTTGGAGGAGTAAGAATGCTGAGTTGCATCTAAAGAACACCATACCTACTGTGAAGCATGGAGGTGGATCATGATTTGGGGCTGTTTTTCTGCAAAGGGACCAGGACGACTGATCCATGTAAAGGAAAGAATGAATGGGGCATCGTGAGATATATCGTGTATCATGAGATTTTGAGTTGAAAACCTCCTACCATCAGAAAGAACAGTGAAGAACGTGGCTGGGTTTTTCAGCATGACAATGATCCCAAACACACTGGGCAACGAAGGAGTGACTTTGTAAGAAGCATTTCATGGTCCTGGAGTGGCCTATCCAGTCTCCAGATCTCAACCCCATAGAAAATCTTTAGAGGGAGTTGAAAGTCTGTGTTGCTCTGCGACAGCCCCAAAACATCAGAGCTCTAGAGGAGATCTGCAGCAACAGTGTGTAAAAACCTTGTGGAGACTTACAGAAAACGTTTGACCTCTGTCATTGCCAACAAAGTGTTTATAGCTAAGTATTGAGATGAACTTTTGTTATTGACCAAATACTTATTTTCCACCATAATTTGCAAATAAATTCTTCTTCTTCACACTTGGTTGCAAACCAGCCCAGTGTCTGCTGTGGGTCCCAGTTTGATGAAGGCATCAGGACAACATCACATCATCCACAAACAACAGGGATGAAACTGGAAACTGAACTCCCTCTGGCCCTTGAACCACACCCATTCGGCCCCTGGCAGCGCCTTGAAATTCTGTCCATAAAAGCAATTAACAGAACCAGTGACAAAGGGCAGGCCTGGTCCAACGTGCACTAGGAACAGGCCTTACTTACTGTCGGCAATGCGAACACAGCTCCTGCTCTGGTCATATGGGGACTGGACAGCCCTTAGCAAAGGGCCCCGGACCCCATACTCCCGAAGCACCCCCCAAAGGACACCACGAGGGACATGGTCAAATGCCTGCTCCAGATCCACAAAGCACATGTGGACTGGTTGGGCAAACTCCCCTGAACCCTCAAGCACCTGATGGAGAGTGTAGAGCTGATCCAGTGTTCTGTGACCAGGACGAAAACCACACTGCTCCTCCTGAATCCGAGGTTCGACTTCCGGGCAGATTCTCCTCTCCAGTACCATGGAATAGACCTTACCGGGAAGGCTGAGGAGTGTGATTCTCCTGTAGTTGGAACACACCCTCCGGTCCCCCTTCTTAAACAGAGGGGACACCACGGTCTCCTAGTCCAAAAGTACTGTCCCTGATCTCAACGCAATGTTACAGAGACATGCCAGCCAAGACCCACAACATCCAGAGACTTAAGATACTCGGGACGGGTCTCACCCACTCCCACAGCCTGGAGGTGCTTTAGCAAGTGAGTTAGTCACGTCAGCCAGGGTGATGGATGAGTCTGCCTCCAGGTCCCCAGTGGGATTGAGGAGATCCTCAAAGTATTCTTTCCACCGTCGGACAGTTTACCAGAATCTCTTTAAGACCTTCTTAGCCTTCCTCCATGGCCTTCTTCTACCGTACGAGCTGCTGCACACTTGGCCCACCGGTACCAATCAGCTGCCTCAGGAGTCCCACAAGCCAACAAGGCTCAATAGGACTCCATCTTTAGCCTGATAGTATCCCTTACTTCCGGTGTCCACCACCAGGTTGCTGCCATGACAAGCACTGCATAGCTACGAGCGGCCGCATCGACAATGGAGGCGGAGAACATGGCCCACTCGGACTCCATGTCTCCCTATGAGATCTGGAAACTGTTCAGGAGGTGTGAGTTGAAGACTTCACTGTTCCCTACTGACCCTCACAGTACGCTTGGGTTTGCCAGGTCTGTCTGGCTTCCTCCTCTGCCAGTGGATGCAACTCACAACCACGTGGTGATCGGTTGACCCCTCTCTCCACCCGAAAGTCAGGTGACACGACAACAGTCGATCATCGACCTCTGACCTAGGGTGTCTTGGTGCCACAAGTACCCTTGTGCTCAAACATGGTGTTTGTTATGGGTTAGCAAAGAAGTCCAGGGGTGAACTTCAACACGTGGAGCTGAGCTGTGGGGCAAAAAGCAAGCCTACACCAGCTTGGTGCCTCTCCTCACGGACAACACCAGAGAAATAGAGAGTTAACTCAAGAAGTTGGGTTTCAGAGCCCAAGCTGTGTGTGAAGGTTAGGCTGACTATATCTAGTGGGTAGCGCTCAACCTCCTGCACAAGCTCAGGTTCCTTCCACCCAGCGAGGTGAGATTCCATGTCCCCAGAGCTAGTCTCTGTGTCCAGTCGTCAAGGGCAGATCTGGTCGTCGAGGCCCCTGCCTTCGTCTGCCACCCAAATCTCTCTGCACTGGCCCCTTATGGATCCTTCCACCTGTTCCCTGCTAAACTAGTGGTGCGGATACTTAGCAACACTGTCAATCAAACCTTTTGCAAAAGCTAGTGGGCGCGACCTCGGGGAAAGAAATAATAATAATATAATGCCTTACATTTGTAATGCGCTTTATCAAAGCCTCTCAAAGCGCTACACTGAAGTCATTATTCAAAGCACCTGATTTGTCTGTTATTAATGTTCATATCTTGAATTACGAACACAATAGCAAAATAAAAACACCCAGATCATGTAGAACTGGTTCACAAATTGATTACTTTTCATCTAGAATTGTAAATATTCCACAACAGTACTCACGGTCTGAATATGGAACATGGTCCAAATATGGAACTTGGCTCCAAATTTGCACCTTTAACTGTTAGCCTCGATGAGTTTCATTTGACTGCAGCCGAACACTATGGGTGACATCACACTCACTAAGTCCACTTCTTTATACAGTCTATGAGTCTGCCACTTTCTACTGTATACTTACTAGTTAATGTAGATCCTATTCATACTTGGATTCTTCTGTTAATGTCGTAATGTGGTGTAAACGGACCAAATGTGCAGGCCGGGAGCGTTTAAACAGTGTTTATTTACAGCAGGATAATTAAGCACGAACACACAGATACTGAGTCTTAGGGTAACAGGGAGCGGGACGGGGAGCCAGGAGTCGGGACCAGGTAACACCGAGAGCAGGAACGAGAAGCCGGAACGCGGGAGCAGGTAAGACCGGATAGCAGGAACGAGGAACCAGGACACGGAGCAGGCGAGACCGGACAGCAGCGGAACGAGGAACCGGGACACGGAGCAGGTAAGACCGGACAGCAGGAACGAGGAACCAGGACACGGAGCAGGTAAGACCGGACAGCAGGACGAGGACCCAGGAACGAGGCACAGGTGAGAGCGAAGACGAAGAGCCAACAGCGAAGAGCAGGTGAGAGTGCAGGAGCCGTGAGCTGAGTACAATTGAGTGCGTGGGTAAGACAAACAGGTTACCAGGAAGACGAGACGGGAGCTGGACGGGAGATGCAGGCATGCGGAGGATCCGGGAGCAGAGGTCTGGAGGAGAACACAGGAGTAGTTCAGCATTCACACAAAATCAGCAAGTGGAATCCCAGAGAGAGCAGAATAGCTACGTTTTTCACACGGACGGACTTGCACCGAATGAATGGGCCAAGTCCCATTTATCCTCCACAGCTGGTAGCTCATCAGCGTAGACGAGGTGCAGGTGCGCGTGGGAGGAGCAGCGCTCCGCCCAGCTCCGGAGTGACAGGTGAGGGAGGGGGAGAGGAGACACACGAGGCAGGAGACAGGGAAACAGGACGTGGATCATGACAGTTAAAGAAAAAATCTTGGAGTCAGGGTCTTTAACTGGATCAAACTCCTCGTTTTTGTGCTTGATTAAAAGGCCCTCCCTCCACAGCATGCCATACACCTTTTCAATATCAAAAAAAATCCTGCTAATATTAACTCTTTATTTGCCTGGGCTTTCCTGATTGCGTAATGACAGCATTAGTTGTGTTTCTCTCTCCTGAAGCCGCTCTGATAGCTGGCTAAAAGGAGAGCCCTACATCTCTCATTTGTTCCATCAACTTGTACAGGTTCAATGTGAGAGTGACTGGCCTGTAGATACCTGACTTAGATGTTTTTTTCCTCAGACTTTCTGATTGGTATCATTACTGCCTCCTTCCAAGTGCATGGGCACTCCAGCTGAATCCAAACTGTTCATTAAATACAACAACCTTTTAAGTACCTCCCTACCAGGCTTCTTCAGCATTCAGCTTTGATGTCTTTCGAGCCCTGTTGACTTTGTTGCGTTTAGTGCCCTGTTGACTTTGTTATCTTTAGAGCCCTGTTGACTTTGTTGCGTTTAGTGCCCTGTTGACTTTGTTATCTTTAGTCCCTGTTGACTTTGTCATTGTAAGAGCCTTGTTGACTTTGTCGTTTTTTTAGAGCCCTGTGAGTTTCTCATCTTTAGAGCCCTGTTGACTTTGTTGCGTTTAGTGCCCTGTTGACTTTGTTATCTTTAGAGCCCTGTTGACTTTGTTGTCTTTAGTGCCCTGTTGACTTTGTGGTCTTTAGTGCTCTATCGACTTTGTCGTTTTTAGAGCCCTGTTGAGTTTCTCATCTTTAGTGCCCTGTTGACTTGGTTATCTTTAGAGTCCTGTTGACTTTGTTGTCTTTAGTGCCCTGTTGACTTTGTGGTCTTTAGTGCTCTATCGATTTTGTCGTTTTTAGAGCCCTGTTGACTTGATTATCTTTAGGGCCCTGTTGACTTCATCATTTTTAGTGTCCTTGTCATTTCTTCTATAGTAAATAATTAATCCAAGTTGTGGTCTGTTCTTGTCTTCTCTTTAGTGCTTCCATTGCTCTAGTCTGCTCTGTTCTTTTTGCCATTTCTGAGAAGTTATCATCATCATCATCATCATCATCATCATCATCATCATCATCATCTTTATTTGTTTCAGACATTTCTGTCTTGAGTCCACAAAGCAAATCAAAATACACAGTCTGAAAAAGGAATAGGCAGAAGCCTGAGCTTATAACGCCTACACCTTTTATACTAAACATAAGGAGCTGCTACATTCAACAGTGTATACAATATAAACAAAAAACAAGAAAGCATAAATCAGCATTCAACATGAGTTTATGATTTTCTTTTTGTACAAACTTTTAAAATGGCTCAAAGTTCTGCAATCTTTAATATTATCATCTAACCTGTTCCAAACATTTACTCCAACAGTTGAAATGCAGTGCTGTTTTACATTTGTTCTGACACGTGTTTCAGTACTGTGAATCATAGGAACATTTCTGGCCATAACCTCTGCTCTGAATCCTATTCTAAGATTAGGACAGCCCCATTCCCACCAATCTCCTCCCATCCTCCTGACTATTGCCCGTACATCACCACAGAACTTGACCACTTTTCCCATTTCACTGACTTCTTGACCTGTACCTCTGTGTTCCTCCACTGGATGAGGTTTGGCATATTAATCGCCCTTCTAAGGCTTTGTTTTGTTCCTTTACAGCGGTTTGACACCCCTTTCTCCAGGCCTGGTCTGGTGCTCTGTGAGTCATCCATGTGGCCCACAGCTTATTCACACAGCTTCTGGAACTTGCACCTTGTCCCCAACCGAAAAGAAAATGGGAAAGTGGTCCCTCCCCAGAGCAGTATCTATTCTGATGGTCCACTGGCTGACTCCTGCAAAGATACTATGGGTCTGTGTGTGGTCCCCATCCCTCGCACTCTGAGCACCTCAGGGATAGACTTCCTGCTGTTGTCCTGGTTTATTCCTAGTTTATTCCTGGTTTAGTCCTGGTTTAGTCCTGGTTTAGTCCTGGCCTCCTGCTGGTGCCCAGAGTCAAGACTAAACATAGGGAATCGGTGTTTCAGTTTTATGCAGCTAAAACCTGTAACAGTCTTCCTGAAGATGTGAGACAGGCCTCTACTTTGACAATGTTTAAATTCAGGCTCCAAATTGTTCTGTTTAGCTGTGCCTATGAATGAAACATTTTTATTCTGCACGCTTGTGCATTTTATGTTGATTATATATGTTTTGATTTGCTGTATTGTGATTTGAATGTCTTTCTTATTCTGTAAAGCACTTTGAAATACTTTGTGTACCAATTGTGCTATACAAATAAACTTGCCTTGCTTCATCCGCCCCTATGACCAGCCACCCTCTGTCCAGTCATTGTTCTCTTATTACTTCTGCATGCAGTTTCTGAATGTTGTGCTCTCATTTCCTCTTTTCACAGTCAGCATATGCAACACTATGGGCTCCTCCACAATTACAACACTTGCTGGACTCCAGTTCCACACTCCCCCATACTCATGAACTCCCCATACTCATGACTCCACCACACTCATGCCACCACGAGCACATCTTCTCTTCTCCTTACAGCTCTTAGTCATACTAGACATTAACATGTGTGAAGGCTCTGTCCCATCCTCCAGGAAAACCTTTGTTATCTTATCTGTGCTCAGGTGTAAAAGTTAATTATCTCATGGATGTGAAACAAATGTCACTGCTTTGAAATGCATGTAGCTTTGTCATTCTGGTATAAATACTCAGAGCTCAGATGCTTGTTAGGAGACTTGGGACCAGGGGGAGAGACACTTGGGACACCAGAAGGCTACTGGTCTGTGGCCAGGGCAGACCGGGGCCCTGTCCTGCTGTAGCAAAGAATACATCTTTAAGTATTTCAAAACTCACCAGGCTTTGTACATGGATTATTATTCATCAATAGAAATAGTATTTTTTAGACAACAATAATGGTGTCAGAAGTGTTATTCGTGAGCGGTCGTCCAGAACACAGTATAGATGGAATTTTGTCTTTCAAAGAAGAACATGGATGGGCATTGGTTTCTATTCTGGATCACCACCGCTGGATTCAAACAATTTTACCCAGTGTGCTTTTACACTACAGACTTTATTTCATTTGAAAGAGGAAATCTATCATCTACAAAGACTGACTAAGACTAAATCAAAGTATGTATTTTGGAAATGCAAAATGCATAACTGGAATTCTCTAAACATACCCAAAGGTTTTAGTACTGACTGTATACCATTTTTGAATTATCTCACAAAAGCTAAAACTCCCATATTACAATTGCTTGATTGGACTTTTTCAGTCTTTTTGGCTCCAAGCTCTCATGTGTGTACCACCATGCTGCTATAACACCAAGATGCAGATACAGTTCCAACAATAATGGTCCTCCGCCACTCCTGATTTTCTCACTTTTGGGACTCAGTTGATAGACCGCTCACCCTTTTAAGCCACTGAAACTAAGCTGTGGAAGTTACAAAAGCTAAAACAAAAATGTGGAGCAAAAAGAGGATTTGGACAAAAAAAAAAAAAAGGATTCCAAATGAGGAGCCAAGTCATGTTGTGATATCAAAAGTAAAGCAGCTGAAACCCTCTATGAAACAACACAACACTCTTTTATTTATTTATTTTTTTTTTTTGACTGGGACAATGTGTATTAATAAACAGACATGAAACAACATGAAAGTAAATACACCAGATTATAGCCAAAGGCTAGTTTCCATCTGTTGTCCCAGGGGCTGGGGTCACAAAAAGGGTCAAGTTAAAAATTGCACACTACATTCACCGCACAGTTCCCATGGTTGCACATTCCACACAATTGCACATTCCACAGTTGCACATTCCATTCATTGCACAAATACATTTATTATTGCACATTAATATTGCACATTCCATTCATTGCACAATCCCCATTCTTTCAGTCAGTTTGGTCACCCATTCATTCAAGACAATTACATTCTACACCCAACCCCTTCATATTTTGCCCATACATGCAAATATGTCTCTGTGGAACAGTTAAAATGACATTGCTACTATAGATGACTGCATGATTGGTTAGACCATAACCAGTTTTTCATTTGAGCTTTAAAAGAACTGTATGTGGGACATTCTCTCAGGGCGACCGGGAGATTATTCCACAGGTTCCCACCTTGGACAGATAATACATTCTGACCAAAGGTGGTCGGTCTGTGGGGGATCAGCAGGTCATCTCTGGTGGTAGCTCGCGTGGCCCTTGCTAGACTGTCTTTATATTTAATGTACTCCTTTAGGGGTGGTGGTGCGAGGGACTGTAGGACCTTGTGAATTAGACAAGCTCTTTTAAGTTTGATCACGTTGTTAAAGTCCAGTAATCTATGCTTTTTCAGAACGTGACAGTGATGGTAGGAAATAGGTTTTTTATTGAGTATTTTTAGGCCTCTTTTATAGAGGTTTTCAATGGTTTTAAGTGTTGTGGGGCACCCTTTCCCCTCACTGTGATGCCCCTCCTGAGCTGACTGTGCCCCAGTCACTAGCTCCATCCCTGATCCAGGTCAAACCATGGGCCTCTGATGACTGTAGCTCCATCATTGACTAAGCTGTGAGACACCATGTAAAGGTGAACATGTTTTGCTACACTTTGCTTTACATAATGTGTATTATTGGAACCTACTTGAATTTATTCTCCAGAGTGAGGTTTAGGTGAGGTCATTATGGATAACTACCAAACATGTCATGTTTGTAGTTCCCCTCTGTAATGAGCTAATAAACAGTCAAATGAGTGGAAGTCCCTGTTATTTAGCGTCATTAGGTGAAACTCCTATTTAGGGTTACTAACTGGTAAAAAAGAAAAAAAGGTGAGAGTCCCTGTGTAGTTACGTGCAAAGACGGGCTGAACTTTTCTCATGGGGGAGAGTAAATTCAAAGGGGCAGTAAACCTCTGTCAGGTCTGAGAATGGATGTATTATGTACGTGCAAAAGGCATGAAGGAAAATGTAAATTTACATCAGGTCAACACTAAGACATTACCAACACTTGACTATTAAATATTTTACTTCTCTAGTTAACTCACAATGTTAAATGTGAAGAACTGTGAACATGTAAAAGAAAAAAAAAAAAAAAAAAGAAAAGTAAAGAAATAAAAAAAAAAAACTGAAAAAAGCAGAAATGAAAACTGATTCACTGCAGAAAATTGTGCTGAAGTACAGAGTGTGACACCAGAAGTCAACTGTACGTTTGTGTGTCCTTGGACACACAAACGTACAGAAGATAACTAAGCCAGCACCAATGCCTGCTCCGAGCAAAACTGACATGTGTATATACACATATATAAATGTGTCAAATGGGGAATATTACATTTGTTTTACAAAATTTAACTGTGAGAAGTGTTTTTAATTTGTTTCATTAACTACAAGACCTGTAACCTGACAACACCCTTGAAGACAAAGACAACCATAGTGAACCATGGTCTGAAGTCAGGAGATAACTTTCCACCTGGACCTGAACCAAAAGCACCTCCTGAGCAGGAGGACACATGGTCTTCTCTTGAGCAGGAGGACACATGGTCTTCTCCTGAGCAGGAGGACACATGGTCTTCTCCTGAGCAGGAGGACATATGATCTTCTCTTGAGCAGGAGGACACATGGTCTTCTCTTGAGCAGGAGGACACATGGTCTTCTCCTGAGCAGGAGGACACATGGTCTTCTCTTGAGCAGGAGGACACATGATCTTCTCCTGGGCTGAACCAGACCTACATCATTACAACCATCCTTCTTCACTGTCACTGAAGGAAAACTTTAGAAAAGTTCAGCAATTCATTTCTTTTTTTGTGACTCAAAAGAAGTCGACCTGTTCCTCGTGTCCCCAGCTACAGCCCTGAAGGACAACTCCAGAGACAAGCTGTGACCAGAAATGCCAAGCTACATGCGGACGGAGAGTACATCCATCTGTGTGGTCAGAGGGAGGAAAAAGGGACAGAGGACAAACGATAGGAAAGATTTAACTGAACAGCGCCACCATCATGTTAAAACAGCATTCATCTTGTGATAATAAATCACATTGGATGTGGACAAAATGAACTGAACACAACAATGTTCCTTAAAAATGAACTGTTAAATTTGCCTCCATCTCAGTCAAAAATAATGGAACTTCATCTTCATCTCCATGAACTGTTTTTTTAGTTTTTTTTTTTTTTTAGATCCACAATAATTATTATTAGTAGTATTTTTTTACACAACAGGGACATAGGCTCTTACTGGAAAACTAGAGAACGGAAGACCTTTTTTGACAGGTTTTCTTCTTCCTCAAAGTCACTTGTCTTTTGTAGAGTTCATTCTTTCTAATTGAATTATTGATTTTATCTTTGAGATCCTCCATTTTCACTACATCAAGTCCACTCCAGTAATGACTCCCCTGCATCGGCCCCCTCGTTCCAAACCCACTTGTCCTACACGGTGGTGGATGAAGTTCTCAGTTTGGTTACTTAAGTAAAAGTACAGACACATAGGTTAAAAGTTACTCAAGTGAAAGTAAAAATATCATAAACAATCAACTTAAGTAAAAGTATTTCACACAAGTGTTAAATGTAGTGATATTGATTTAAAATGACACATATTTTGGTCACAGTAACAATACAAATCACTTTTTAAATTTTTCTTATGAAGTTTGTGGATTTATTTTTGTTTGCTCAAAGCTGAAGGTTGACTTCAAAGACTTTAGTCAGAATGTTACCACAGACATGGTAAAAATATCCCCTTAAATCACTTTTTACTTCTCAGTCCAGTGTCTGTGTAATCCCTCAGTCGTCCAGGTCGGATCCTTAGCAAAAGACAAAATTTTACAACGATTTGTCCAGTTGACATATTTAAGCTTCGTCTTTTGCCATTTTCAGTCCAGTTCAAAAGTGTAGTGGAGTAGAATTACAGATACCTGATAAAGTAAAAAGTACCCACTGTAAAATCTACCTGAGTAAGGCACAGATACCTACAGATTCTACTTAAGTACAGTACTTTACTACCTGTACTTTGTTACCTTCCACCAGTGCAGTTGGGGAATCTTCTTGAAGGTGAAGTTAGCGTGGAACAAAGTGAGCAGAGGAATGACAGGAGCTAGCAAAGAAACTGATTCATATTGTCACTGCTGACCAAAATATGTATCATTTTAAATCAGTATTACTACATTTAACACTTGCGTGAACTTTTTCTAATACTTTTACTTAAGTAGATTTGTTCTTGTGATACTTTTACTTTTATTTGAGTAACTTTTAACTTCTGTATCAGTACTTTCACTTAAGTAACAAAACTGAGTACTTCCTCCAGCACCGCACATCTGCCCCCGCCTCTGCCCCCCTCACCGCACGCGCTCAACACCGGAAGCACACCGGAAGCACGCGCTCTCCCAACCTCTCCCAGCCTCTCTCCACCGCGCGGACCAATAGAAACCCCGATGTTAAACCTCTGAAAAAAATAAATAAATAAATAAAACAACACAAACTAAACAAAACAAAAAACAAAAAACAACCCCCCAAAAAACATAAAAACTTAAGAGAAAAGTTTCTGCACTGTGTATCATAAGAGGGACACGTGCTTATGTCACAGACCAGGACATTTGAACATGAAACATGAAATATGAATATGAAACTGTCACTCTCACAGACTCATATTTGAACTCTTGAACATTAATAATTTAGCCTAACCTGACCTGATCTGACCAATCACAGCGCTGCTTTATGCGCCACACCCAATCTCACCTTTGGTCCAACGCGCCTGTCCCAGCGGCCCCAGTGCTGGTTCAGACCCGTTTTAGTCCCGTTTTAGTCCCGTTTTAGTCCTGGTTCAGACGCCGTCATGTCGAACCCACGCTTGGACCCGATGCAGGACTCGGGTCACATGGACTCGGTGGACCGGGACTCGGCTCAGACAGACTCGGTGGACCGGGACTCGGCTCAGACAGATTCGTTGGACCGGGACTCGGCTCAGACAGACTCGGTGGACCGGGACTCGGCTCAGACAGACTCGGTGGACCGGGACTCGGCTCAGACAGACTCGTTGGACGGGGGCTGGTCCATTTCGTTCGCGGGCTGCGGCTTCATGGGGGTGTACTACATCGGAGCGGCTGCGTGTCTGCTCCAGCGGTGCCCGAGGCTGGTACACCGGGCCGCTCGCCTCTACGGCTCCTCTGCGGGGGCTCTGCTCGCGGCTATCCTCGCCGTGGGCATCCCGCTCGGTGAGTCCCGCCTCTGGGTCTGTCTTTGGTGCATTTATGGACTCAAACTTTCTGAATGAAAAATGGTCAACGTCACATCACAACATGTGGAACGGCATCTGACACATCACCACATCTGCAAATCAACTAGAGACATTTGACCTGCCACAGTCTAACACTACAGAGTTACAGGAGGATGGGAGGGCATCTGACACACAGGGGCACAGGAGGATGGGAGGGCATCTGACACACAGGGACACAGGAGGATGGGAGGGCATCTGACACACAGGGGCACAGGAGGATGGGAGGGCATCTGACACACAGGGGTTGAGGAGTGTTCTGTTGTGACTGTGGTGTGTTCCAGAGGAGGCGTGCTCAGAGCTCATGTCACTGGCTCGTGGCGCTCGTGCTCACAGACTGGGACCGCTGCATCCCGACTTCAACCTGATGCAGCGCGTGCACGACTTCCTCGTGCGCACTCTTCCCACCGACGCTCATGTGCATGCGTCCGGGCGCCTCTTCCTCTCTGTGACCCGAGTCCCAGACCGAAAGAACCAACTGCTGTCCGAGTTCAACAGCAATGAGGAACTGATACAGGTGAGACCAGGTATAGTCCGGGTTTAGTCCTTGTTTAGTCCTTGTTCGGTCTTGGTTAGGACCTGGTTTAGTCCAGGTTCGTCCCTGGTTTAATCTCGGTTCTGGTCTCTGTCTCTCCAGGCACTGATCTGCAGTTGCTTTGTGCCGTTTTACTGTGGAGTTTTTCCTCCCAAATACAGAGGAGTGGTGAGCTGACCTTTGATTTATTTGATAATAATAAATGAGTAAAATCAGAGATGGTTTATTAATATTAATAATAATCATATTTTAACCCTGATGCCCTGCAGCGCTACGTGGACGGAGCAGTCAGTGACAACCTGCCACGCTGTGACCAGAAGAAAACCATCACCATCAGCCCCTACGCTGGAGAGAGCAACATATGCCCCCAACCCCAGTACACGAGCCAGATACTGCTACTACCGCAACAAGTACTGTTACTGCAACAAGTGCTACTACTGTAACAAGTACTGCTACTACTGTAACAAGTACTGCTACTACTGCAACAAGTACTGCTACTACTGCAACAAGTACTGCTACTACTGCAACAAGTACTGCTACTACTGCAACAAGTACTGCTACTGCTGCAACAAGCACTGCTACTGCTGCAACAAGTACTACAACAAACACCACAGTACACGAGCCAGGTACTAGTACTACAACAAATACTACTATTACACCAAACACCCCAGAGGTAGCTGTATGAGGTACTAGTACGACACAAACTAAGGCCGATTGGCTCCTGGCTCCTGCGTTTTTTTTTTTTGGCCACAGAAGTACCATTATGTCACTCTTCTATTTCAGGTTCTGTTCAACAACATGAGCTTCGAAGTCAACCCAGAAAACCTGTACAGAGTCACCAGCACCTTCTTCCCCCCAGAACCACAGGTCTGAACCAGGACTGGGCCGGGACCCAACTAGGCCTGGGACTGGGCCGAGACTGAACTAGGCCTGGGACTGGACTTCGACTGGGCCGGGACTGGGCTGGGACTGAACTAGGACTGGGCTGGGACTGGGTCGGGACTGAACTGGGTCGGGACTAGGCCTGGGACTGGGCCGGGACTGGACTAGGCCTGGGACTGAGCCGGGATTGGGCCAGAACTGGACTGGGCCAAGGCCCGGGACAAGGCCTGACTGTACAGAGTCACCAGCACCTTCTTCCCTCCAGAACCACAGGTCTGAACCAGGACTGGGCTGGGACTGAACCAGGCCTGGGACTGGGCTGGGACTGAACCAGGCCTGGGACTGGGCCGGGACTGGACTAGGCCTGGGACTGGGCCGGGACTGGACTAGGTCTGGGACTGGGCCGGGACTGGACTAGGCCTGGGACTGGGCCGGGATTGGGCCAGAACTGGACTGGGCCAAGGCCCGAGACAAGGCCCGGGCCCGGGACAAGGCCTGGGACTGATCCAGGACTGATTCTCTTCCAGGTTTTGGCTGAGATCTGTCAGAACGGGTTTGTGGACGCTCTGAGGTTTCTGCAGGAAAATGGTGAGATGTTTCTGTCGTCATGATTTTATTGTAAAGTTCCACATTATGGACACCAAAATGTGCCGGGTCATCTTTATGTTTAGACAATGAGATTTTAAATGGGACAAGCGAGATGAAGATGTGTTTTGTTTGTTTTTGTGTTTATTTGTAAAAAGCATAGACTGTATATATAAATGCACAAACCTGCTAGCTGCTGCGTTCCAAGCAGGAAGTGAGAAGGGAGCTTGGGCGCAGTTCCGACTCCATTGACCTTGGCTCCAATTCTCTTTCTCTGTAAAAACCCCTCTCATTGTAACTGTAACTTTCTCAGGTCTGGTGAACTGTGACGCTCCGGTGCAGCTTAGCGAGCCGAGGGAGCCGTGTTGTGAATGGGAACACATATTTCAACCAGACGAGAGAGAAATACAAACAAGCCAATCGGAGCTAACGAGAGAGGAGATCATCCAATCAGAGCAGAGGAAACTCAAGCCTCACTCGTGGCTTGACCCAAGAGTCACTGACAAACTGCCCCCAGAAATCAGGACAGGTGAGACTGAAACCGGGACCAGAAACCAGACTAGGACTAAGACCAAGGAGATCAGATGCCAGGACCAAGACAGAAGAGCAGTGTGTCTGTCTGTTTGTCTGTTTGTCTGTTTGTCTCTCTCTTTGTCTCTTTCTGCCTCTCTCTGTATTAAATCTCTTTTTTTTGTTTCAGTCTTGTGTGAATCGTGCAGACTCTCTGTCCCGTCCTCCGGCCTCTTCTCTCAAGTGCGGTTGTACCTGCGTCTGCCTAAGCCCCGCCCTCTTCGCTCGCCCTGGACCATCGCACGCAGGTTTTATATTTTACATGTATAAACTCAGTGGTTTCTGCATTATTCGTTCATTCTGATTTGCATTTTTGTCTTGTTGTTGTGAGGCTGGTGGAGTGGCTGCCTGACGCTCCCACAGACCTGAGTTGGTTCTACTCTGTGTTCAGCCCCATATGGAGAGAGGAGGAGGAGGAGCTAACGAGCAGGTACCTCCCGCTCCCCAGGCACCTCCTCCCTTATGCATGTTTGAGTAATTTTTAGTCTCCTGTATTCAAAAAGCTTTGATCTGTCCCTGTTTTCACCTCCACTGATACACACCCACTGACGTTCACACCTCATTCTCCAGTTTTAGTTTCTTAATCAGTGATACTCATAGGATTTGGCACCATCACCTAGTCATTTTGGTACAAATGAAAAAAAAAAATTGACTGCTCGCTAGTGTGATGTGCAGCTATCCATAGGAGGAACCGACAGCCGACAGCTTTGTTGTGATGACGTTTACGGCGATGTCGGCTCCCACTGGGCATCACAGTTTTGTTACGTGGAAATCAGCAGACTTTTTTCTTTTTTATTAAGTTGTTTTAGATTAATATTGCAATTAAAAATGTGCAAATTATAACATAATGATTCATGGGTGTCAGAGATTAGAACTATAGAGACACAGGCACAACAGGGCTGCTTTAAAGAGGAGGTATTCTGCAAAAATCAACTTTTTGTCATAATCTTTCTCCCATGTTCTAACGCTGCTGTTCATCATGATCAACCTTTAGATGTCATTCATGCATGTTTGAGTAATCTAGAGATCTCTCGAGGGCCCTATTCAAACCCTCCTTACAGTTAGCAGTACGAGCCTGTACGACACTGCCCACAAGCCTACGCCACCCATGCTCCCACATGACAATTCTCCATAAATATAAAAAAACATGATGCAAAACTGTACATATTAACTTGACAAACCTGACGTGATGAGCAGTAGTTTCATTAGTGGGATGTACGCTGATTATGCTGTGATAGCACTCTGAAGGTGGAGTGACTTAGTGCAGAGAGGAAAGGGAGGGGGGACTCAGTGCATCAAAAACAAAAGTGAGCCTTATAAAATCTGTTCAGTGTTACAGTTAATACCCCATAGAAGTCAAATACCACCTCTTTAAATATTATGTCTGGTTCTTTTCACAGTGAGGTTCCTCTTCGTCGCTGCAGAAGTCTCCCCTCTGGACTCGCTCTGTTCGACTGCAGTGAAAACGACCAATCTGCCCCCAAACACGTCCACCAAAATATGAACAGAAATATCCTAAATAGTCCCTTTAAACCCAAAACCAAACCCGCTGACATAACCCCGCCCTCTGCATTCACCTGGGACCAATCAAATGCTTTCATGCCACTGACCCCACCACCCACACCTGTGCACAGCCCCACCCCCAGCCCAGGTGCATCGTGGGGCTTCGGTTTGGGCCAAGCCGTGGACTGGATCCGGACTATTGGGAGCACAGTGTCACCTACAGGAGAGAGAGAGCACTGCAATAAATGACGTGAGAAAGCATAAGTGTGTGTGGTTATTCAGAGACCCGGTTTAGACTTGCTCTAGTCCTGCTTTAGTCTTGCTGTAGTCCTTGTACTTTAGTGACATCCTGTGGTAAATGTGTGAACTGCAATATTCTGCGCAAATATTGTATTCGTTCTAATCCATTTCGATCCATGAGGCATTTACGCGTTTGTCTGTTAAAAAAAAAAAAAAAACACCCAGAGTCGCGGGCTCCAGTAGTTATCGGATATTTAACTATAATTAGACCTAAAGAAAAAAAATGCAGCCAAATTGTCATATTCCAGCTCATTATGGGATGCGCGCGAGTCCACTGCCAAGTTGGGATATCTGATCCGGTTTGGTCCTGGTTTAGTCCTGGTTTGGTAATGGTTCGGTCCTGGTTTGGTCCTGGTTTAGTCCTAGTTTAGTCCTGGTTTAGTCCCAGATCAGTCCCGCTTTAGTCCTGCTTTAGTTCTTGTTATGGAAGCTGTGGTCTCACTGGCAGCCTGTTATGAAAACAGAGTCACGTGATCTACGGTTTTTCCATAAAAAAACATGAGGCATTTGAGGTTGCGCAACACGCGCCTCTGGACAGTTCAGACCAGTTTGGACTCGGGCCAAGAGATGAGGACCCGAGGACCAGAGCCAGAGCCCGGGCAAGTAGACATGAGGACCCGGGAAGAGGCGCCAGAGCCGGGGGTGACTTTGCAGTGGACCCGGGGAGAACTGACCTGCCGCGAGGAGAGAGAGACTCGGACAAAGTCTCCAGATCCCGGCTATAGCTTGAGAGAGACCCGGGGACAGGGAGCAGGTCTGAGCTATAGTTCAAAGACGACCCACACTGTGGACCCGTCGCTGCCCGGAGGATCAGGCTCGGACCCCGGCTGTGCTCCGCGATTCTCCCGCAGCCCCCGCAACCTCCTGGAGCCCGGGTGGAACCTCTCGTTCGCGGGCTGTGGCTTCAGGAGCGTGTACTACCTCGGGGCTCTCAGCTGCCTCCTGGAGCGCGTGCCCGAGCTCGTGCACGGCGCGGCCCGGTTCAGCGGCGCGTCCTCAGGGAGTCTCGTGGCCGCGGCGCTGGCGGTGAACATCCCCCTCAGTGAGTTTAATATAGTCAGAGAAGAGGAGGAGCTGAGGAGAGGAAGAGAGGTCCAGAGGAACAGAGGAGAGGGTCAGAGGAACAGAGGAGCAGAGGAGAGGGTCAGAGGAGCAGAGGAGAGGTCCAAAGGAACAGAGGAGAGGTCGAGAGGAACAGAGGAGAGGGTCAGAGGAACAGAGGAGAGGGTCAGAGGAGCAGAGGAGAGGTCCAGAGGAACAGAGGAGCAGAGGAGAGGTCCAAAGGAACAGAGGAGAGGTCCAGAGGAACAGAGGAGAGGTCCAGAGGAACAGAGGAGAGGGTCAGAGGAGCAGAGGAGAGGTCGAGAGGAACAGAGGAGAGGGTCAGAGGACAGAGACAGAGGAGAGCAGAGGAGAGGTCCAGAGAAACAGAGGAGAGGGTCAGAGGAGCAGAGGAGAGGTCCAGAGGAACAGAGGAGAGGGTCAGAGGAACAGAGGAGCAGAGGAGAGGGTCAGAGGAGCAGAGGAGAGGTCCAAAGGAACAGAGGAGAGGGTCAGAGGAGCAGAGGAGAGGTCCAGAGGAACAGAGGAGAGGGTCAGAGGAGCAGAGGAGAGGTCCAGAGGAACAGAGGAGCAGAGGAGAGGGTCAGAGGAGCAGAGGAGAGGTCCAGAGGAACAGAGGAGAGGGTCAGAGGAGCAGAGGAGAGGTCCAGAGGAGCAGAGGAGAGGGTCAGAGGAGCAGAGGAGAGGGTCAGAGGAGCAGAGGAGTGTTTGCTCTGATAACAGTGTGGACATACCCTCTGCTTTCTGTAGGTTTCATTCATAAACAGAGCAGTGACTTAATCTAAAGATGAGACATTTTCAGCCTATTTCATTTGTGTTTCTTTGGGTATTAGTCCTGGTTTAGTCCTGGGTTAGTCCTGGTTTAGTCCTGAGTTCTGGTTTAGTTCTGATTTAGTCCTGGTTTAGTCTTGGTGTAGTCCTGAGTTAGTCCTGGGCTAGTCCTGAATTAGTCCTCAGTTAGTTCTGGTTTAGTCCTGGGTTAGACCTGCCTTAGTCCTTGTTTAGTCCTGAGTTAGTCCTGGTTTAGTCCTCAGTTAGTTCTGGTTTAGTCCTGGTTTAGTCCTCAGTTAGTTGTGAGTTAGTCCTGGTTTAGTTCTGAGTTAGTCCTGGGTTAGTCCCGGGTTAGTCCTATTTTAGTCCTGGGCTCATCCTGGGCTTGTCCTGGGTTAGTCCTGGGTTAGCTCTGAATTCTGACCCTAGTCCGACTTTGACCGCATAGTAAAAGGTTCTTATCTAATCTGAACTACTGCTACAACCAAACAAACCAGGACTAACTCAGGACTAAACCTGGACCTGGTCAGTGAGCGGTGGCAGAGTGGTTAGCCCTTTCATCAAGGTTCTGGTATAGTCCTGGTTCACTCCTGGTTCAGTCCTGATTCAGTCCTGATTCAGTCCTTGTTCAGTCCTGGTTCAGTCCTGGTTCAGTCCTGGTCTATTGCAGGTGTGTTGGTGTCAGACCTGGTAGCCATGGCAGTGGAGGCGCGGTCTGTGGTTGGGGGTGTGTTCAGTCCCTCCTTCAGTCTGCAGCGGCGTGCTCGTGACTCACTCCTCAGTCTCCTCCCTCTTGATGCCCATGTGCACGCTTCCCGCCGCCTCTGCGTCTCCCTCACCAGAGTGCATGATGGGAAGAACCTGCGGGTCACGGACTTCAGGAGCAGAGAGGAGCTCGTACAGGTCATCCTCTGTACCTCTGTTTCTCCTCTGCACCTCCTCATCTTCTCTGCTCTTCTCCTATAAAACCCCTTTGTTTTTTTGTTTTTTTTTAGGTTTTATTATGCAGTTGTTTCTTTCCAGTTTACTGTGGATTCATCCCTCCAACCTACAGAGGAGAGGTAATACTATTACAACTACTTTTACTATTTCTATTGCTACTGCTACTACTTCTACTGCTACTACTAACTACTACTATTACTATTACTACTGTTACTACTACTGCTGCTACTACTACTTCTACTACTTCTACTGCTACTACTGCTACTACTATTGCTGCTACTGCTACTACTATTACTACTTATACTAATACTACTACTCCAGTCCTCCCTCCTCCCCTCCCTCTCTCTCTCGTAGCATTACAGAGGCTCAGTGATAACCTCCTCTCTATTCTTCCCTCCTCTCTCCCCTCCTCTCCTCCCTCTCCATCTCTCTCTAGCGTTACATGGATGGGGCGCTCAGTGATAACCAGCCTCTGTCTGAGCTCCCAAACTCGCTCCTGTTTTCTCCTTTCTCCGGAGAGTCTGACATCTGCCCCAAAGAATCTGGCTTCTCCTCTGTGCAGGTCAGACCCTAACTCTGACCACTGAATGACCCCTGTGCAGGTCAGACCCTAACTCTGACCACTGAATGACCCCTGTGCAGGTCAGACCCTAACCCTAACACCTGAGTGACCCCTGTGCAGGTCAGACCCTAACCCTAACACACTGAGTGACCCCTGTGCAGGTCAGACCCTACCCCTGACCTCTTTGTGACCCCTGTGTGACCTCTGTGTGATTGTTGTGTGACCCTTGTGTTACCTCTGTGTGACCCCTGTGTGACCTCTATATAAACCCTGACCTCTGTCTCAGGTCTCTTTTGGAAATGTGTCAATTGAGGTCAACACTGGAAATGTGCACCGAGTTTGGACCTCATTCTTGCCCCAGAGTCCACAGGTCAGACAGTACTACAAATACTACTATTACTACCACTATTACTACTATTACAAATACTACTGCAGTACCTCTGCCATCAATTATAAAAAATAGTGTAGTACAATGCATATTCAGTGTTGTTTCTGGCAGGTGCTTATGCAGATGTGTGTGAACGGGTACAAAGACGCTCTCCGCTTCCTCTTAGAGTCAGGTCAGGAGGAGAGAGGAGACAAGAGAGAGGAGACGAGGAGGGAGGAGACAAGGACAGAGGAGCTGAGGAGACCGATGTCCTCCCAGGAGAAATCTCTGGAGGTATGGTCAGATCCACTGCTTAGTTCTTAGTGTCTGAACCATAGACTGTATAAAGATGTGGACTGAGGGAGTGTTCAACAGTTACACAGATAAAGACTTTATTAAAGGTCAAAGGTCACATTTTTATACAGCACTTTTCCACCTTCAGGGAACCACTCATCCTTTCACACACAAATTCACATACACATTCACACACACATACACACTCCAGTATACACAGGTGGGTGGGGTTAAGTGTCTCGATGAAGGACACAACAACAGTTCATCTGTGGGAGCGGGAATCACACCGTCAGCCAATGATGTTTATGCCGAGAGTGGGATTTAAACTGCCAACCTTCAGATCAGTGGATCAAACACTCGCCCACTGTCGCCCTCATCACACAATAAGACCATTCAAATAGGGGCAATAAATAATGAAAACCCTGTGCAGGAGCCGTCTGCCTCTGCTGCTCTGTACGGACAGGAGTCTGGAGGAGTTGGGGGCAGGTGTTCATTATGGCCTCCAGTCTGTTCAGGATGCGCACTATAAAAGTGTGAAATAAAAACCCCAGGATCATGTATGGTGGGTTAATACGAAGATTTTAAGGTCCAAATGACGAGTTTGACAGCAGCAGTTACAGAGAAAGGTGCCACGGTTTTTACATAGAAAATGAATTGGAGCCAGATTGAATGGAGCTGAATCGTGCCCATGCTCACTTCGCTGTGGTTAGCGGGTTGGCTACAGTTTAAATCAGAAGTTTACATACACTTTATAAAAAGACAAATGCTATTTTTTTTCTCACTGTCTGACATAAAACATAAAATCAGACTAAACTTTTCCTGTTTTAGCAAAATTATGTCTATTTGCTAAATGCCAGAATAATGTGAAGGATTTGTTTAGACCCGGGGTCGGCAACCTTTAACACACAAAGAGCCATTTGGACCTGGTTTCCACAAAAAAGAACATTGGGAACGCCAAATACTTTTTGAGAGCTAAAATGATGATAACTCTGTATAAGTCGTATACACTATGTCACCAAACACTGAAAAAATAAATAAATATTTATTGCACCTGGTTAATGGGACTTCTGCTCCTGAGCCTCTGCTCAGACCGTCTGCAGATCGGGGCTGTACAAAGTCACTTTCATCTTCAGGATTGTAAACTGTCGTCTGTGAGGCATGAGCGGTGTTTGTTTTTAAAATAGTTCATGGTGGAGAATAGCTGCTCACACACATATCTGATTTTCTGATTTTCTCTTGTTTTTAAAGTCCACGAATAGGTGCTCGAATCTTAATGAATGACTCTTTTATATATTCAACGTTTGTAAACGGCTTCCCAGGCCTGACTCTTTCCTAATCGGCCACAAAACTTGCATATGTAGTTGAATTTGCAGACGTCATCCACTTCTTGAACTGATTTGTCTTCAGATCAGCCTTCCGCATCAGTACCGAAATGGCTTTTTTCTCTCTTCTCTCTCCAGATATTTTTCAGCAAAGACTGTGTTTTTATTTTGGAAATGTCTTGAGATAAATGCATGGCATTTTGGTGTATACACCAGTTTCAGCGAGTGTGACACTTATTTTGAGCGACAAAAAATAGTAAATCGTGAAAGCCGAAGTTAAAATCTGTCAACTGGACAAATCATTGTAGGAGTGAAGACGTTTCGCTGCTCATCTAAGCCGCTTCTTCAGTTCTGAACTGAAGAAGCGGCTTAGATGAGCAGCGAAACCTACAATTTGTCCAGTTGACAGATTTTAACTTCATCTTTTGCTATGGATCAGACCTGGACGACTGAGAGTTTACACAGATATAAAAAATAATAAGATATAATTTTACTTTAATATTTCAACATCACAATAATCTTCCAATTTAGAACCACAATAAAAAACATAACTAACACAAATAAAATACACTTCAGTTAAATACTTTTTTCCCAAGCCATGCAAAGCCACAGTATGAGAATGAAAGAGCCGCATGCAGCTCTGGAGCTGAGGGTTGCCGACCCCTGGTTTAGACAATTTTTCATGACTTTTTTCAAAGTCAGAAGTTTACATACATTTCATTAGTATATGGTACCATTGCCTTTAAAATGTATGACTTGGGTCAAATGTTTTATATCCTTCCACAAGCTTCTCACAATAGTTGGCAGGAATTTTGGCCCATTCCTCCTGACAGAACTGGTGTAACTGAGTCATGTTTTAGACCACCTTCTTCATGTTCTCAGGCTTGCGAGCTTCCCTCATTTTCCTCCAAACATAACGATGCTCATTATGGCCAAATACAATTTTAGTTTCATCAGACCACAGGATATGTCTCCAAAAATTCAACTCGTTGTCCCTGTGTGCATTTGTAAACTGTAATCTGGCTCTCTTATGTTTCTTTTGGAGTAATGGCTTCTTCCTGGCAGAGTGGTCTTTCAACCCATGTCGGTACAGTACTCGTTGCACTGTGGATAATGACACTCTCTTACCAGCTTCAGCAGCATCTTCACAGGGTCTTTTGCTTTTGTTTTTGGGTTAATCTGCACATGTTGCACCAAAGTACGTTCACCTCTGAGACACAGAACCCATCTCCTTCCTGAGCGGTATGATGGCTGGACATTTCCATGGTGTTTATACTTGTGTATAATTGTTTGAACAGATGAATGTGGCACCTTCAGGCATCTGGAAATTGCACCTAAGGATGAACCAGACTTGTGCAAGTCCACAATTCTCTTCCTGATATCTTGGCTGATTCTTTTGACTTTCCCATAATGTTACACAAAGAAGCAGTGTGTTTCATATGTACATACATCCACAAAATTTTATAAAAATTCATTATTCTGGCATTTAGCACATAGAAATAATTTTGGTAATCATAACTGACCTAAAACAAGAAAGGTTTAGTCTGATCTTATATCAGACAGTGAGAAAAAGAAGAACATGTGTCTTTTACACAGTGTATTTAAATGTTTGGATTCAACTGTATGTCGATTTATATAAACAGTCTATGGTCTGTACAAGTACAAAAGAAAAAACCCATAAATGTTAAACAGACTATCTATTCTCTCTCTCCCTCCTCTCTCCTACCTCTCTCTCTATTCTCTCCTCTCTCCTCTTCTTTCCTTCTACGCCCCGTTCCCCCTCTCTCCTCCTCCTCTCTTTTCACTCCTCTTCCCCCTCTCTCCTCCCTCTCTCTCTATTCCCTCCTCTCTCCTCCTCTCTCTCTCTCTCCTCTTCTTTCCCTTTACGCCCCCTTCCCCTCTCGCGCCTCCCTCTCTTTCTCTCCTCTTCTTTTTCTCTCTACGCCCTCTTCCCCCTCTCTCCTCCCCCTCTCTCTCTCTATTCCCTCCTCTCTCCTCCCTCTCTTTCTCGCCTCTTCTTTCCCTCTACGCCCCCTTCCCCCTCTCTCCTCCCTCTCTCTCTCTCTATTCCCTCATCTCTCCTCCCTCTCTCTTTCTATTCCCTCCTCTCTCCTCTCTTCTTCTCTCCCTCTATTCCCCCTCCCTCCTTTCTCATCCCTCTCTCTTCTCAGTCCTGGTTTCAGCATGTTTGGACCCTCCCCCTCGCCCGGCTCACTTCTCAGACCCCCCTGTGGTCCTCATAGTCCTGAGTTTAGTCCTGGACCTGCTCTCGGTTGTGATCCGGCTGGTCTTTCTGCCGTTCGAACTCTTCCTCAACCTCTCCATCAGGTAACAATAAATACAGCAGTATCAAAAATCCATAAACAGTCCTCTAACACAGTTCTTCATTGAAAACATGCCTGAGGAGGTTTTAGATGTCATCATTGCATGTTTGAGTAATCTAGCGATCTCTCCTGAGCCCTGTTTGAACCCTCCTTATGGTTAGCAGTATGAGTCTGTACAAGGCTACACCCACAAGCCTGCACCACCTAGGCCCCCACACGACAGTTCTCTTTAAATATAGAAAAACATGATACAAAACTGCTCAAAGCAACTTGACAAACCTGATGTGATGAGCAGTAATGTCCTTAGTGGGATGTATGCTGACTGTAGAGCTCTGAAGGTGGAGTGACTTAGTGCAGAGAGCAAAGGGAGGGAAGACTCAGGGCATCAAAATAATATGTTGATTTGGGTGAGTTTAACATTTTAAAAACAATAAAAAATAACATGGTGATCTAAATACGTTATGTGTTACAATTAATACCACAGAATACCGCCTTTAAACCCCCATAGAAGTAAAATAGTCCCTCTTTAACACCCCATAGACTGTATAAAGAAGTGAAGTGTGACGTCACTTGTAGTGTTCGGCTCCGGCTAAATGAAGCTCATCGATGCTAGCTGTTACGGGTCTCTATATTTGGAATTCCGACCGCGAGTATCAGAACAACCAAAGAGCCAATTGGACCGAAGCTGCTGAAGGTAATGGCCCCTCCCTCCCGCACTGCTGGTTTAGCAGGGGACAGGCGTTTACCAATGCTGTCAGTCAAGCCTGTTAATAAAGCCAGTGGGAGCAACCTTCGGGAAAGAAGGCGCCTGGTCTGTGATTGGTCGGTTATTAATCGTTATATCTTAATTTACAGACAAAATAGCAAAATAAACCCCAGGATCATGTAGAGCAGGTTAATACGAAAATTTTAAGACCAAAATGACGAGTCTGACAGCAGCAGTTACAGAGAGGAGTAACAGTTCTCTAATGTAAAGTGGATTGGAGACAGACTCCATGGAGCTGGAAGCACACCCCATGATCACGAACGTGCTGCCTAGCAGGTTAGCCATGTCCATTTATATATACAGCCTATGGTAATACCCCATAAAAGTAAAACACCCCCTCTTTAATACTCCATATAAGTAAAATACCCCTCTGTTAACATCCCATAGAAGTAAAATACCCCCTTTTTATGTCATCATTCTTACTTTAACTTCTTCCAATTTAAAAAGATAATTTTGAAGAAATAAATTGTCAAATGATTTTTCCCATTATAATCTGGGCCTAAAACAAACCATTTTATTGGAAAAATTATCACTCTACTTGATATTTAAGAAGCCCTTTGTGTTCCCTGATATGTCTTGGATTCATTAGGAGGTTCGACGTTTTAAAAATTAGCTATTTTCTCTCTTTTCTTTCTGCAGACTTTTGTCCCTGTACAGCTGCCGTAGTTCTACCCTCAAACCTCTGTTTGGACAAAAACGCAAATCTCAAGTTGACTGCAGGAAATAAAAACTGTGTCCACCACTCACCCGTATCTGCCCTCACCCGTGTCCGCCCTCACCCGTGTCCGCCCTCACCCGTGTCCACCCTCACCCGTGTCCGCACTCACCTGTGATGGCTCTCATCCGTGTCTGCTCTCACCTGTGTCCGCACTCACTTGTGGAAACTGTGGAAAAATACTAAAAGAAATTGGTGCATTTCCAGCTCCCACAGAGAATGTTGGTTGTCGTTGTGTCCTTGGGCAGTCACTTAATCTACCTCATCCCCAGTGTCTGTGTGCACTGATGTATGAATGTGTGTGTGAATGGGTGAGTGGTTCCTTGTTGTAAAGCGCTTTGTGGAAAAGTGCAATATAAAAATGTGACCATAAATAAATTGAGAAAGATTTACTAGAAAATGTTGTCTCTGAGTCTGTTTGTGAGTTTGTGTCTGTATCTCCATGTCTGTTTCTGCATGTCTGTGTCTGCATCTTCCTGTCTGTGTCTGTGTGTCTGTGTCTGCGTGTCTGTGCCAGCGTCTCTGTATCTGCATGACTGTGTCTGCATGTCTTTGTGTCTGAGTGTTTGTTTTTGCCTGTCTGTGTCTCTGCATCTGCGTGCCTGTGTCTCGGTTTCTGCATGTCTGTGTCTGTTTCTGCGTGTCTGTATCTTTTTCTGCATGTCTGTCTCTGTCTGCCTGTCTGCGTCTGCTAGCGAGTCTGCGTCTTTCTGTCTGCGTCTGCATGTCTGTGTGTTTGTAACCCAGAAATACATGAGACTAGACCAGGACCCCGGTTTGAAGTCTGGTCTCAATCCAGCTCTAGACCAAACGGTTCTATTTAGAAGGAAGGTCCCAGGCTTAAGGGTGTTGTTGGTTTGCTAAAAACATAGATACAGTTTTGTTTTACATTTAAGTAGAGAGGCATGTTTGTAAATGGTTGAAAGCCTCAGAGAGTCGGAGGGCTGTGTGAGCGTGTGTGAAGATGACATCAGCATACTTACTCAGGTGTGATGCTAACTGTTGGCACTGCACTGTCATGGATGATGTCCCTACTTCCTTAAACGTTTTTGGAATATCACAAACTGCACGATAACAGAAATCAACACATGTTTGTAGCTTGTCCACTGAATCACCCTCAGTTTCAAAATCTTGCCGGTATCTTGGTTTCTGTTTAACTCTGGGACGATTTTTTCTGATCCCCGTTGCAGAGTTTGTCTCTGGCTGCTCAACATTTTCATGCTCACTCAAATCCTCAGAATTACTTTCAGGTTGAGTTATGTCCACATCTTTCTGGTCTATGCCATCGTCTTTGTTTCCAATGCCAAATCCTATGTTCAACTGTACAGTTTGTGCCTCTTTTTCTATTTTTGCTTTGATTTTATATTTCACCAACCTGTGTTTCTGGACCTTGTTCACTTCAGGGTAAAATATTTGTTAGGCTGGGCTATTTTTATCGAAGCCCATAAAAATGCCCCGCTCACACTTGGAATCTAGCTTGCCCTTCTCTTGCTTGTAGCTAAGGCATGTAGATCCAAATGTTTGCGTTTGTGACATGTTTAGTAACTTTTCTTTGAGTAACTCATGCAGTTTTCGTTGCTCACCTATTATAGCACCTGTTTCTCGTGTGGGTGGCTCTCTGGACCACATAGTTCCATAAACAGTGTGGTAGCTTGCTTTCTATGAATAAAGCCATATCAAATAGCGGCCACCAGCTTCTCTCTGCTGTGCCATTTTGGTGTGGTCAGTAAGGTGCCGACGTCTCATGTCTGATTTTGTTCTTTGTCAGTAACAGTTGAAAATCTCTGTTGATAATCTCAGTGCCGTTGTCTGAACTTATGCACTTGACTTCTCCACTGGGTGTTACATCGGTGTTACAGAACTTTTCTGTTGCTGTAACAGCATTACTCTTAGACTTAAAGAAATACACTAATACAGCACCTGAATAGTCATCAGTAAACACTGTACGTATTTGTGTCTGTCTAAACTTGCAGTTTTCATTGGGTCTGCCAGGTCTGTATGGATTAGCTCCAGGGGTTTCTTTGCTTAATTGTGTGGCTCCCCATTTCTCGTTTGGCTGAACTTACCTTTTGTACAGATCTCACACATCTGATCTGGCTTAGTAGCATTTCCGTTAATCTCCATACCTTTGACCACACTTTGGAGTTTGATTACATCCTCAAAGTTACAGTGTCCAAAAATCTCATGCCACGTTTGGACATTATGACACACTTTACACTGGTCTGTAGTAGGATCAACAGTAGGCAAATAGTACAGCTTTTCAAATTCGTAAATTTTAAATGTGTTATCGTCTTTTGTAATCATGTGACTCCCTTCTTGAAAGTCACAGTTGCTCCTCCATCGGCTGCTCTGGCCACTGAAAAGATGTTGTGGGGATAGGAGGGCATGTACAGAGCATCTCGTAGTTGTGCCCTGTGCTCTCGTCCATCACTGTCCAGTAGGTGTGTCATTGCAGTTCCTCTGCATTGAGCCATTCCACTACATCTTGTCCCATCGGCGAGTTCCACTGAATGAGTCTCTAGTTGAAATGTGCTGTCAAACCATGCAAATCTTTTAATGTCCTTCATAATGTGTGACATTACTCCTGCATCTACCATAATGCCTTTCATTTTACTTTGGACATTGACTCTTCACCTTTTCTTTGTTCAGCTTTGAAGAGGTAGTCACTGGTTTGTTCATAAGCGGCCTTTCTGCCATTATTTTCTTTGCCTTTTTTTTTACATATGGACTCTTGGTGTTGTTTTTGCAAAAATTGTACCACACTTTCCGGGTACATTTTCTTGCTCTATGTCCTTTTAGTCCACATTTGTAACATGTCATGTTTGTATCGTCAGTTTTACCTGCTGCTGGTATACTTCTTTTGGATATTTTTATCCTGCTTTGTGAATGTTTTCATCACGTTGTCTGTTCCCTCAGCAGTGTTCATTTTCTCCGACTCTTCATATATGCGTAGTCTCCGTCATGTCGTATTATAGTCATTTGGTGTTATGTGTGCTGCTAAAGGCTTCTATGAGTCTGGTAGACCACCAAGAATCATTGCCACAATCAAATCATTGCTTAGAGTCTCACCGGCATCACGTAGAGCTGTGATGAGGTTCTCTGCTTGATAATGTAGTCCGTTGTTGACTCACTGTCTGCTTTCTGTAACTTTGACATGTACCGGTTGATAATGTGTGGCTTGCTTTTCCCTGAGTAATGTTCCCCTAGTATTTTCAGTGCTTTCCAGCTGTCGTATGTAGCATCGTGCCTCATTAGTGAAAGGCTTTTATGATCGATTATTCTTATTAACTCTGCATAGCAATCCGGATTCTTTGCTCTATCCGCTGACGTTTGCTCATCTCCAATGGGCTCATTTAGAATAGTGTCTTTCAAGTTTAGAATGTGTAAATCTTGTTTCCCAAAAGTCATAATTGTCTTTGGATCCATCAAAATAAAGTTGGGGGGACAAAGCTCTTGTAGCATGTTCTCAGCTCTTGGCCTCGCACCTTGTTAGCTAAACTTACACTTTGCTATGCTAATTAGTTTGTTAGCTTGCATGAAATGTCACGGTTACTTCTTCGATAAGAATACAGACTTTATTTATCTGTGTAATGCTTCATGTTTGTGATTGAAGTTATTTTTCTTCTGCCCAGGTTTGTAGGGGCCTACATGCACACCTTCTTGGCTTCAACTCCACGTTGCCTCGTGTGACTGGGCCCATAACCTGTTAAGGTGTTTTGGCAGAAGTAACTCTTCATGAGTAAAAATGATACTTGGCCAGGTTGACTCTTTAGCCTCTGTTTGGTATCTATATATTTAATGAACCTTTCGGTACAGTGCAACAGCGGCCATAAGGTGCAAGCGCCATCGGGAGAAGAGAACGTACATCACATCCTGAGTCTTTACAAAACAAATGTCTCTTCTACACAGAGAGTAAGAGTGCCACTTTTATGAACAATACTTAACAATTACCCTTAGATTTCTAGCCTGATTTTAAAGTTTTAGAGGGAGACACTGGAGGTGACTGCTGACACTTTCACTTGGGACAAAGACTTTGACTTTCGTCTTGTCTGAGTTTAGCTGGAAAAAATAATTTTGCATCCACACACTGATCTGTTGGATACAGTGGCAGAGCGAATCCACGGGTCCATATTCACCTGCTACAGTGAGACATTGATCTGAGTGTCATCTGCAGAGTTGTGGTAGGACACATTATTGCTGAGCATTAACTGGCCCAACGGAAGCATGTACAGATTGACCAATAGGGGTGTCCCTGACCTGTGAGGCACTCCACAGGTCAGGGACATTTTATCTGAGACACATTTTCCAATTTCAACATCATGTGGCAGCAAGACTCCTCCTCTACTTTATAACCACAGTTTTCAAGGCTCTTGGGAATGTTCCAGATTGAAATGACATGTTAACTATGCAAGTGAGTGGTCATAGCAAACTGTTGAGCACAGACTTTAGAAATCTAGTGGGTAACACATAGAGGCAACATCAGTGACGTGCAGTCAGGTGAGGCAGTGCCTCACCTGTCATCACAGAGAAAAAATAACTGAAATGTTTTGTTTTTGTTTTTTTTTACAAGAGACACGCGGTGAGGCACCGGCTGTTCGTGCCTCACATGGACTGACTGTGCTGTAGCTCAGCAGTGACGCTGCTGCTTTAAGCGGCTGTGAAAAGGCGCCGGGTGAGGCATGCAGTTACCCTGCCTTATGTTAGGAGGCGCTCGTGAGCCCAGGGATTCTTGCAACTCCTGCAGAATAGGGGCCGCAAACTACAATTTAGAGTTAGCAGGTCAACTTTAGCAGTTCACTTTTTTTCTTCTTGTCTGGCCCTACTTTTTAATTGGAGGAAGATACATATTAAAGCTCAATCTGATTGTGACGACATCAGTGCCTCACCAGCCATGAACCTCACCGCATGTCACTGGGCAGCATGTAGATGAAGTCAGACTGGTGATTATCTCTGGGACAGTTTTATCAGTTACAGCTGCAAAGTGAGTATGTTCTAAGTGACTAGGTGGCTGCAGGGGTGTTATTTGTGTTGTTTAATTGATGGCATTTTTAATGCCCTGGATCTTGTCATTAATGAATACTGCAAACTCATTGCACTTAGATGTGGAAATTAGTTCTAATGGCAGCAGAACCGGAGGGTTTGTTAATCCTTTTAGTGTTGCAAATAGGACACGAGAGTTGTTCCCTTCTCCCTTGTTCTACATAAACTGTTTGTACATGTACATCTTTTTGCTGTATTGACCACAGACTCCTGAAATGTGTGAATACATTTTCTTTTCAGACGACCTTAAAACCTGTTTTGACAATGTACTAATGTGTGCATTCTGTCTATGTGGTAACTGCTGAACATTCCACTATAGAGCTACATGTAGAGTGATGTCCATTTCGGACTCAGGGAGTGTGCTCTAACCTGGTCATGTATCTGTGGATTATTGTTGCTTCAGTTTTTTGACATAAGACAAAAAGCAAAACAAACTTGTTCAAATGTTTTATTGTAGTTTTACATTTTAGAGACAAATAATAAGGAACTCAAACTCAACTCAGAAATCAATAAATCTCAGGATTTATCACCATCCTTGACCATGACTACACCTGCATCACTACTAGCCTGGTAAGTCCAGACTCATATCTCTCTGTATTTTTTATACAGATTGATATCAGTCTGGTCTCAATTCCCTCTGTTGTGTCTCAAATCCAGCCAAACGTGATCATCCAATTAGATTAGTTTATTTCAGTGATCCATGTTAAACAAAGGGGCTCACTGGTCACCCATGATTTACAAATAAAATCACATTTCTCTCCCCTCCCCTAGTGCTCAGCTCAGTGATTCTGTAGAAACCTGTCACAGATGGTGGGTCTGGACTTTGTGCCCTTTGGCCTAGCACTTGTAGTAGCGGTTGACTCTCAGAATGTCGTTCTTGCTCACTGCAGTCGCATATCCAAAGCGCAGGCCTGGGTTTTTCTTTGACTGTAGAGTGGGCTTTCCATTTTTAGTCCAGGCATAACTGAAAAAAACACACAAGGGTTAAGACAAGGAGAGAAAGAGGAGCAGAGCCAGAGGAGCAGAGTCAGAGGAGCAGCAGAGTCAGAGTAGTAGTAGTAGCAGTAGTAGTAGAGTTGTTGAGCAGAGTCAGAGGAGCAGAGTAGAGGAGCTAGTAGTAAGGAGTAGTAGTCATTAGCAGAGTTGGAGTAGTAGTAGAAGTAGCAGTAGTAGTAGCAGTAGTAGTAGTTGTAGTAGTAGTAGTAGTAGTAGTAGTAGTAGTAGCAGTAGTCATTAGTTGTAGTAGTAGAAGTAGCAGTAGCAGTAGCAGTAGTAGTAGTAGTAGTAGTAGTAGTAGTTATTGTAGTACTAGCAGTAGTCTTAGTGGTAGCAGTGGAAATAGCAGTAGTAGCAATAATAGCAGTAGTAGTAGTAGTAGTAGTAGCAGTAGTAGCAGCAGTATTAGTTCCAGTAGTAGTAGTACTCACTTGTGGTACTGCATGACAGAGTTGAAGTCGTAGGGAGTGTGCAGGTTGTTGGTCCTGTACTTCCTGAAGTTGTGTTTCTTATCTGAGGAGAGAGACTTGTATCACACGGTTTTGGAGCCCAGACAAAAACTTGAGTCACAGATTAGACAAGAAAAAGAGCTTCAGACAAATACTTGAAGCTCATTGCCTGAAGTCTTACCTGATCTGATGTTGTCATACAGGACGGTCAGATGGCTGTCCCGGTCTGAGCGCGAGTGCTCATGGGCGAATCCGAGCGCATGCAGAAGCTCGTGTTGGATGGTGGAAGTATAAAGGCAGCCACTTTTAGACAAAGACAGTTTCTGTCTGCGTGTCCACCACTGTCTCCCTATGTACGACCAGCACCTGTCACACAGACAGAGACAGAGATGGGGACAAGGACAGAGACACAGAGACGGGGACAGAGACGGGGACAGGAGAGACGGGGGGCACAGACGGGGACAGAGACGGGGACAGAGAGAGACAGAGATGGGGACAGAGACAGAGACGGGGACAGAGACAAGAGACACAGAGACGGGGACAGAGACAGAGATGGGGACAGAGACAGAGATGGGGACAAGCACAGAGACGGGGACAGAGACGGAGACAGAGACGGGGACAGAGACGGGGACAGGCACAGAGACGGAGACAGAGACGGGGACATAGACGGGGACAGAGATGGGGACAGGGAGAGAGGGGCAGATTAGTCTTTACTCTTCGTCATCACATTCATACAGCCCTGTTCTTGGACACTCAAAGACTTAACAGTGTCCTGTAGCCACAGCTGCCCTGGGGCCCTCCACCACCAGCACATATCACATTCACACTGTGGGTCAAGTCTCTGCTTAGCTATGATATGGCCTGTAGTACTTTTGTGTACTCTGTGTATGTGTGTGTACTCTGTGTATGTGTGTGTACTCTGTGTACTGTGTGTGTACTCTGTGTACTTGTGTGTACTCTGTGTATGTGTGTGTACTCTGTGTATGTGTGTGTACTCTGTATTTGTGTGTGTACTCTGTGTACTTGTGTGTGTACTCTGTGTACGTGTGTGTACTCTGTGTATGTGTGTGTACTCTGTGTACTTGTGTGTGTACTCTGTGTATGTCTGTGTACTCTGTGTATGTCTGTGTACTCTCTGTACTTGTGTGTGTACTCTGTGTATGTGTGTGTACTCTGTGTATGTGTGTGTACTCTGTGTACTTGTGTGTACTCTGTGTATTTGTGTGCACGTGTGTGTACTCTGCATACGTGTGTACTCTGTGTACTTGTGTGTACTCTGTGTACGTGTGTGTACTCTGTGTACTTATGTGTACTCTGTGTACGCGTGTGTACTTTATGTACGTGTGTGTACTCTGTGTATGTGTGTGCACTCTGTGTACTTACCCGCTTCCAGAGAAGATGTACAGGTGGCGAACGTAGTAACTCCAGTACCGTGAGATCTCATAGAACCGGACACAGGTCTGAGACTGGATGGTGCTCATGGCCGAGCGGATCAGACTCTTCTGAGAGGAACCTGCAAAAAGACCAGGATGTGAACCAGAATCTGGACCAGAATCTGGACCAGGATCTGGACCAGGATCTGGACCAGGATCTGGACCAGGATCTGGACCAGGATCTGAACCGGACTCACTGTAGCTGGGATCGAAGCGATAGAAGATCCAGACTGTTGATCCGTATTTGGTCCATTTACAATAAAAACACGAGACGGCGTTTCTGCGTCTGTCCACAACGATGTCGCCCTCCGTCAGACGAGACTCTGCAAGTACACAAAGTACAAATACTTTTACTATGAAAACTATCAGCACTATTGGTGTTACTACTGCTACTACTACTGCTACTGTTAATGCTACTACTACTAATACTACTGCTATTCCTACTACTGTTACTGCATCTACTGCTAATACTACTTGCTATTACTACTGCTACTGCTATTTCTGCTGCTACTACTACTGCTATTAGTACTAGTACTACGGCAAGTGCTACTGCTATTACTACTGCTGCCACTACTACTACTGCTATTACAAATACTCCTCCAGGACGTACCGATTTTCTGGTTGGCTTTGGCGATGATGTCACTGACACTTTCTTCGTCTGGAAAAACAAAATTTGAGATTTGAGCTTTTATTGTGAAAAGGAACTCAATGTTGTACTTCCTGTCGTGGCCTCACCTTGGGTGGAGTTGGTCATTACAATGAGATTTAGGTCCATCTCCTCCTCGTCTGCGCTCTCCTTGTCTGCGCCCTCCTCGTCTGCACCCTCCTCGTCTGCGCCCTCCTCGTCTGCACCCTCCTCGTCTGCGCCCTCCTCGTCTGCGCCCTCCTTGTCTACGCCACCCTCGTCTGCGCTCTCCTCGTCTGCACTCTCCTTGTCTGCGCTATCCTCCTCTACTCCATCTTGTGCCAATGTGCCCACCTGCAGAGATAAGGAGCAAAGGGTCGGAGGAGCAGATGGTCAGAAGAGTAAGAGAGAAGGTCAGAGGAGCAAAGGGTCAAAAGAGGGTCAGAGTAGCGTCTTACCATGAGTGACATCGTCAGTGACATCATCAGGGCGAGTGCAAGGAGGTGGAGCTTCATGGTGCTGCTGTTTTCGTTCTCGAGCTGCGTCCGAGTCTGAGTGGAGCCTTCATCTTCGTCTGTTTATATGTGCATCTGGGAAGGGGGGGGGGGCTAAGGGGCGGGGCTAAAGAGCAGGGGGAGGGGCTAATGCTAATGCTACATTCATGTGACCTCCGAAAATCAGGTCAGATACCTGTCAATCATCATCATGTTCTAGATGTTTCCCCGTTTACTCACACAAACTTGTATTTGGAGTGATTTATATTTGACTAATCTTTAATCTCTTATTTTCAAGACGTCATTTTGTAGATCTACCCCCGTTTTCACCTCCACTGGTACACGCCCACTGTGATGTACGCACTTCCTTCTCCAGTTTTATTTTCTTAATCACTGATACTCGTAGGATTCAGCAGCGTCGCATAATCATTTTGGTACTTGTTTCTTTATTAAGTAGTTTTAGATGAATACTGTGATTGTAAATGTGCAAATTATAACATAATGATCCACGGATGTCAGACTTTATAACTACAGAGGACACTCAAGCCCAATAGGTCTGCTTTAGCTCAATACCGATGTACGGCTGGCTAGCTAAAGTAGCTAAAGTAGCTAAAGTAACGTTATCTTTTGAGAAGGCTAATTACAACAGATCTTACTGGTTGGCTCTATTAGACACTGCCGAAGAGCGGACTCAGTCATGACGTATGTTCATTTTACCGCACAGCTCACACACTGGTTCTGTGTTCTGGGAATAACAAATACTCTTTTATATATATATATATATATATATATATGTATATATATATATATATATATATATATATATATATATATATATATATATATATATATATATATATTGCATGTACGATTTTCCTTCTGTTTCTTTAACTGTGTGGTGCAATATTGGAATTTCCCCACTGAGGGACTAATAAAGGCAGATATCTATCTATCTTATCTTATCTATCTTATCTTATCTTATCTTACAGACATAATGAAACAGAGATCAGGATGTTCTCAAAAGCCTGATGTGCCTGGACTGGTTGGATCAGCTCAAACTACGACGCTTCTCACTGACAAATGCATCACTGCTTTATGTTCATTTTACCGCACAGCTCACACCCTGGTTCTGTTTTCCGGGAATAACAAATACTCTGAAATATCTAGAGAACAACTATATGTTAGTATTAGAAAAAGCACACAAACACACAGCGTTACATCGTCAAAACAGAGTCCAGATTAATGATGAAAGTTAAAACAAGATCAGAGAAGGAGAGGGTCAGAGGAGGAGAGGGTCAGAGGAGGAGAGTGTCAGAGGAGAAGAGGAGCTATGATGACCTCTACCCTACGTGGATAAACCCCCTCTGTCCCTTAGTTGAGTGGCTCTGACCCAACAGACTTGAACTCTATCTGTAAATAGATGTGCATTAGTCCTGGACACATCTGCACGCTGCCCACCCTGGTTTAGTCCCGGTTTATACATTGACTTGAGTTGTATAGGTTGGTGATGGACAGCAGGTTAAAATAACAGGGGAGCAGTAGAGGAGGATGAGCTGAATGAGAGAGGTTCTGGAGCAGTCACATTCTTGGCCTTTTTTCCTCACGTGACTCATGTCACTTCTTTACCGTAAACTTCAGGGACTGTTTTTCCTGCAAAACTCCACACGCCTGTTCCGTGTTCAGGGGAGGACACACATGTCTGGATGTTTTTCAGTCTTTTTTTTTTTGTGTATGTCATATCTATAGATACATAGCTCGATGGATAGACGGTTGGATGGATACCTTTATTGCAGACTCATGGTCCACAGTAAAAAACAAACAATAGAACACAAAACAACACAAAACAATAAAAGGTCCCATAGGTCTCAGGAGACGACTCCACCAGTGTGTCCACTGAGAGGACGGCTCAGTGTGTCCACTGAGAGGACGGCTCAGTGTGTCCACTGAGAGGACGGCTCAGTGTGTCCACTGAGAGGACGGCTCTGTGTCCAGTCCTGTGTCCACTCCAGTATTCATCCACCATAGAATCAGCTTCAGATTCAGACGACACATTTATATATCACATTTGATGAAACATCAGCAGAGTATTCTCTCTAGAGGAACAAGCGCATCGGAGGAGACTTGTCCATACTTGGCCCAGTATATTTCCCATAATGCACTTCACACAGAGCACAGGCAACCGGTCACTGTCACCCTCTGCCCGCTGTCGTCAAGCAGAGCAGAGTGGTCAGGACGATACAGCGCTCATGTAAATCAATGCAGTTAATGAAACGTTTTCAGTTTTCAACTCTCCACAGCGCCACACTTTCAGAGGTTCTGAGTTCTATGAAGCAAGCAGCCGCTTTACATGTCGTATCCATAAACAGATATGAGCTCGATCAGTAGATGGATAGATGGACTCTACAAACAAACAGCAAGTTGCACATGACCTGTCAGTGGCTATGACAGAGGTGGCCAACTGGCTAAAAATTCACAACTACATCTAAATGTCTCAAAGTCAGTAAGTATGCCTGGCATGGCTACAGACCAAGATGGAACAAAACTGAAAGGCCAAGAATTTAAGTATCTGTGGGTTACAATGGACCCACAACTGTTGTTTAAACAACATGTCAAAAGAACAGAGAATAAAATCAAATATAATTTATCAAATTTTCATCATATAAGAAATTATGTAACAACAAACTCTGCAATTCTGTATTGAAATTCAGTGATTTTATCTCACCTTAATTATTGCATTACAAGTTGGACTCTGACAAGCAAAACTACTCTTAAATTAGCAAAAAGCCACTAGTTATCACTACTGCAGAATACTCGACAAATACAGATTTGTTGGTTTAATTTTGTTATACAATTGGTATTGGTATTTTTAACAATCTGGCTCCACCTCCAAAGGAGTTTGTGAAAAGAAATTTAAACCGGACAAGAGCAGGTTCAATAGGTGACTGCTCTGTGCCGTTTAAGAAAAGTGCTTTTGGACAACTCTCTTTTGCTTATGGAGCAGGTCAGACACACACTGCCTGCTCATATACAAGAGCTCTCAACACTGGCAGCATTTTGAAAACTTAAAAGCTGTGGTTGTCCTGGTTTAATGATCGGCCCTGTGACTGTGTGCCACTGTTTGAAAATAAAGATTTACAAAAAAAAAAAAAGCACGCTGTGGTTGTGCAAGGGTCAAATTTTATACTTTTTATTTTTTTATTTTTTTTATTTTAGTATTTTCAAACCAAGAAATACAGCACACCACAAACAATACAGAGCCTCTAGGGAAAGCAGTTACAGATAAAAAACTAAGTGTAGTGGTTCCAATAACAGACATAATCTGTTTAGTTTAGTCTTTAGTTTAGTCTTTATTTGAAGGGACAAAGTACAGAGACTCATAAAACAGAGATGATCTGCACCAGATTATAGCTAAACAGCTAGTTTCCATCTGCAGTCCCTGACAAACAATACAAAATTACACAGTGGAAGTTACATAGTCAATAATATAAAACAATTTAAAACAATATCTCATTGATTTGTGAGTGCATTTCATATTAAAGGAGACATACATTACATATTAATTTCATATTATAACAAGGAATAAAAGCAGGTATTTTAATCTAATACCTATTTTTTTAATATAACAAACCCATTTCTCCCAATATCTTTTACATTTGTCAGCAGAAAGTGTCAATGCAAAGTCAGTCTCTCCATGTCATATAACTCGCTGACAGCCTGAATCCAGTCTGTGAATACAGGTGCATCTTTACACAACAATTTGCAGGTTATGGCCTTCTTTGCCCCTGCTAATAATATTGACAAAAGATATTTGTCAGATTGCTGCATCCCAGAGGTTACTCAAATAGACTTCAAAAAATCACAATGTCAAGCCAGGTCCAAACATACTCTGGATTGCTTCTATGACCAGTAGGGTGCGACCTTCACACAGTCCCAAAAGATATGAAAATGTCCAGCCCTGTTATTGCCACAGTCTCTCCAAAACATATTTGTTTTTATTTTGCATGTGTTCTTTTTCTAAAATCTTCCGTTTGTCAGATACATTTTTCATCTAACTTTCCTTTTCCTTTTTCTTAAGAGAAGACCACATAATCAGTTTGCCTCAAACTACAGCCTTTAACGCATCCCGTACAACACTTGGGGAGATATCACTATTATTATTATGGTCCATATAATCCTTCATTTCCTTCTCTACAAAGTCATGAAATTTATCATCTTTATGAAAACTTGTGTTAAGCCTCCATAAAATCTCTTTACAATCATTATAGTTTCTGTGTAGACTCTGTGCACCTGACTGGGCGAGAGGTGCGTAGGAGAAGAAGCACTTGGTCTGTCTCCTGCAGAAATTGAAAGAATCTTTATATTTTTCTAGCCATTATCCATGCGTGTTAACAAACAAAAGACGTATGTAAAGTAAATTATTGGGGTCTAATCGGAAATGTATGTTTTTTCACTGTTGTGATTGGTTGGTTATGTAAAGGGAAGCGGAAGGGGCTGTCCTCACACCTGAGGAAGGTCAGAGGCACCGAAACGTTGTGAGAATAAAATTGAATCAAGAGTGAGACGGTGTGTGGGAGTTTTCATTACAATCATTATCCAAATGGAGGGTCAGGCACACCCCTGCATGGTCAGATACATCTCTAATGCCTAATGCAGTCAACAATTCTATGTCAGACATCTAAATAAAAAAAAAAATCTAATCTTGAATATACCTGATGGGAGTATGAAAAAAGTATATCCCTTATCAGACTGATGCAAGTTTCTTTGTATGTTCATCATTCCTAGTTCCTTAAGCATTTTCTTAACAAAAATTGCTTCTGATTGGATTTTTTTTTTTTTTTTACTGGAGGAATCTATAAAAGGGTTAAGACAGACATTCCAGTCACCTCCACATATAAGCACTGCAAATATTTCTATTGCGATACAATCAAAAATGTTCTCCTCCATGCATTCATCTTTTGGAGGTCTATACACTTTTAACAGAGTCACTTCTTTATTGTCTATATATCCTTTAACTAATATATAACATCCTTCTTCCACTAATCAGAGGTGTGCATTGAAAATTCACTCACACACATTATTTAGCAATAGAAGTGCAACTCCTCTAGAATTACCCTTTATAAATGATGAGTAGTACATATTACTGAAACCCATTTTGCATATCTTTTCACGCTCTGTGGCAGAAAGATGAGTTTCCTGCCAAAATATTGTATCACAATTTCGTCTAGTCCTCTTAGTGGGGTTATGTAGACCATTTACACCAAGAGTGATAACTGTATACTGCTACCATCAATGAAAAAGTGCAAACTACACACAGATGCCACTAGATGCTCTGAAAAAAACACGTGAGTCTGCAGAAAAAAACAACAAGAACATACTAGAAGATAGAACATAGGTGACCTCCAAAAATGAAGCAGAAGTACAGCTTCAAAGTTGGGACGAGGACCTCTGAAGGAACAGGGAACCCCTCACAGTGCTGCCACCCTCCATCTTCTGTCCATTGTGATACCACATAGTGAGGAAGCAACTTCCCTGGCGGCCAGTCAGATGTAGCGTTTCAGTTATCGGAGCTCAACTATAATACTGATTACACTGTTTTACCATGCAGAAGCCTGCCCTGGAGCAGATGGTGCCTCATTTAAACACCTTCATCTTTTCCTGGATACCTCTCGTCTTTTCTTCTCTTCTTTGTTCCAACAGTCTATCGCACATGCAGATTCTCACGTCTGTCTCCTCGGTCTGGGTGAAGGAGCTGAGTCCACTGCTGTCCTCTGCCCACACCTGTAAAAGCCTTCTCCTCTCCAGGTCGTGGAGTCTAGCCAGGTATAGAGTTTGGAAGTGATATCCCTTTTCTTTAAGCAACTTTCTACAGGGTTTTAAGCTTTATGCTTGAAAAGGAGATCACTGGAGTAGTCTGGTCAAAAGATACACACCCTCCATTAAACTGAATATCCTCTTTACCCCATGCAGAGTGGAGAACCATCTCCTTCATCTTGTATTCCAGCATATTATGATAGATCTGGGGTTGGTGCTCGGTAGCGGCCTGGGACCCAGAGAGCGGTGGCAGGATGTATGGCTATAGTAGCTTTAGCGAGAGAGAGCTTGGATTGGAAAGTCCTCCATAAATACTTATTGGTCCGCTTCGCCCCCTCAACAATTCTGTGAATTCGGGTATTATTTCTGAGGGAGTGGGCTTCTAGGTTTGATTTGGCCTTTGGAGTTCCAGTTGTAGCTGTAGAGTGTGCTCCAGAGCGTCTTTGACATAAACAGTGAATTCCTCCATGTCGGCCACTCTCTGCTAGAGGTAAGATCTTAAGCCCAAGCCCGAGCCTAAAATGTCAATCATTGCTTCAGGTCAGGCCGGGCTTCTCTCTCGCTGACTTTTTTTTTTTATAAATGTTTATAAATATGTATACTAAAACGCTGTGTGGATACTAAACTAAGGAATACTTGTTTTAAAATAAATAATTTGGATAAAACAGAGAAGGCGCTGTAATGTAATTGCTATTTAACTAAACAGGAGCCGCAGAGCCAGAGCTCTGCGCACGTGAACGCCGCCCTCTTAATAATCTTTCCCTCCTCGAGTCCGCATCTATTTTGACCTGGTATCCCCAATATGGAGGAGCAAGAAGTTAAGGATAAACTAAAGACAGGAGAACTGAAAAGACAAACACGCAAAGGTAAGAGTGAGGTGTGGAAAAGCTTCAAATTGATTGTTGAAAATGCTACAGAAACTTGCGTTGGCTTCACTGAATGTGTCAATGTGGCGCTTTGCTTTCATACGAGAGCAAAAAGACTGGCACCTCGACGCTGAGCAGCATTTAAACAGCTGTACTGCCAGAATTGAAGATCGTCAAACATCTATATTATCATTTGTTTCAAAAAACGCCCCTCTTCGCGCTAAGCAGGTCATCACAGACAAGTGGACTTGTTATCATAAATCACCGCCCCCGACTGTTTAACCTGCTGAGGGACTAAAGGCCAAATACCTCAGACGAGTAAGGCAAGTCCTAAGGAGTCAGCTCAATGGCAAGAATAAGACCCAGGCAATAAACAGCTACGCCCTGCCAGTAATCAGATACCCAGCAGGAATCATAAGCTGGCCAAAGGAGGAGATACAGACCACAGATGTTAAGACACGAAAGCTCCTGACCATGCATGGCGGGTTCCACCCCAAATCCAGCACCCTGAGATTGTACGCGAGCCGTAAGGAAGGAGGCCGAGGACTAGTGAGTGTGAGAGCCACAGTCCAGGATGAAACATCCAAGATCCACAAGTACATCCAGGACAAGGCCCCAACAGATGACGTGCTCAGCGAATGTCTCAGACAGTGGAGTGCAGAGGAAGAGGAGCTGGAGGAACCATCATGGAAGGACAAGCCCCTGCATGGGATGTACCACCGGAACATAACTGAAGTGGCTGATATCAAGAAATCCTATCAATGGCTTGAGAAAGCTGGACTGAAGGACAGCACAGAGGCACTCATCCTGGCTGCACAGGAGCAGGCCTTGAGCACAAGAGCAATAGAGGCCCAGATCTACCACACCAGACAAGACCCACGGTGTAGGCTGTGCAAAGAGGCCCCTGAGACAATCCAGCACATAACTGCAGGGTGTAAGATGCTGGCAGGGAAAGCATACATGGAGCGGCATAACCAAGTGGCGGGCATAGTGTACAGAAACATCTGTGCAGAGTACGGACTGGAAAACCCCAAGGTCAAGGTGGGAAATACCTCCAAAGGTAGTGGAGAATGATCGAGCCAAGATCCTGTGGGACTTCCAGATACAGACTGACAGAATGGTGATGGCGAACCAACCGGACATAGTGGTGGTGGATATAAACAACAGAGCAAAGCCGTTGTGGTGGACATTGCAGTACCAAGCGATGGGAACATCAGGAAAAAGGAGCATGAGAAACTAGAGAAATACCAGGGGCTCAAAGAAGAGCTGGAGAAAGCCTGGAAGGTGAAGGCCTCAGTGGTGCCCGTGGTCATCGGAGCACTCGGGGCAGTGACCCCCAAACTGGAGGAGTGGCTACAGCAGATCCCAGGAAAAACATCAGACATCTCAGTCCAGAAAAGCGCAGTACTAGGAACAGCAAAGATACTGCGCAGAACCCTCAAGCTCCCAGGCCTCTGGTAGAGGTCCCGAGCGTGGAAAAAGAGGGGATAAAGACCACCCCCGCGGAGGGTGAGGAGGAGATTTTTTTTAATATATATATATATATAATATATATATATATATATCAGTGGCGGGCCGTGCATTTCACACCTAGGCCTTCAGTAGTGCTCCGTCTGAATCAATCCAACCCTCAATAACTTTAACAATTTAAAACAATACTAATTTTATGGCTATAAAACTTTTACTGCAGCTACAACTGCGACACACAAAAAGCATCAATAATAACCTCATAAAATTGCAATATTATTTAGGAATGTAGCCACATTTTACTCACCAATAATCCGTTTTATTTGTACACAAAATCCCTCCTCCTTTCTTTCCTCAAGAAGATTTCAATTACTCTGTCGTACAGATTATCCGTGCGTTTCAGTTCCATCAAGAAGTCCTTTTCTATCGCCATCGAAGCTACTGCTGAAAGTCGAGCCCTGCCCTGTCTGTCCGCGAGGGTCTTGCGGTTGACCTCTTCGTGCGCTCGGAGCCCCCGCTGCGTTCAGTGGCCTCGTAGATTTCCTCGTATCGGCTCCTCTCTCGTTCAGCAGTGTCACAAAACTCCTTTACCCTTGCCAGACAAAACTGTACATCCAGTTTTTGTCCTGTAGTATTGAAAAGAGCACGTCTGAATGCTCAAAAATGCCATTAAATGTGTGAAGCAAAAAACAAAACTAAATCATCCAGACGTGATGCAGATGCCGTGTCCCAATTCTCCACATGCACCGTTCAATGTGCTGCTCGAAGTGTAGGTCGAAGTATCCCCCCGACTTAAATACGCTGTTCGAACGGCGTATTTAAGGGCATTTTGGTGAATTTTTGGTGAATTGAGACACGGCCGCAGTTTGCTCGCTTTGGCTAGTTCACTCTCTCACTGTCCAATCATAGGCTGTGAAAACGCTGACGTTTCCGTGCGCCTGCTAAAAGGCCTCGGTGTCACCAACTCTAAATCTGATTGGTTAAAGCAACAGTTTCACCGACACTTATTTTGTGCTACGGGGCCCGCAGAACTGATTATGAAGGCCTCCAGGTAGATTTCTGACCCTGGCAACAAATAATGGCTGAAATGTGATTGGTTAAATGCTTAAATATGAAAACACACATCTGGAAGCAGCGCAACCAGGGGAAAAGCAATGAAAGGAAGCTGACAGACAATTTGGAATAATTTAATAAGTATTCATGGACAAAATATAATTAACATCAGTCTGTGATTCAGATATTTTTTTAGGCCAGCAGAGAAGGCCTTGCGGCCCACCACTGATATATATATATATATATATATATATATATATATATATATATATATATATATATATATATATATATATATATATATATATATATATATATATATGTGTGTGTGTGTGTGTGTGTGTGTGTGTGTGTGTGTGTGTGTGTGTGTATATATATATATATATATATATATATATATATATATATATATATATATATATATATATATATATATATATATATATATATATATATGCTGTCTCTTTACAAATAAATAAAATAAGAAATCATCAAAAAGAGTTGGGGGTATTGTGATGGTCCACGATGTTACTGTGAGTCTTTTGTGAGTCGATTGAGATGATATCTGGATATTTGGATCACTGTTACATTCCTGTGACTGCTCAGGGTCAGGCCGTAAATTGTTCTGCCCTAATTTATGTTATCAAATGTATCAGAGCACACAGCCGAGGAAGCGTGTTCACTGTCATGTAGAAGGCGTGACGAGGCCCAGGGACACAGGACCTGTCGCATTCCAAACACTTTCTGTAAAAAAAAAAACTAAAAAAAACAAACGATTTTCTCTGAGGACTTCCCTGTTCTGTTATTGTTCTGCAACTTCCTCATGAGTCAGGCCTCAGCCATCATGTAGGACAAAACCAGGACAAAACCAGGACTAAACCAGGACTAAACTAGGACCCAACCAGGTCTAAACCAGGTCTAAACCAGGACTCAACCAGGACTAAACCAGGACTAAACCAGGACTCAACCAGGACTAAACCAGATCTAAACCAGGTCTAAACCAGGTCTAAACCAGGACTAAACCAGGAATAAACCAGGTCTAAACCAGGTCTAAACCAGGTCTAAACCAGGACTCAACCAGGTCTAAACCAGGACGAACCCAAGACTAAACCAGGACTAAACCAGGACTAACCTAAGACCGACAGACACATTAGAAGGGGGGGGGGAGCCCGTAGTTCTGGGCCAAACCTGATGATATTTTCACATAAAAATGTTCTTCTGCAAAAAAGTGTGTAGTTAAAATTACTTCATATATTAGTAAGAGAGCCCCATTATGGGCCAAATTAAAGCCCGTGGAGGGTCAAGTTTGGCCTACAGGCCCCACTTTGGGCACCCCTGCATTAGAAACAGCACACTACTTTTACTACACTACTTATAGGCAAGACAAGTTTATTTGTACAGCACAATTTGTACACAAAGTAATTCAAAGTGCTTTACAGAATAAGGAAGTCATTAAAATCACAATACAACAAATCAAAACATGAATAATCATCATAAAATGACCATTAAAAGAGAAGAGTGCAGAATAAAAACATTTTAGTTATATGCACAGCTAAACAGCTGTTTTGACCCTGGATTTAATCATTGTCAAAGTATAGGCCTGTCTCACATCTTCAGGAAGATTGTTTCAGGTTTTAGCTGCATAAAACTGAAACACTGATTCTCCATGTTTAGTCCTGGAGGAGGCCAGTCTCTGAAGTCCTCAGAGTGTGAGATGGTTTATGTGGCACTAACATGTGGGAGAGTACTTTGGTGCTGGTCCATAGAGAGACACAAGCAAGTCTATTCTCTGTCTGGATTTTTGCAATGTTTTTAGATGGTAAAAAGCTGCAGATGTTATTGATTTGATGTGGCTGTTAAAGTTCAAGTCTGAGTCCATTATTACCCCCAGATTTCCAGCCTGATTTGAAGGTTTTAGAGAAAGAGACTGGAGGTGACTGCTGACACTTTCTCTTTGCTTCTGTGGACTAAAGACTATGACTTCAGTCTTGTCTGAATTTAGCTGGAGAAAGTTGATTTGCCTCCACACACTGATCTGTTGAATGCAGTGGCAGAGTGAATCCACCAGTCCATATTCACCTGCTACAGTGAGACATAGATCTGAGTATCACCTGCAGAGTTATGGTAGGACACATTATTGCTGTGTATTAACTGGCCCAACAGCAGCATGTAATGACTGAACAACAGGGGTCCCAGGATTGACCCCTGGGGAACCCCACAGGTCAAGGATATTTTATCTGAGACATATTTTCCAATTTCAACAAAGAACTCCCTGTTTTCTAGATAGGATTTAAACCAGTTAAGTGCAGTACCAGAGATGCCCACCCAGCCCTCTAGTCTCTGTAAGAGGATCCCATGATCGACAGTATCAAAGGCAGCGCTCAGATCTAACAGAATCAAGACTGCATCTGTGTTCAGGCGGATGATTTGTCACCTTGATAAGAGCAGTCTCAGTGCTGTGGTGGAGTCTAAAATCTGACTGGAAAACATCAAAGGAGTTGTTCATTTGGAGAAAGTTAAAAAGCTGTTGGTAAACAACTTTTTCAAGGACTTTGCCTAAAAACGGCAGATTTGAGATGGGTCGTAATTGTTCAGTATTGTGGTATCAAGACTGCTGTTCTTTAGGAGAAGCTAATAATTTCAGTTTTCAAAGCTCTTGCGAATGTTCCAAATTGAAAGTGGTCTACAGTGTCTGAGAGTGGTCTAAAGAATCTGAGCGTGGTCTAGAGTCTGAAAGTGTTCTACAGAGTTTGAGAGTGGCCTACAGAGTGTGAAAGTGGTTTACCTAGTCTGAGAGTGGCCTACAGAGTCTCAGACCTGCTATACTGAGGCCTATATGAATTATCATAGGCTGGTAATGAACATTTTTAATTATTTGGCCAATTAATGTACGAATGTAATTATTAAACACATAGGCGCTTGTTCTATAGTTTATGGTTTCTAGTCCCATGTAAAGCGGCTGCGTGCTCCATAGAACTCAGAACCTCTGGAAGTGTGGTGCTGTGGAGAGTTGAAAACTGAAAACGTTTCATTAACTGCATTGATTTACATGAGCGCTGTATCGTCCTGACCACTCTGCTCTGCTTGACGACCGTGGGCAGAGGGTGACAGTGACCGGTTGCCTGTGCTCTGTGTGAAGTGCATTGTGGGAATTATACAGGGTCAAGTATGGACAAGTCTCCTCCGATGCGCTTGTTCCTCTAGAGAGAATACTCTGCTGATGTTTCATCAAATGTGATATATAAATGTGTCGTCTGAATCTGAAGCTGATTCTATGGTGGATGAATACTGGAGTGGACACAGGACTGGACACAGAGCCGTCCTCTCAGTGGACACACTGAGCCGTCCTCTCAGTGGACACACTGAGCCGTCCTCTCAGTGGACACACTGAGCCGTCCTCTCAGTGGACACACTGGTGGAGTCGTCTCCTGAGACCTATGGGACCTTTTATTGTTTTGTGTTGTTTTGTGTTCTATTGTTTGTTTTTTACTGTGGACCATGAGTCTGCAATAAAGGTATCCATCCAACCGTCTATCCATCGATCTATGTATCTATAGATATGACATACACACAAAAAAAAAGACTGAAAAACATCCAGACATGTGTCCTCCCCTCCTTACATTTGTAACGGAACAGGCGTGCGCTACACTGAAGTTTTGCAGGAAAAACAGTCCCTGAAGTTTACGGTAAAGAAGTGACATGAGTCACGTGAGGAAAAAAGGCCAAGAATGTGACTGCTCCAGAACCTCTCTCATTCAGCTCATCCTCCTCTACTGCTCCCCTGTTATTTTAACCTGCTGTCCAATACCAACCTATACAACTCGTCTCCTCCTCCTCTGACCCTCTGCTCCCCTGCTCGTCTCCCTGCTCTCTCACCTCCTCTGCTCCTCTGCTCGTCTCCTCCTCTGACCCTCTGCTCCTCTGCTCGTCTCCTCCTCTGACCCTCTGCTCCTCTGCTCGTCTCCTCCTCTGACCCTCTCCTCCTCTGCTCGTCTCCTCCTCTCCTCCTCTCCTCCTCTGCTCATATCCTCCTCTGACCCTCTGCTCCTTTCCCTCTGCTCCTCTGCTCGTCTCCTCCTCTGCTCCTCTGACCCTATCCTCCTCTGCTCGTCTCCTCCTCTGACCCTCTGCTCCTCTGCTCGTCTCCTTCTCTCCTCCTCTGCTCATCTCCTCCTCTGACCCTCTCCTCCTCTGCTCGTCTCCTCCTCTGACCCTCTGCTCCTCTGTTCGTCTCCTTCTCTCCTGACCCTCTGCTCTCATCTCCTCCTCTGACCCTCTCCTCCTCTGCTCGTCTCTCCTCCTCTGACCCTCTGCTCCTCTGCTCGTCTCCTCCTCTGACCCTCTGCTCGTCTCCTCGTCTGACCCTCTGCTCCTCTGCTCGTCTCCTCCTCTCTTCCTCTGACCCTCTGCTCCTCTCCTCCTCTGCTCGTCTCCTTCTCTCCTCCTCTGACCCTCTCATCCTCTGACCCTCTGCTCCTCTGACCCTCTCCTCCTCTGCTCGTCTCCTCCTCTCCTCCTCTGACCCTCTTCTCCTCTTGTTTTAACTTTCATCATTAATCTGGACTCTGTTTTGACGATGTAACGCTGTGTGTTTGTGTGCTTTTTCTAATACTAACATATAGTTGTTCTCTAGATATTTCAGAGTATTTGTTATTCCCGGAACACAGAACCAGGGTGTGAGCTGTGCGGTAAAATGAACATAAAGCAGTGATGCGTTTGTCAGTGAGAAGCGTCGTAGTTTGAGCTGATCCAACCAGTCCAGGCACATCAGGCTTTTGAGAACGTCCTGATCTCTGTTTCATTATGTCTGCACTAGTTTGGTTTGAGTTTGGAGAGACAGGTTCTGCAAGTGTTCTGTTTAGATCTTTCACCATGTTCTAGTCATTTCTTCTCATTGACCTTCTGAAGTTGTATTTGGAGTGATTCATGTCTGAGTAATCTTTAATCTCTTATTTTCACGACGCCATTTTGCAGATCTGCCACTGTTTTCACCTCCACCGATACACCTCTACTGTGACATACGCACTTCCTTCTCCAGTTTTATTTTCTTAATGGGATGTTACTCGTAGGATTTGGTGGTGGCGCTTCTTCATTTTGGTATAATTGAACAAATATCTCTATGGTGGAATTTTCTGCAGTTACCATGGAGACACAATGCACACATTAAGCAACACTGACAAATGAATTACAAGATTGTCTGAAAAGTCAAGAAAAAATCCCAAAGTGATTTAAAAAACACATTTTCAGGAGCCTGTGATCAGTACATGATCAAGATGTACAAACACTGGAGCCTCTGGAAGTGTGGCGCTGAGGAGAGTTGAAGACTGAAAATGTTTCATTAACTGCATTGATTTACATGAGCGCTGTATCGTCCTGACCACTCTGCTCTGCTTGACGACAGCGGGCAGAGGGTAACAGTGACCGGTTGCCTGTGCTCTGTGTGAAGTGCATTATGGGAATTATACCGGGCCAAGTATGGACAGGTCTCCTCCGATGCGCTTGTTCCTCTAGAGAGAATACTCTGCTGATGTTTCATCAAATGTGATATATAAATGTGTCGTCTGAATCTGAAGCTGATTCTATGGTGGATGAATACTGGAGTGGACACAGGACTGGACACAGAGCCGTTCTCTCAGTGGACACACTGAGCCGTCCTCTCAGTGGACACACTGGTGGAGTCGTCTCCTGAGACCTATGGGACCTTTTATTGTTTTGTGTTGTTTTGTGTTCTATTGTTTGTTTTTTACTGTGGACCATGAGTCTGCAATAAAGGTATCCATCCAACCGTCTATCCATCGATCTATGTATCTATAGATATGACATACACACAAAAAAAAGACTGAAAAACATCCAGACATGTGTGTCCTCCCCTGAACACGGAACAGGCGTGTGGAGTTTTGCAGGAAAAACAGTCCCTGAAGTTTACGGTAAAGAAGTGACATGAGTCACGTGAGGAAAAAAGGCCAAGAATGTGACTGCTCCAGAACCTCTCTCATTCAGCTCATCCTCCTCTACTGCTCCCCTGTTATTTTAACCTGCTGTCCATCACCAACCTATACAGCTCAAGTCAATGTATAAACCGGGACTAAACCAGGGTGGGCAGCGTGCAGATGTGTCCAGGACTAATGCACATCCATTTACAGATAGAGTTCAAGTCTGTTGGGTCGGAGCCACTCAACTAAGGGACAGAGGGGGTTTATCCACGTAGGGTAGAGGTCATCATAGCTCCTCTGACCCTCTGCTCCCCTCATCCTCTGTTCTCTGACCCTTTCCTCCTCTCCTCCTATGACCCTGTCAACCTCTCCTTCTCTGCTCCTCTCCTCTGACCCTCTCCTCCTCTGCTCCTCTCCTCCTCTGCTCCTCCTCTCCTCCTCTGACCCTATGCTCCTCTGCTCCTCTGGTCCTCTCCTCTGACCCTTTACTCCTCTCCTCCTCTTCTCCTCTGACCCTCTCAATCTCTCCTTCTCTGCTTCTTGCCTCCTCTGCTCCTCTCCTCTTCTGACCCTCTCCTCCTCTGACTCTTTACTCCTCTGCCCGTCTCCTCCTCTGCTCCTCTCCTCCTCTGACCCTCTCATCCTCTGACCCTCTGCTCCTCTAACCCTCTCCTTCTCTGTTCCTCTTGTTTTAACTTTTATCATTAATCTGGACTCTGTTTTGACGATGTAACGCTGTGTGTTTGTGTGCTTTTTCTAATACTAACATATAGTTGTTCTCTAGATATTTAAGAGTATTTGTTATTCCCGGAAAACAGAACCAGGGTGTGAGCTGTGCGGTAAAATGAACATAAATCAGTGATGCGTCTGTTCAAAGTCATGTTTAGGAGTGTGATTTTACACAAAAAGGTGATAGTGACTAATTGGAAAAACTGTTGGCTAATGCTAGCTCGCTTGAGACTGTAATGTTATTTATTTAACAGCACAAATCAGATCACATGTTGTTGCTCAATTAAGTCAGTTCTCTATGGTCAGATTGTGTTAAAACAAAGCTCTTTAAAGTCTAACTTGAGTAACAGAGCTTCAGACAGGGCAGTGCCTACAGTTGGCATCACACCCCAGAATGTGGATTGCATCAGCTGCATTATATCACTTACCCTTTTGGGGCAAATAAAGTTATCAGATTGTGTCACTTATCCCTGCCCCTGCTCCGTAGCCCCGCCCTTGCTCCTTGTGCAGTGTTTGCGTGGTCCTGGGGATTCCGGGGTTCTGACTTGTTTGTGTTCATTTGTTTTATCTCGGAAAGTCGGGATTTTGCTGTGATAAACAATAACATGACTGAGTCCGCTCTTCGGCAGTGTCTAATAGAGCTAACCAGTAAGATCTGTTGTTAGCCTTCTCAAAAGATAACGTTACTTTCGCTACTTTAGCTAGCCAGCCGTACATCGGTATTGAACTAAAGCAGACCTATTGGGCTTGAGTGTCCTCTGTAGTTATAAAGTCTGACATCCGTGGATCATTATGTTATAATTTGCACATTTACAATCACAGTATTCATCTAAAACTACTTAAGAAAAGAAACAAGTACCAAAATGATTATGCGACGCTGCTGAATCCTACGAGTATCAGTGATTAAGAAGATAAAACTGGAGAAGGAAGTGCGTACATCTCAGTGGGCGTGTACCAGTGGAGGTGAAAACGGGGGTAGATCTACAAAATGACGTCTTGAAAATAAGAGATTAAAGATTAGTCAAACATAAATCACTCCAAATACAAGTTTGTGTGAGTAAATGGGGAAACATCTAGAACATGATGATGATTGACAGGTATCTGACCTGATTTTCGGAGGTCACATGAATGTAGCATTAGCCCCTCCCCCTGCTCTTTAGCCCCGCCCCTTAGCCCCCCCCCTTCCCAGATGCACATATAAACAGACGAAGATGAAGGCTCCACTCAGACTCGGACGCAGCTCGAGAACGAAAACAGCAGCACCATGAAGCTCCACCTCCTTGCACTCGCCCTGATGATGTCACTGACGATGTCACTCATGGTAAGACGCTGCTCTGACCCTCTTTTGACCCTTTGCTCCTCTGACCTTCTCTCTTACTCTTCTGACCATCTGCTCCTCCGACCCTTTGCTCCTTGTCTCTGCAGGTGGGCACATTGGCACAAGATGGAGTAGAGGAGGATAGCGCAGACAAAGAGAGTGCAGACGAGGGTGGCGTAGACGAGGGTGGCGTAGACGAGGGTGGCGTAGACGAGGAGGGCGCAGACGAGGAGGGCGCAGACGAGGAGGGCGCAGACGAGGAGGGCGCAGACGAGGAGGGCGCAGACGAGGAGGGCGCAGACAAGGAGGGCGCAGACGAGGAGAGCGCAGAGGAGGAGATGGACCTAAATCTCATTGTAATGACCAACTCCACCCAAGGTGAGGCCACGACAGGAAGTACAACATTGAGTTCCTTTTCACAATAAAAGCTCAAATCTCAAATTTTGTTTTTCCAGACGAAGAAAGTGTCAGTGACATCATCGCCAAAGCCAACCAGAAAATCGGTACGTCCTGGAGGAGTATTTGTAATAGCAGTAGTAGTAGTGGCAGCAGTAGTAATAGCAGTAGCACTTGCCGTAGTACTAGTACTAATAGCAGTAGTAGTAGTAATAGCAAGTAGTATTAGCAGTAGATGCAGTAACAGTAGTAGGAATAGCAGTAGTATTAGTAGTATTAGTAGTAGTAGCATCAATAGTAGCAGTAGTAGTAGCATTAGCAGTAGTAGTAGTAGTAGTAGTAGCAGTAGTAACACTAATAGTGGTGATAGTATTCATAGTAAAAGTACTTGTACTTTGTGTACTTGCAGAGTCTCGTCTGACGGAGGGCGACATCGTTGTGGACAGACGCAGAAACGCCGTCTCGTGTTTTTATTGTAAATGGACCAAATATGGATCAACAGTCTGGATCTTCTATCGCTTCGATCCCAGCTACAGTGAGTCCGGTTCAGATCCTGGTCCAGATCCTGGTCCAGATCCTGGTCCAGATCCTGGTCCAGATTCTGGTTCACATCCTGGTCTTTTTGCAGGTTCCTCTCAGAAGAGTCTGATCCGCTCGGCCATGAGCACCATCCAGTCTCAGACCTGTGTCCGGTTCTATGAGATCTCACGGTACTGGAGTTACTACGTTCGCCACCTGTACATCTTTTCTGGAAGCGGGTAAGTACACAGAGTACACACACATACACAGAGTACACACAGGTACATAAAGTACAAACGCGTACACAGAGTACACATAAGTACACAGAGTACACACACGTACACAGAGTACACACAAGTACACAGAGTACACACGTATGCAGAGTACACAGACGTGCACACAAATACACAGAGTACACACAAGTACACAGAGTACACACAAGTACACAGAGTACACACAAGTACACAGAGTACACACGTATGCAGAGTACACACACAAGTACACAGAGTACACACACATACACAGAGTACACACACACACACACATACACACACACACACACACACACACACACACACACACACACACACACACACACACACACACAGAGTACACACACATACATAGAGTACACACACATACACAGAGTACACCCAAGTACTACAGGCCATATCATAGCTAAGCAGAGACTTGACCCACAGTGTGAATGTGATATGTGCTGGTGGTGGAGGGCCCCAGGGCAGCTGTGGCTACAGGACACTGTTAAGTCTTTGAGTTTCCAAGAACAGGGCTGTATGAATGTGATGACGAAGAGTAAAGACTAATCTGCCCCTCTCTCCCTGTCCCCATCTCTGTCCCCGTCTCTCTCCCCGTCTCTGTCTCCGTCTCTGTCTCTGTCTCCGTCTCTGTCCCCGTCTCTGTCCCCGTCTCTGTCCCCGTCTCTGTCCCCGTCTCTGTCTCTGTCCCCGTCTCTGTCCCCGTCTCTGTCTCTGTCCCCGTCTCTGTGCCTGTCCCCGTCTCTGTCTCCGTCTCTGTGCTTGTCCCCATCTCCGTCTCTGTCCCCGTCTCTGTCCCCATCTCTGTCTCTGTCCCCGTCTCTGTCTCCGTCTCTGTCCCCGTCCCCGTCTCTGTCCCCGTCTCTGTCCCCGTCTCTGTCTCCGTCTCTGTCCCCGTCTCTGTCTCTGTCCCCGTCTCTGTCCCCGTCTCTGTCCCCGTCTGTCTCCGTCTCTGTCCCCGTCTCTGTGCTTGTCCCCATCTCTGTCTCTGTCCCCGTCTCTGTCTCTGTCCCCGTCTCTGTCCCCGTCTGTCTCCGTCTCTGTCCCCGTCTCTGTCTCTGTCCCCGTCTCTGTCCCCGTCTGTCTCCGTCTCTGTCCCCGTCTCTGTGCTTGTCCCCATCTCTGTCTCTGTCTGTGTGACAGGTGCTGGTCGTACATAGGGAGACAGTGGTGGACGCGCAGACAGAAACTGTCTTTGTCTAAAAGTGGCTGCCTTTATACTTCCACCATCCAACACGAGCTTCTGCATGCGCTCGGATTCGCCCATGAGCACTCGCGCTCAGACCGGGACAGTCATCTGACCGTCCTATATGACAACATCAGATCAGGTAAGACTTCAGGCAATGAGCTTCAAGTATTTGTCTGAAGCTCTTTTTCTTGTCTAATCTGTGACTCAAGTTTTTGTCTGGGCTCCAAAACCGTGTGATACAAGTCTCTCTCCTCAGATAAGAAACACAACTTCAGGAAGTACAGGACCAACAACCTGCACACTCCCTACGACTTCAACTCTGTCATGCAGTACCACAAGTGAGTACTATTACTACTAGTACTGGAACTAATACTGCTACTACTACTACTACTGCTATTACTGCTACTACTGCTATTTCCACTGCTACCTCTAAGACTACTGCTAGTACTACAACTACTACTAATAGTACTAATACTGCTACTTCCACTACTTCCACTACTACTGCTGCTGCTACTTCTACTGCCACTACTACTGCTACTACTAATGCTCCTACTATTACTACTACTATTACTACTACTACTAGTACTGGAACTAATACTACTACTGCTACTACTACTACTCTGACTCTGCTCCTCTGGCTCTGCTCCTCTGACTCTGCTCCTCTGACTTGCTCTCTCCTTGTCCTTAACCCTTGTGTGTTTTTTTTCAGTTATGCCTGGACTAAAAATGGAAAAAGCCCACTCTACAGTCAAAGAAAAACCCAGGCCTGCGCTTTGGATATGCGACTGCAGTGAGCAAAAACGACATTCTGAGAGTCAACCGCTACTACAAGTGCTAGGCCAAAGGGCACAAAGTCCAGACCCACCATCTGTGACAGGTTTATACAGAATCACTGAGCTGAGCACTAGGGGAGGGAGAGAAATGTGATTTTATTTGTAAATCATGGGTGACCAGTGAGCCCCTTTGTTTGGGTTGGATCACTGAAATAAACTAATCTAATTGGATGATCACGTTTGGCTGGATTTGAGACACAACAGAGGGAATTGAGACCAGACTGATATCAATCTGTATAAAAAATACAGAGAGATATGAGTCTGGACTTACCAGGCTAGTAGTGATGCAGGTGTAGTCATGGTCAAGGATGGTGATAAATCCTGAGATTTATTGATTTCTGAGTTTTGAGTTTGAGTTCCTTGCTATTTGTCTCTAAAATGTAAAACTACAATAAAACATTTGAACAAGTTTGTTTTGCTTTTTGTCTTATGTCAAAAAACTGAAGCAACAATAATCCACAGATACATGACCAGGTTAGAGCACACTCCCTGAGGCCGAAATGGACATCACTCTAGACATCATACAAAAAACACCCCTGCAGCCACCTAGACACTTAAAACTGACTCACTTTGCACCTGTAACTGATAAAACTGTCCCAGAGATAATCACCAGTTTGAGTTCATCTACATGCTGCCTTGATGTGTTACCCACTAGATTTCTAAAGTCTGTGCTCAACAGTTTGCTCTGACCACTCGCATAGTTAACATGTCATTTCAATCTGGAACATTCCCAAGAGCCTTGAAAACCGCGGTTATCAAGCCTCTCCTAAAGAAGAGCAGTTTTGATACCACAATATTGAACAATTACTGACCAATCTTAAGTCTACATTTTTTTGGCAGAGACCTTGAAAAAGTTGTTTACCAACAGGTTATTAACTTTCTCCAAATGAACAACTCCTTTGATGTTTTTCAGTCAGGTTTTAGATGCCACCACAGCACTGAGACTGCTCTTATCAAGGTGACAAATGACATCCGCCTGAACACTGATGCAGGCAAAGTCTCAGTCTTGATCCTGTTAGATCTGAGTGCTTCCTTTGACACTGTGGATCATGGATCCTCTTACAGAGAGGACTGGGTGGGCATCTCTGATACTGCACTAAACTGGTTCAAGTCTGATCTAGAAGATAGGGAGTACTTTGTTGAAATTGGAAAATGTGTCTCAGATAAAATGTCCCGGACCTGTGGGGTCAATCAGAGGTCAATCAGAGGTCATTCCGGGGACTCCTTTTGCTCAACCACTACATGCTGCCATTAGGCCAGTAAGGCGGACTCGTCCATCACCCAATTTCTAGGCGCAGCAAGTGGCCAGAGGGGGTCCGGTTTGGGAACCACAGGATTTGCAGATGATGTTGTCCTGATTGCTTCATCGAGCCAGGACCTGCAGCAGGCACTGAGGCAGTATCAGCTCCTTCAAATCTGAGGCCATGGCTCTTGACCGGAAAGCGGTAGCTTGCCCTCTCCAGGTGGTGAGTCTCTTCCTCAAGTGAGTGGAAGGATGGAACGTGAAATTGACAGGCGTCTGCAGTGATGCGGTCGCTGTATCGGCCTGTTATGGTAAAGAAGGAGCTTAGCCGAAAGGCAAAGCTCTCGATTTACTGGTCAATCTACGTTCCTACCCTCACCTATGGTCATGAGTTCTGGGTAATGACTGAAAGGACAATATCGCGGCTACAAGCGGCTGAAATGAGCTTCTGAGTGGGCAGGTGCACCCTTAGGGAAAGGGTGAGGAGCTTGGTCACATGGAGGAGCTCGGAGTAGAGCCGTTGATCCTACACTTCAAAAGGAACCAGCTGAGGTGGCTCGGGCATCTGCTTAGGATGCCTCCTGGACGCCTCCCTAGGGAGGTGTTCTGGGCATGTCCCACCGGGAGGAGGCCCCGCGGAAGACCCAGGACACGCTGGAGGGACTATGTCTTTCGGCTGGCCTGGGAACGCCTTGGGGTCCCACCGGAGGAGCTGGAGGATGTGTCTGGGGTGAGGGAAGTCTGGGAGTCCCTGCTTAGACTGCTGCCCCCGTGACCCGGCCCCGGATAAGCGGAAGTGAATGGATGGAAGGATTCACTCTGCTATTGCATCCAACAGATCAGTGTGTGGATGCAAAACAACTTACTCCTGCTAAACCCAGACAAGTCTGAAGTCATAGTCTTTGGCCACAGAAACAAAGAGAAAGTGTCAGCAGTCATCTCCTGTCTCTATCTCTAAAAGATTAAATTCAGGATAGAAATCTAGGGGTAACAATGGACTCAGACTTGAACTTTAACAGCCAAATCAAAATAATAATATCTACAGCTTTTTACCACCTAACAACTGGCTCAGAGTATAGACTTTAAAGCAGCTTTGCTTGTGTACAAGCCTCTCCATGGCCTAGCACCAAAGCACTATCCCACAAGTGTGAACCTTCTTGCACTTTGAGGACTTCAGGCACCAGCCTTCTTCTGTTGTCTAGCTGTAATCCTGCAGTCCTGGTTTTATCTTGGTTTAGTCCTGGTTTAGTCTCAGCCTCCTGCTGGTCCCCGAAAACAGAACTAAAAATGGGAAATCTGCGTTTCAATTTTATGCAGCTAAAACCTAGAACAATCTTCCTGAAGATGACAGGCCTCTACTTTGACCATGTTTAAATCCAGGCTCCAAACTGTTCTGTTTAACTGTGCATATGGGCAATTGCTGCCATCTGGTGGACAACTGGGTTCATCACCTTAAAAAAAAAACAACTAAAGAAAAACAATATATATGTGTTTAATGTATGTTTTCTTCACTATTATATATCTATATAAGAACATTCTGGGTGTTTGTGGACATTCACTCTGTTTTTGTTTTCTTATGCTTAACTATTCACTGAAGAGTAGAATTTACTGCACAGCTACTTCTGCTACTACTGCATCACAGGTCTCTGCTAACCTGGCTCTGCTCCTCTGGCCCTGCTCCTCTGACTCTGCTCCTCTGGCTCTGCTCCTCTGGCCCATGTCATTGGCTGGAGATGCCCTGATCTAGTCCAGGTCTCAAGCACTTAACGCAAATCCAAAATTTTAAAGGATAGATCTAGGGATGGGCGAATGGAGCCTCGTGAAGCATTGACACCTCAGTCGCAATATTGTCTCAAATGGTTCGACGTGTCTGAGGCCTCGGAGAAACACTGACCTCTAGTGGACAAATTTAACCATTGCAAACAGGCACATAACCCATGAATTGGGAACCCAAAACTCTATTTTCTATTTTATTAGAAGCCATAAATAGTATATATTGTATTTTGAGCATTTTAAAAAAATACGACAATTTATATATCACGTGTTTTTATTAAGAAATAGAAGTTTTGTGTGATTACAAACCATGGATCGTTTTTTTCCATTTGTAGATGTCATCGAAAAGTCGCCAAAAGTCCCCAAAATCACCACTAAAGTCATACAATACTCAGCACTACCCAGCATTTTTCAGAAATATTGGTGCGTATTTTATACTGTAGCAGTTTAGCGCTTGTCAAACCACAGAAGAGCGCTGAACACTCTGAACCAATCACAGAGCAGAACATTCGCTGAGCCAATGAAACGCTTCGATTCACTGAAGCGACGGACACGCGGAGCGAACAGGAGGGACCGACACTGCGACACTTTGGTCACGTGAGCGGCTGCTGCGGGACAAGCTCCGAGGCAGTGCTTCAGAGCAATTTGTTTCAGAAAGAACGAGACGTGCTCCGGAGCTCCGTCTCATTTGTCCATCACTAGATAGATCGCAAAGTAAAAACACCTAGAGACACACCGATCCAGCGTGTCCTGATATGTCGATACTTTGGCTTTAAGTATCTGCTGATCCAGGATATGAACCGATGCCAGAGCAGAGACAGAGAATAGCATTTATTTCCTTTAAACACAAACAGCATGAGGTAAAATGATCCAAATGTGTTTTGCAAGTTTATTATGAGAATGTGCTGCCTGCCGGCCTCATCTGTTCTGTGTTATGTCTGTAGATTTTGTCTGTCCGTGTTTTACTAATTGCCTGCTTAACTGCACTAACTTTTTGAACATTTTACTAATAAGCAAACTATACTAACTTTGTATTTTATGTGTGGTGGCATTTTACTTCTTGCCATAGGGACTGCAGTTGGAAACTAGCTGTATCGCTAATACTGGCGCATTTACAGAAATGTTGATTAATGTGCATTGTCCCTATTCAAATAAACAAATAAAATAATAATTTTGGGCTGACATCAGCAGTAAATAGTCTTATTACACCAGTTTATGACCAAAATGTTTTATCAGCTGCACCGATATCTTGTCAGCCGATATTTTTTTTATTATTTGTCAGGGACCATGTTCATTCATCTGAGATGAATTGAACCAGATTTAGCTACAGCTACTTTCCATCTGCAGTCCCTACCAATATCTTATCAGTGAATCCCTAAAAACAACTAAACCACATCTGAAGGGAATAGGATTAAAATCACCCATCGTTGGTTCACATAAATGTTTGAATTGAATTCGCCGTCATGAAGGTTTTAAATAAATCCTGGAAGCGTGTGGGTTTTGTGGGCCTTTTTATTTCACAATCTTCCAAATGTACAAAAACGAAAACAGACATTTTACAAAACAAAAGAATCCCAGTGAACTCAGTGCCACCAACCAATCAGAGCTAATCTCTTCTGCTAAGGCCCGCCCCATTGGTTAAAAAAAAGCGTTTTTTCCTGCTGCTGCCGAGCGGATTCCGGGTCTCGGGTTTGGGCTCAGTTCTGATTGGAGCAGGGTCATCGTCAGAGCTCCTTTTTTTGTGGATAGTTTCAGTTCGTGTCCCGCCCCTCTGTTGCGGTGTGGGCGGGGCTATGGAGCAGGAAGTTGTTGGGGGTTTGTAGTTTTTTCAGAGGACATGTTTGTAGTTTTTATAGCTCGGACTTCTTTTTCTTCTTCTTGGGCTCGTCGGGAAGAACCAGGGGATTGGACGCTTCACGTTTGAGATACGAGATGAAGTCGCTCACCTCCCGACCTCCCTGAAACCAGAGAAAATTAATATTAAGAGATGGAGGCGTTTTGGACCCGATACCTCGTCACCACAATTACATCACAAACATATACATGAGTTTCAATATTAGTTCATGGTCCAAAACCGATTGTTATAAAAATATGAGAATATGATACAAGTAACTGATCTCAGAGCCCCTACCAACTTTTTTGGGTGTCATGAGAACAGCTCTGCCTGACACCTACAGAGAAATATCGCAATAAACAGTGGTATTGAAACTACTTTTTGTCACCAATTAAAAGATTTAAATAAAGCAAGATAATCCCAGTGAACTATTTTAAACAGACTATTTCATTAAAAGACATGAGCTGCAACAAATAAACAGCAGAATGTACCAATAATTAGCTATCAAAGACTCTCTCCTACAGCTCAAATCTTATATTTTATCAAAAACACCCAAAAAAACTCACCACTTCGACAAAGAAAAACTGCTCATGATAAATACTGAGCCCCGTAATCTATAGTTCCAGCTTCCACTAAAGAAGTTGATGTATAGATTATGGTGACATGTGTGATGAGTGTTTTGCCGTTTTGTTTTGTTTAAAATGCAGCTCGGTGTAAAAGCACTCACAACACCGTACTCTGATTGGCCCATGTACCAGAACACGTTACAGAACACATTTTAATGCAGGTATCATGTTCTGTAAATCTATTGTACTGAAAGTGTCACGAGATGGAAGGAGGCTGTACGGTCTGTATAAAGTCAATGTAATTGTTCAAGAACAGTTTTATGTGAAAACGCTTTAGCTTTGACCCTCGACCTCCTGGAAAGACTCTGGGCTCCACTGCAAAGGAGCAAGACCTGTCCTTAAGATAAATGTTTTGTTTGTGACACATATTAAGTGAATAAACAAAGGGTCTACATTTACAGACGGTTAATGGTTGTTTACATTTACACTTCATTCATAAAAAGATCTTACATTGTATTTTTTGGGGCTGTTCTTCTGTCCGGCTGGAGAGAAGTAGATTGTGGGGAAACTGCAACAAAAACAAGTATTAAATTTAAAAAAATACCATTTCAAAAACAGAACCGTTTATTTTACTAATTAACCAACCCTTCACTACAGTGCTCTGACCCTCAGGACTGAACCAGTGTGTGGGAATTCTTCCAATTTAAAAGCCTTTATTCTACAGAGAATTTTAATGTCTAACTGCCGTGTTTTAACTCTGCATAACACACAAGTAGCTCTGGCAACGGTTAACTCCACAGACTGTATAAAGAAGAGGACTAAGACACCTATAGTGTTCAGCTCATTGCGGCTACCAGTTAAAGGGGCCCAATTTGAAGCCAAGTATCGCAGCAACCAAAGAACCAATCCAGAACAAGGCTGATACACCACAGGTTTAACAGGGAGTGGGCGCTTAGCAACGCTGTCAATCAAACCTCTTGCCAACACTAGTGGGAACAACTTCAGGGAAAAAAGGGCCTGATTCGTCTGTCATTATTGATGTTCATATCTTGTGTTACGGACACATCAGTGAAAATAAAAACACCACAGTCATGTAGAGCAGGTTAATGCGAACATTTCAAGACCAAAATGACGAGTCTGACAGCAGCAGTTACAAACCGAGGGGCCACAATTTTTCACTGTAAAGTGAACTGAAGCCAGAGTCGATGGAGCTGGAAGCGCATCCACGCTCACCATCCACCGTGTTCCAATTAGGAAGTGAGTTAACCACGTCGATTTATATCTAGTCTATGGTTAAACACGTGCTATAATCACCGCTATCTGACCATCATGTGGCATTACCATAGCAACGGGTAAACAAATGCTCAACTGCTCCGAGTAGAAAGTACGGACTAGCTTCATTTACAAAACAAACTGATATTTTGATATAGGTAAGAATCTTAACACACTTCATGGAGCAACTAGAACTCTCCAACCCCGTGTTGTGCGTTAAAACTGCAAGACGCACAGCTCCATGTGGTTTTGTGTTGAGTAATCAGCTTTAAAGAACATCTTTTCTGTTTTATTGCACAAGTAGATTGTTTTAGAGGAGCACTGACCCGCTGACTTCATACGGCGATGGCACGTCATTGGCGGTGGCGTCCATTTTGGCGATGATCACATTTGGATCAGACGACAACTGAAAAATACAACACACAGAGTAATATAGGACCTTTTTAAAACTGCCTTGTGTTTAAACTATGGTCTCTGTTTTGATGCCGTTTCCTCATCACAATCATCCCTGGAGCCGTTTTGTTTCATTCAAACAAAACAAATGCAAAATGATGTTGATGCCTACATCAGAGCCGTTGGCCTCACCTTCTCTCCGAGCTCAGTGTACTTGGGCTCCAGGTTCTTGCAGTGGCCACACCACGGGGCGTAAAATTCGATCAGGACGTCTTTGGAGTCGTCGTTCACGATCGAGTCAAAGTTTTCTGCCACTAAAACCTGAAAAGTCCAAGATTAGACCAAAACTGCAGATGCCGTTTATCAGTGAATCAAGTTCAACTGAATAAGGTCGTTTTCACACTGCACTGGTTAGGTCGACGTAAATCTCATACTGGCAGTTAGTCGATATCCTGGTTGGACAGATAAAGTGATGTAATAAGACCCTATAAGGGCTGTTACGGTAACTGCAATACAGCGGTATGATCAACCACATCACACAAGGGCTCAAGTGGCCGCGGTAACCATGGTAACATTTTGCACTACATAATTTTATGAACCAATGCTTGTTTACGCAGCTCTAAGCTGCTTTTCACATACAACCCCAGTTTACATGTACAAGTTGTCCTGTCAGTACTTGAGAGATAAAGAACAGGACCATAAACACCTGGAGCAGTTAGGTCTTATTTTTGTTTAAATAAATGCCGTTTTTAGTCTCTGCTCTGGTATCCGTCAATATCAGCAGATACTTAAAGCCACAGTATCCCTGTGCATCCCTAAAAAGAGCATTCGCTTTGAGAGCCGTAACAGAACTTCATCTAGTTCCACTGAGGCCACACAGAGCGCAGTGTGAAAACGTCCCCAAACAGAAGAATGTGAGTGTAGATTCATCTGACCTTCACCGGGCCGTCGTTGTCTTCGGGAATGGGCTCAGACTTCAGGTAACGCTTCAGTTTTCCATCGAAATAATCCTGCAGGAAACTCTCCAGAGCTTTACCGTCACGGCTGAGAGAGAAACAAACCAAACCTGAGTGTCTCGATATACCGTTTTATTTTAAGTGTTGGTATAATTCTATGGCATAATACAAGGATCATTTTATTTTCTAAAAAATACAAAGGAGATCAAAAACATGTTGTATTTTGACTTCATTGGCTCCTAAATATGAGAGATCCACTCAAGTATTACAACATAACCTCATCGGACTCCTGTTAAGCTGCTCAGTGTTTTGAAGCTTATTTTAATTGAGACACAAGATTTAGAAAGAAAAAGTCTGTTACTCACGAGAACTCCTCAGTCATGACATATTTGTCGCCGCGGGCCGTTCGAATGGCCACCAGGGGGAGCTCTCCGCTGCTGCCGTCCAATCCAAACTCTGTCAGATCGTGCATGAATGAGTTCTTATTGGCCACAGCAAAATTCAGGCTCTGCCCTTTGTCCAGGAAGCCCTTTGCCACCTTCATCACTCTGAGGGAACGCCACAATGATGTTTAATATTTATTTTAAAAACACACTAAAAAATAAACAATAAAAATTGAATGTGCTGCAGTTCACCTGTTCCTCCAGTAGTTGGAACCCTTGGGGTTCTTGGCGTAGTCCACGTCGTAATATGCCACGCACAAGTCCCGCCCCTTCAGCTGGTCTTTGTTATCGTCAGTCATGTGAGGACACATCCCAAAACTGAAACCACAGAAATAAATCTAATATCTGACCCCGTGCTGTAGTAGTAGTATTTGCAGCAGTAGTAGTATTTGCAGCAGTAGTAGTATTTGCAGCAGTAGTAGTATTTGCAGCAGTAGTAGTATTTGCAGTACTTACATATTGTCCTGGATGAACCTCTTGAGTTTGTTACTTGTGAACTTTTCTTCGCTGAATTTCACTGTGGATTCTTCAAACTTGTTCTGGAGCTTCTTTGGACGGAACAGCACCACACCCCTGAGAATAAAAACACACACATAAAAACACGCCCCTGAGAATAAAAACACACCCAAGAATAAAAACGCACACATAAAAACACGCCCGAGAATAAAAACACACACCCCTGAGAATAAAAACACACACATAAAAACACACGCCCGAGAATAAAAACACACACATAAAAACACGCCCGAGAATAAAAACACACACATAAAAACACACCCGAGAATAAAAATGCACACATAAAAACACACCCCTGAGAATAAAAACACACACATAAAAACACACGCCCGAGAATAAAAAACACACAAAAAAACACCCCGAGAATAAAAACACACACATAAAAACACACCCGAGAAGAAAAAATGCACACATAAAAACACACCCCTGAGAAAAAAACACACATAAAAACATGCCCCTGAGAATAAAAAACACACACCGAGAATAAAAAACACACACATAAAAACACGCGCCGAGAATAAAAAACACACAACAGAATAAAACACACACCCCCGCCCGAGAAGAATAAAAACACAAAAACACACCCCGAGAATAAAAAACACATAAAAACACACATAAAAATGCACACATAAAAACACACCCCTGAGAATAAAAAACACACACATAAAAACACACACGCCCGAGAATAAAAAAACACACACAAAAACACGCCCCGAGAATAAAAACACACACATAAAAACACACCCGAGAATAAAAATGCACAATAAAAAACACACCCCTGAGAATAAAAACACACATAAAAACACGCCCTGAGAATAAAAACACAGCCCTGAGAATAAAACACACAAAAACACGCCTCCAAGAATAAAAACACATAAAACATAAAAACGCACACATAAACACACACATTAAAACACACCCCTGAGAATAAAACACACGCATAAAAACACAGCCTTGAGAATAAAAACACACATAGGCACTTTAAAGTACAGTGTTTTTACGACAGGTTGGACTACAGTTAAGATCTTTATATTTAAGATTTTCAAAAAAAAAAAAAAAAAAAAAAAAAAAAAAAAAAAAAAAAAAGTACACTTTGTTTCCCAGTTTGGCTTTTTTTCCTGGTTGGAAATCATGACATCACAGTGTAGTACACGTCACACAATTCTTATTTGACAAATAAAAACAAACATTACTGCAACAAAATAAGGGTGTTCTTCTTAAACCATCAGAAAAATGTGTTGTGTAAATTGTGCCAAACTTTTAGACAGAATTCCCCCAGTGTGATGTCATCAGTGTGGGACAAATACAACTCTCTACTTCCTCATTTTTAACATTTTTAAGCTTTTCTTCACAAATTTTTTTGATTTATGTCAAACTATAATTTAATCTCCAAAAGGCAAATTTCCAAATGTTGAACCAGATCATTTCCATTTGCCACTAAACCCCATAACCCGCTTTATATCAGCCAATCTGTAACTAAGATGACTCTAAACTGTATGTTAAACAGTACTCACTCTCCATTGGCTGTGATCAGACCTGCCTCGTTGGTGTGAGCGAATCTGTAGCTCTCCCTCAGAGCACTGGCAGCCTTCAGAAACTCAACCTGAGCTGCAGAAGACGAGTCTGAGAAGAAACCTGGAACAGAGACAAAAGTCAGACTCGTGAGGGTCACAGAGACTCTCGGGGGGGAGGCAGGTTTGAGAGGGGGACTCAGCCTGTGCAGGGTCTGCGTGTTAAACATGTGAATGTAACAAAAACACAGATCAGAGAACAAACACACCTGGAGCTGTGTTCTAATGTCATTCCCTCATCACAGAGTCATATGGGCTCTTTAAATGTCTGAATACACACAGTACTGTTGTAAATCAGAGTACAGTAGTCCTTTTATAAACTTACCGATGACACTGGCGTCCTGGTCGGAGGTGAACTTGTCCAGATCCTCCTCAGACTTGAGCTCCACAGATGCAGGACCTGCCTGTTTCTTCAGGAAGCTCACAATGCCGTCTGAAACAACAGAGAAAATATATAAGGGAACCCTAAATATGTACAAGAGGGGAGCAGGGGGAGGGCAGGGACCCATCCTTCAGGTTCTCTGGGTTAAACATGTCAGGAGCAGTGGGACCAATCTCCAGATCTTGAGCTAGTCTTGGTGAGGACTACTTTAACTGGAGGATTTGACCTGTAGTACATTTACTCAGACACGCAAACTCCACACAGACATGGGGGGAGCAAGCAAATGGGTGAACCCAGGTAAAACTTGAGAATTAGAATTTATTTCAAAAACGTGAATGAATAAACATATCAGCCTATAAGTATTTGAAGTTTATCATGTTTCAACTTTCCAAAGTAAAAAAAAAAAAAAGTTATGTCTGTCGACTGAACAAGAAGTGGTAGAAGTGAAGACGTTTTGCTGCTGATCCAAAACGTTCTTCAGTTCTGGTCAGATGGCTGTTGGACACTGCCTTATATCTGGAGGGAGGAGCCAACTATACTGAAACTGGAAACAGCCTACATACAGAAACTAAACAAAAGCTTGGTCGATTGAGATTCACTAAGTGTGCACTGTGCCTGAGACATACATAACATATTCACACACCTCTTACTGGGTGTTTTCACACCTACTGGCATCCTTCTAGCTCATTTGTTCTCTTTGTTTCCTTTGGATCTGAGGATGGAGTTATAGATGGAGTGATGGTGTCTAAGGCCCCCAATCCTGTTCAAGGAAGGATTGTCTTTCCTTCTTTAACTCCCCTCTCAAACCATTTTTTCCCTAAGATCTGTACCTCACTATTTTCAAAGTTAGTGCCTTTGAGATGGAGATGTACGGCGGACTGGGGTCCAGACCAGAACAGAAGAAGCGGCTTAGATGAGCTTTTGTCCAGTTGACAGATTTTACTTTTGCCTTTTACTATCGATCAGACATGGATGGCTGAGGGATTACAGACATTTTCAAAGAAAGACATTTCAAAGTTGCGTCAATAAAAAGTTTAATTTGTAGCAAAGTTTCTCCCTTTTAAAAAGTTCAAAGTCAAAAAGTTTTGTTAAATAAAGCCAAGACCAGCTGTTATACAAGAAAAAGTACTTTTAAATTCTTGAATTGAACAGGGAGTTTCACAAAGGCAAAATTAGGCCTGGATAATCTCTATATCAACACTATGTATAATCAGTGTATCGACAATCAGTATATGGATTATCAATACAGTGATTATCTATACTGATTATCATTATCAATCGTTCAGAAGATGAAAGCCTTGGGCCTCAACATTTATCGTGCTGTGTGCTTTTTCTTTGCAATAGTGGGGAGATTTATGCCATTTATATGTAATAACCATAGACTCTATAGAGAAGTGGACTAAGTGAGTGTCACGTCACTCACAGCGTTCAGCTCCAGTCAAATGAAGCTCATCAAGGCTATAGCAGCAAATTTGGAGCCCAGATCCATATTTGGTTGATACTCGCGGTCACAATTACAAAGAGCCAATCTGGAGCGAGGTTGATGAAGGTAACGCCCCTCCGCCTCTGCAGCACTGGTTTAACGGGGAGCAGGTATTAGCAATGCTGTCAATCAAACCTGTTGCTACCGCTCGCAGGGTGCGACCTCAGGGAAAGAAAGCACTGATTTGTCTGTTATTTAATGTGTCTAAATTAAGATAGGAACATTAATAAAAAATTAAAAAAAACACAGGATCAAAAGGTTGTTATACCTCATTCTACCAAAATGATGAGCCTGACAGCAGCAGTTACACAGAGAGGGGCCACAGTTTTCTAATGTAAAGTGAATAGGAGGCAGAGTGGATGGAGCCAGAAGTACAGAAGTGTGCCCATGCTCACTTCTTACTTGCAATGCGGCGGCTAGCACGTTAGCTATGTCCATTTATATATACAGTCTATGGTAATCACGTAAGATTTGAGCTGAACAGAGAATAAGTAGCTTCTACGGCTGATTCTTGAGCTGTTACTGTCCATTTAAAAGCCCATTGGGGCAAATGGTAGTTTCAATACCATTTATCAAAAATATTTCTCAGTGTGGATATATTCAGGTTCATAATGTGTCGATGTGACAGACTCCAGTCCTGTGAATGCAGAGGTGGCAGTATAAACACAGAGCTTCTGTTTATTTAAAAGGAGGATCAGATACAAATGTGACCCGGATGGAGGCTTTGTTTAAGCAGAAACATGATCCAGGTGCTACACCCTCCACACCTGTGAAACTACACCTACAACTGTAGCACAACTGTGTTGTTGCAGATCCCCTCCCTCCCCATGCTTCCCCCATGTCAGAAGCCCGCCCTCACCCCCCTTGTGTCAGAAGCCCGCCCTCTTGTGTTAAAGTGCAGATTTGACAAACCTGCGGTCCTGGGTCCATCGTAGGGTCCGGTTTCCTCTCCGTCTCTGAAGATCTTTAAGGTGGGATACCCGTTCACTCCGTATTTACTGCAGGTGTTACTGTTGGCTGTGCAGTCCACCTTAAATGCACAGAACACAAATATGACAGGTCTGTGGAGAGGCGAGCCTGTTCACAGTGAGAATACATGTTTTTCAAGGTATGTAATTGGGTAAATGCAAAGACGACAAGTTTAATGCTGTACTGTGGAGCCTTTCAGGCAAAGCAATAGTATCTCCATGGAGACAAGTAGGTGACAGATGCCCCACCAGAAAAGTTACATAATGCTGCTTAAAGGTCATAGTGATGTAATAATAAACAGGTTATAGGAGGTCACAGGTAGATCGACAATATAGTGTCTTGAAAATAAGAGATTAAAGATTATTCAAAAATGAATCACTCCAAATACAAGTTCAGAAACGACTAGAACATGGTTAAAAAAACAGAATATGCAGAATATGTCTTATTTAACAATCTTCCATCTTAAAATCTGATGATCTGATGTTTTTTTGAATAAACATGTAGCCACTGGTTTCTTTGCACCGGTGTAATGTTGCGTTTTACATCCCTTATACTCTGGTCTTTTTTACTGTTTTCTATGGAGAGTGAGACCAACCTTTGCCAGAGCCACAACTCCTTTGAGTCGAGTGGCGGCTACTTCGTACTCGGGGGCCAGACGTTTACAGTGCCCGCACCTGAAGAAAGAAACCGCTTTTAATATGGTAACAGGTAACAACAGAGCACGAATACCATGTCATAACCTTGAGTGAAAAACTAACAAACCATCTGATCTTGTATATAATGCATTTTTATGTTCAAAATATGTGTCACGTTACTAAAATGTCACACTATATATTTCAGTACTGATCCCTATACCACGATGATTAAATAAAAAACCCTCTTTAAACAATATATTGTGATTTTCCACATTAAATGGTAGTACTTTTTTATATTCCCATGTGGCCTTATATCTGTGTAATCTCTCAGTGTCCATGTAGGTTCATAATGGTCCATGGGTGTATACGAGTCTGTGTCTTATACTTGTTCTGATAGAGCACAAGATCATTCTAAAACCATTCAGGAAAGGTTCATTTCTGTTCTGTGAAGGGGATTTTTTTTAAATCGATACCTGCTCAAATGAGGATCTAGTTTCGATACCTTTTAAAATATCGATTAGTGTCACATTTTTGATATTTTCACAGCCCTAGTCAGAACATCTCAGTATGATCTTAAATAAAGTGCAAATTCTCTAGATGGTCTTGTTTTATTGATGGGCTTTAGAACATGATCCAGTGAAAACTAGATCTGGGCACTTTTGTCTTAAATACACATTTGAGTCTCAACTTGGTCACATTTTCACGCTGGATTTCAGGCCTGATCAGAATGAAACCAAAACCAGTTTATATCAATGTTTCACTTTCCATTCGGCCCTTTATTTTCAGACAACATTTTAAAGTGAGTACAGGCCTTCAGGGAAATACAACATGAGAATTCGGCTCTGGTATCTAGCCAACAGCTTCAAACACTTCATTATATCCGTTTTTTTTTAACCATTATGAGGTAGTTTTTAAATGAACTTAAAATGACTCAATTCTCTGATCTGCTCTAATGTTGTATCTACATCACAAACAGACATGGAGTTGTTTTTGTGTTTTTCATTCACACATCTTTAACACTCAAACCCTGCATATTTAGGCTGAGTTCTTCCCTGAAACAGAAAACACTCGGTCCCACCTTGTGATGTCATGCGGTAATACAGGAAATGCTCCACTGTGTTTTTAAACTCCATACAACGTCACTGGAATCATTTGGATCATTTCAGCTCTGGAATTTCCAATCTCTACTGAACTAAAAAGTAAAAGGAGCTGTTAACTTGAAAACTACCACTACATGACATCACAAGGTGGAACAGAGCAATTTGAGCTTTGAAGGTGAAGACAGACTAATAATAAAAAGTCACTCAAACATGTGTGAATGAAACAAAACAACTCCAGGTATATTTTTGAGGAGGAAACATAACATGAACCTCACAAGAATCAAGTTTGTGTAATATACAACCTTTAAGTCAGAACTTACATATAGGTAAATTCTCATTTTTATTTTCAATTGTGGTAACCTTTGAAATTATTATGTAATTATTATCATTTTATTTCATAGCAATTTTGAGTCTTTGAAAGTGTCTTAAATCTGAAATATACACGAGTAAACATTTGAAAACTACAAAAATTTAAATAAATAAAAAAATTTACATTGTAAAAGGTTTTAGTTTTGTTTTTATTTAGACATTTTTAAACTTTTTATTCCTAAAAAAATCTCCACACCTGACATTCGTTCACCGCACGGACCAATCAGAAGTGGACACCCAACCTCCTCCAGCCAATCAGCGCCTTACAACAGCACCAGGTCCCGCCCCACACTTCCGGGTGCTTCTGTCGTACTTTTCCATTTAAAACTGTTCAAACTGCACTTCCACACAACTTGGTGCAGATTTACAAAGTAAGAATTGACCTAAAGTGCAATTACCGCTACGATAAAACGATTAACGTCTCCAGGAAAGCGATAATTAATCTAAAACGTGCAGAAATGAGGCTTTGCAGAGCGCTGTGGCCCGATATATATATAGCAATTGTGATTTTAGCGAATTTAAACTGGAATTTCCTTTAACTTTACCAATATGTGCACGTCTTGAACTGGTCAAAATGCAAGATATTTTTAAAGTATGGACGTGATAGTGAGAGTGAGAGGTTAATTTCCAGAAAATGTGAATTAAATGAGGCTTTGCAGCAGTTTTATGGCCTAAACCGGCTCTTTTCGTTTATTCTATCGCGTATTCTACACAAAATGGCGTGTTTTGAGATAAATACTGACCATGGAGCAAAGAACTCCACGAGGATGAGGTCGTGGTCCCCGATGCGGCTGTCGAAGTCATCATCGGTGAACTCCAATACATCACTGGCCGCGGAGAGAGCGGCGAGAGCGGCGAGGAGCAGGAGCCTGAGCATGTCCGCGGAGCTCCGGGTCTACGGCGGGTCTACTGAGGTGCTGGGTCCGTGTGAGAGGCCTGGGAGCCGGCTGTATGGGGCGCAGAGGTGGCGGTTCAGAGGAGACGGCGCAGGACTCGTTTTAAGCCCGGAATGAAGAGCTGCAGGCGGCCACGGAAAGCGGAAGACGCGGAAGCAGCGGGCCTCTCCTAACCAGAGTGTGGCAGCGCGCGATTGGCTAGAGCGCGGCATCAATCACAGCGCCGCAGCCAATCACATGCGAGAATCCCAAATACGCACTACGCAAGGCCCCGCCCCCTGGAATGAAGCTGTGCAATCATGAAATTGGACTAAATATTTACACTTTACAAAACGCAAATTAATTCATTTTAATTAGCAGGAGAGAACCTAGAAATACAAGTACGTGATATTTTAGCGTCTAAATTAAATTCTAAAAAACTGTATTAGAAATGATTTACTAAAACTAGACAAAATAAAAGTGAAATTTGAGGCGCGCGGATTACCTGGATTCTGGATGTTCCGGATGGGTCACTCAAAATACCAAGAGCGGTTTGAAATCTTGATTTACTTCTCACTGATGAGATCAGTCAGAGAAACTTTACAGTTGTTTTAGTTTATTTTTTATTTACACAGTTACAACTTAAACAAAATATTGAAGACAAGTTTTGGTTTAAGTTCTAGTTTATAGTGACAATTTACAATAGATTATTTGAACATTTTTGCATTTAAACTGCAGATGACAGGTTTCATGTTTGTCTGATCCTGACTATTTGGTGGATAAAACCTGTGCTAAATATTTATCACAGTTTACACCAATTCAGTGGCAGTTTGTGAAGAAAGGTTGAGCACAAAAGTCCAAAAATACAGAAATATTTGTGAGCTGTAAAAGACACTGACACTTTAAACCTGCATTTCACTGACTAAACCTGTTTTCTTTTATCTGTATGAGTCTAATCAGAGCTGCTGTGTCATTTAGACACATTTTGGCCCTTGCTTACATTATGGTTACTAAGAAACAGTTATTATATGTCACATCTGCTGTGTCCCACCAGGAAGTTAAATGATATTAAAAAATGAATAAAAAATACAAATTTAAATTACAAAACTACACAAAGCCAATCAAGATTTTTAGTAAAGTCTTAAATTTAAAGATCATAACAGTATTTTAGTGAAACAAGTTTAACCTGACAAATGCACTATGATCTTCAGATAACATTTAGTTTGAAAAACAAACAAACATATATATGTATAATTTTGGATCAAATCTATTTTGTCTGAATAACGACTTTTGACACAATGTTTCACTTGAAATCAGTTGAAATCTGGGCCTGGACTCCACTAGATAAACTCTTGCTGGACTAAAGACATGTGCTGCCCAACGATTGGCCGACTAAAAAGAGGGCGTGGCTTGGCTCCATCAAAAACTCAAAGTTTGAAGTGTTTATGACAGGTTAAACTACTCATTTTACTCAAACACAGGTAAGGAGAAATGAGAGAATAAAAATGAGCTTTAAGTGTCACTGTGATCTGAGCATGTGACTCTGGACATGACCCACACGTTTATACACACAGACACCTGGAAACTTAGAAAAGATTTATAAAAGGTAAGTTCAACTCCTCTTTGATCGCTTTAATAATCCCATGATCCTCTCTGCTGTTGTCCTGTTCAGACACAGTCATACTTTTCTACTGTCTGCAGTTTACACATAGAAGACATCAAATCTATGATATTATGGAGTTATGTAGCAATTTGAATGTAATTTTAAAAATCTAAAACAAGTTTGGAGTTTATTTTGAGTTTATTTTGTTCACTAGATTCACATGTGTCATTCATAGTTTTGATGCTTCTCTGAGAATCTATAGTGTGAATACAGAAGAAACAAATAAAAAAGTCTCCAAACTTTTGACCTTTAAACTTTGAAGGTTTTTATATATTTCTTTCCCCGTGTCAGGTTTATTCTTTTGTTTGTGTGTAATTAGGTAATTTTAGTGCTTCAGATCTCAAGTGCTTTAAGCCCTAAAGCCAAACCAGAGTTTCCAGCCTCCCTTTAATTCAGAGATGCTTCAATAAGCCTCATGTTTTAGTTTCACTTAAGCCATGGATCTACTCAGAGCATCTGCTCCTGCCCACTCACTGCAACTGATGTAGAGGAGGAGAGGGGAAGAGGAGAGGAGAAGAGGAGAAGAGGGACAGAGGAGAGGAGGAGAGGGGAAGAGGGACAGAGGAGAGGAGAAGAGGAGAGGAGGGAGAGGGACAGAGGAGAGGAGAAGCAGAGGGACAGAGGAGAGGAGGAGAGGAGCAGAGGGACAGAGGAGAGGAGCAGAGGGGTAAAGGAGAGGAGCAGAGGGATAGAGGAGAGGAGCAGAGGGACAGAGGAGGAGAGGAGATGGACAGAGGAGCAGAGGGTCAGAGGAGAGGAGGAGAGCAGAGGGTCAGAGGAGCAGAGGGTCAGAGGAGAGGAGGAGAGGGACAGAGGAGGAGGGAGCAGAGGGACAGAGGAGAGGAGCAGAGGGACAGAGGAGAGGAGCAGAGGGACAGAGGAGAGGAGGAGAGGAACAGAGGAGGAGAGCAGAGGGACAGAGAGGAGAGCAGAGGGTCAGAGGAGCAGAGGGTCAGAGGAGAGGAGCAGAGGAGAGAGATGTCATACCTGTTGCCCCTGAAAAAAGAGTCCTACTCCATCAGAGGGCGCTCATTTGACATTAAATTAAAGAGATCATTAGATTAAAGGGATCAAGTAACCTGCAGATAAAATATGGGATTAGTTTTGTTTTATTGTTTTAATCTGTTTCTTTTTTTTAAATGTATTTTCTTATTTCATTTTTCGTTGAATAATTTAACCAAGAAAACAAAATAAACACCAGCAGAGGGCACTGTCCCACCGAGTCACTGCAGCTTCAAGAGAGAGACGAGAAAGGGGGAGGGAGAGTGGGGAACCGGCAAGAGTGAAATACAGAAGAGAGAGAGAGGAAGAAGTGTAGAGAAAGAGAAAAAGAAAGAGAGAGGAAGGGATAAAGAGAGGGAGCAGAAGAGGAGCAGCAGCAGGAGGGAGAGACAGAGGAGATGAAGGGAGAGAGAGAGAGAAAGAGAGATGAGTAACAAGGGAGAACAAGATTCAGAAGAGAAGGAGGGACAGTGGGAGAGGAGAGAAATGAAGGGAGAGAGTAGAGACAGAGGAGTGAAGAATGTGAGAGAAAAAAAAGGGCAGAGGAGCAGCTATGTGAGGGTCAGTGCAGAGAAATAGACAGAGAAGAGAGAGAGGAGAGAGTGAGGAGAACGAGAGGGGAGAGGAGAGACAGAGGAGAGGAGACAGAGAGGGATAGAAAGTCGAGAGCGAGGAGAAAAAAGAGAGAGAGGTGAGAAAGAGAGGGGGAGATAAGAATGTGATAAAGAGTGAAGAAAAGCAGGGCAGGCGAGTGCAGAGGGACAGACAGAGGAGAGAAAGAGGGAGGGGAGAGAAAGGAAAGAAAGAAAGAAAGAAAGAAAGGAGAGGAGAGAAAGAGAGGGAGAGGAGAGAGAAAGAGAGGGAGGGGGAGAAAGGAAAGAAAGAGTGGGAGGGAGAGAGAGAGAGGGAGGGGAGAGAAAGAGAGGAGGAGGAAAAAGAGGAAAGAAAGATGGGGGAGAGAGAGAGGAGAGAATGAAAGGGGAGAAGGAAGAGAAAGAGAGGGAGGGGAGAGAGAGAGGGAGAGGAGAGAGAGGAGAGAAGGAGCAGGAGGGAAGAGAAAGAGAGGAAAGAAAGATTGGGAGAGAGGAAAGAAAGAGGTAGAGGATTGAGAGGAGAGAGAGAAAGTGACGGAGAGGAGAGAATGATGAGAGAGAGGAGACAAAGAGGGGGAGGGATCAGAATGTGATAAAGTTGCTGAAATGTTCAGTGTCTCTTTGGTCATCGATGCAGCAGGAAACAGAGGGGCTTTGATATGAGCCATGAGCAGAAGAGCAGGGTGCAGAGGAGAGGAGCAGCGGAGCAGAGATAGAGGCGCAGAGACAGAGGAGCAGAGATAGAGGAGCAGAGACAGAGGAGCAGAGATAGAGGAGCAGAGACAGAGGAGCAGACACAGAGGAGCAGAGATAGAGGAGCAGAGACAGAGGAGCAGAGATAGAGGAGCAGAGATAGAGGAGCAGAGACAGAGGAGCAGAGACAGAGGAGCAGACACAGAGGAGCAGACACAGAGGAGCAGAGCAGAGATGAGTTTGTTGTTTACAGAAAACTGTGGAGGACAAAGCAATGACATCATCATCCTCCCTCACTCCCTTCAGATGAGAGAGGAGAGAAAAAAACTGAGGAAAAACTAAGAAAAAAATTAAGAAAAAAAATCTGAAAAAAATTTAGAAAAAAATATTAAAAGAGACAAGTCACTCCCTCATTCTCTCCAGATAAGAGAGACCAGAAATAATTGAAAACTGGAAAAAAAAATTGGGGAGAAATCTGGAAAAAGTGTGGAAAAAAAAGAAAAAAAAATTGGAAAAAATTGAGAAAAAAAATTATTAAAAGACAAGAGACAAGTCAATCCCTCCCCCTCCCGTCCTCACCAAAGGATTGTACAGTCCACATTCTGTCTGGGTTTTTTTCTCATCATAAACACTTCAGTTCTTGGTTCTGTCTCATCCTAAACATCTTCACCTCTGAGTCTCCTGCTACAGTTCTGAGGTGACCCTGAGGAGGTGTATCAGACAGGTTGGAGCTGGAGGACAGAACACTGCTTTGTGGAAATAAATACTTGTTATATAGACTTCAGTATTTATTTTTTGCTTTTTGTTATTATAGAAACTTTGCAGCTGATGTCATCAACATTCTCTTGGGGTGTGATGCTAACTGTAAGCACTGTGCTGTCTGAAGCTTGTGAGACATTAATCTGAGCTTTGTTTTAACACAATCCGACCATAAAGAACTGACATAAAGGTGAGCTTATTTGTGCTGTTTAAACAAACCCTCTCAAATAACATTACAGTCACAAGCTAGCTAGCATTAGCCAACAGTTTTTCAGTTAGTCACTCCCCTCCTAAACGCTCAGATTGATCACAGGCTCCTGAACATGTACTCTTTAAATCTGTTTGGTATTTTTTCCCAAGTTTTCAGACGATCTCGACTTTTTGGACAGTGTTTGCTAATGAGTGTCTCCATGGCTGAACATTTCACCAAAACATACATGTAGAACTCCCAGTGTGTTGTCACTGGAGAGTATCTATGGTTTGTCCAAGTCTGAGTCTATGATCTATTCTCCTCATATGAACATCTACATACAATACAAAGATCTCTACATTTTTATCCCAGATGCCCTCCTTGTGTCTGGTCTGAAGTGAGCACAGGGGGAAGGGTCTTACCCAGGACACAAAGGCAGGATGCACTTGAGTCCACTTCTCATTTACGACACAGTGAATCTTTGTTTGTCAAAGATGAGCTTTATTAAAACATGAGACATTCGTAAGAGACATTCATGTCACTATGGAAACAGTGGAGGGCAGGGCTTGGACAGGTAAAGGAGAAGTCTGGTTATTGCATAAAGTTTTCTCAATCAAAAGAGTTGTAGAATGGATAGACCCTAGTTTAGACCTTTTTTAGTTCTGGTTTAGCCCATGTTCAGTCTTGGGTCACTCCTGGTTTAGACCTGGTTTAGTATGAGTTTAGTCCAGGTTTAGTCCTGGTTTAGTCCGTTAGTTCCCTGTTGGTTAAATTTGGACAGTTTAGACCCAGATTAATCCTGGTTTAGACTGGGTTTAGTCCTGGTTTAGTACGGATTTAGTCTGGGTTTAGTCCTGGTTTAGTCTGGGTTTAATCCTGGTTTAGTCTGGGTTTAATCCTGGTTTAGTCTGGGTTTAGTCCTGGTTTAGACTGAGTTTAGTCCTGGTTTAGTCTGGGTTTAGTCCTGGTTTTCCTGGTTTAGTCTGGGTTTAGTCCTGGTTTAGTCTGGGTTTAGTCCTGGTTTAGTCTGGTTTAGTTCTGGTTTAGTCCTGGTTTAGTCTGGGTTTAGGTTTAAGTCTGGGTTTAGTCCTGGGTTTAGTCCTGGTTTAGTCTGGGTCTGGCTTTAGTCCTGGTTTAAGTTTGGGTTTAATCCTGTTTTAGTCCTGGTTTAGTCTGGGTTTAGTTCTGGTTTAAGTCTGGGTTTAATCCTGGTTTAGTCCTGGTTTAAGTCTGGGTTTAGTCCTGGTTTAAGTCTGGGTTTAATCCTGGTTTAGTCTGGGTTTAGTCTGGGTTTAGTCTGGGTTTAGTCCTGGTTTAGTCTGGGTTTAGTTCTGGTATAATACTATGTCATGGTTTAGTAAATATTTGGATGGCGTTAAAGCCTGGTGATGTCACTGCAGACTGAAATGCATCATAGGTAATGTAGTATGGCTTTATAAATCCACTTTATATTAGTTTATTATATTTACTTTAAATGGATATTACATATATCATACATATGTAGAAGATATTTAAGTCGCACTGATGAAACAAACAAGACTTAGACGCTTCCTCACATGCCTCCCTGATTCGCCTCTTTGTCTCCTTTCCTAGCCTCCTTGTTTCTTTTCCTTATCTCTTCACGCCTCCTTTACTCTGGCATTCTTAAAATCAGGGACTGGATCATCTAAAATATATTTTGATAATTAGACACAAGAAAACACTTAACATTGAAACCATAACTTTAACAACTTCCTGAAACAAAAATAGAGCCTTTAAATGCATCAGAACTACACCAATCGAAATGTGAAAGACTTCACTCATATACAGATTATTATATACAGACTATTCATGTGTGGATTAAACCTGGATTTGAGGCTTTCTTCATATCAGAGTGTACAGACATTCAGCAGAAACACATCTCGACATTTAAACTGGCTCTAAACTGATACAATTATTATTCAGCTACAGACACAAATGTTATACACCTGTACCTTTAAAAATGTAAATCAAATGGATAAAAAAATGCTTGTTTAGATTTATGTTTGTAATAACGGAAGAACAGATATAGTTTTAATTCAGATTTCATTCTTACAGGAGTCAAACGTATTTTAAAGTTTATAATAAGATGAACATGTGATGTAATAAATAGCATTAGTTTAATTAAATGCACACCTTTCTCTCCCTGTGCTAGAACTGTGCCTTTAAACTCTAAAACTCTACTAAACTCCTTCAAACATTCAGAAAATCCTCATTGAAATAAATGACTCCTTTCACAGTTAGATCTGATGAATGGCTTTTGATGCTAATGGTTATTATAGACTGTAGATTACACATGGCAGATACAGGAATGTGGCTGCAGGGGGCGCTCTGTCAGATAAAGGGGTGAGGCTGCAGGGGGCGCTCTGTCAGATACAGGGGTGTGGCTGCAGGGGGCGCTCTCTATTTGAAGGTCTTGATAGGTGGAGGGACCTTGATGTCTTGACCTTTCTCCAGACGCTTCTCACACTCCACGAGGTAATTCACACCGTCCTGCACCACGGTCTGCACCAACTGCACCTGCACACACAAGACAGACAAGAGAAATAAGACAGCAGCACACAGGAGCACACAGGAGCACACAGGAGATTTGGACCTGTTTACTACATTTTCAGATTATGATAAAAATATTGAATAAGTACTTCCGTTCTTACCTCAGACTGACCAAAGCGGTCTAACCCTAGTCTCTGGTCTGACCATAAGTGGACTAAGTGAGTGTGACGTCACCCACAGTGTTCGGCTCCAGTCAAATGAAGTTCATCGAGGCTAGTACTTATAGCGGCTAATCTGGACCCCAGTTCCATATTTGGAATTTGGAATTTGGAATCCCCACTGCGAGTATCATAGCAACCAAAGAGCCAATAAGGAGTGAGGCTATTGAAGGTAACACCTCTTCCCTTCCACACTGCTGGTTTAGCAAGGAGCTGACGCTTAGCAACGCTGTCAATCAAACCTGTTGGTAGGGCTAACAGGAGCAACCTCGGGAAAAGAAGGGGCCTGATTTGTTTGTTGTTAATAAATAATAATACATTTTGTTTATAATGCACTCTTCATTAAAAAAAAACTCAGAGTGCTACAATAAAAAGAACATTAAAATACTAATAGTTAAAAAGACATCAGCAATAGGCTTTTCTTAAAAAGCTAAAAACATCAGCAATAGGCTTTTCTAATCTATTAATGTTCAGATCTTGATTTATAGACACCAAAAACCCCAGGATCATGTAGAGCGGGTTAATACAAACATTTTAAGACCAAAATAATGAGTCTGACAGCAGCAGTTACAGAGAGAGGGGCCACGCTTTTTATATAAAAAGTGAACTGGAGTCGATGGAGCTGAATCACACCCATTATCACTTCCTAGTTGGAACGCGGCGGGTAGAAGGTTAGCTATGTCCATTTATATATCCAGTCTATGGGTCTAACCCTGGTCTTACCTCAGACTGTCCGAGTCGATCCAGGTTGGAGATGTCAAAGATTCCACCCACAGCGGCGGTGTCGACGCCGCCTGTGCCTCTCTTCTGCAGACGCAGGTTATCCAAGATCTTACTGAAGCGCGGGTCCTACAGGACACACAGGGTTACTGCAGCACAGCTGGAATTTACAGTAGTTACTGATAGTAGTAGTTACTGCAGTAGTAGTAGTAGTAGTAGAAGTAGTAGCAGTAGTAGTAGTAGTGGAAGTAGTAGTAGCAGCAGTGGTAGTAGTATTAGTAGTAGTAGCAGCAGTAGTAGTAGTAGCAGTAGTAGTAGTAGTGGAAGTAGTAGTAGCAGTAGAAGTAGTGTTGGTAGCTGTAGTAGTAGAAGCAGCAGCAGCAGCAGCAGCAGTAGTAGTAGTAGTAGTAGTAGTAGTAGCAGCAGCAGCAGCAGCAGTAGTAGTACTAGTAGTAGTAGTAGCAGCACCAGCAGTATTAGTAGTAGTAGTAGTAGTAGTAGTAGTAGTAGTAGTAGTAGTAGTAGTAGTAGTAGTATAGTAGTAGTAGCTGTAGTAGTAGAAGCAGCAGCAGCAGTAGTAGTAGAAGCAGCAGCAGCAGTAGTAGTAGTAGCAGCAGCAGTAGCAGTAGCAGTAGTAGTAGTACTCTAACCTTGCTGAGCAGAGGTAGTTTGACGTGCACACCCGCTCTCAGCCCTGTGCCGAGGTTGGAGGGACAAGTGAGGATGTACCCAAGTCTCTCATTCCACATGAACTCCCAGCCACGCTCCTGGATCAGACGCTCCACCTGGGGGCGCCACACACAGGGTTATACAACAAATACAACCAGGACCAAAGCAGGACCAAAGCAGGACCAAAGCAGGACCAAAGCAGGACTAAACCAGGACTGACATAGGACTAATGCACGACTAAAGCACGACTAAAGCACGACTAAAGCACGACTAAAGCACGACTCAAGCACGACTAAAGCACAACTAAAGCACGAATCAAGCGCGACTAAATCGCCACTAAAGCACGACTAAAGCACGACTAACCAAGGACTCTAAGAGCATGGTAGGGCTGGGCGATATTTACTAATCTCAATTTTCTGTTAGATTTCATTTAGTCTTTTCAAAAACAAAATAAAACATCTCTTAGGACTGATGTAATGAACATAAAGAATACAGAAAACACTACAAACATGAACCTGTGCCATTTCAGTTAAAGCAACACTCTGACTCCAAATGTTTTACACAGGACTGTGGAGCTCTGCATCAACAACACCACCACAACACCACCATGTCACTGACCATTAAACACAACCACAACACCACCACACTAACCATTAAACACAATTACAACGTTGACCATTAAACACAACCACAACGCTGACCATTAAGCACAACCACAACATTGACCATTAAACACAACCACATCAACATCTTGCAGTTAATGCCCTGGCCCTCTGTGATGACAGGTGAGGCAGTGCCTCACCTGTCATCACAGAGAAAAAAATAATGAAATAGTCATATATATATCCAATGATTTGTACTATAAAGTTATTTTCTATTTAACTTTGCAATTTTATTCTTTTTTTTAACTCAAAATCTCTGACTTTTTACATTTACTGTTGAAAACCTGAGAAAAGACGCGTGGTGAGGCACAGGCCGTTCGTGCCTCACATGGACTGACTGTGCTGTAGCTAAGCTGCTGCTTTAACTCTTTAAGGGCTGAGCACATTATAGCGCCGGGTGAGGCACGCAGTTACCCTGCCTCATGTTAGGGGGTGCTCGTGAGCCCAGGGATTCTTGCAACTCCCGCAGAATAGGGGCAGCAAACTACAATTTAGAGTTAGCAAGTCAGCTTCCATCACTGGCTGCAGGTGATCACGCTGCTTGGCCAGTCTGTACTGCAGAGAATTTAGTGACTCAGTATCAACTTGTGACTGTCGTGATGGTTTGTCGTGTGATTTCTTTCTTAACTCTATAGCGTCAGATGCTGTCACTGCCAATAGACTCGCGGACTGCGAGCGTCTCCAGATGCCGGACGTGTCCCAGTTCGACAAATGCACCTTCGATCGAAGTACCCGCCCGACTTAAATGCATGGTTCGAACGATGCATTTAAGTCGGGCGGGTACTTCGACCCGCACTTTGAACAGTACATCGAAGGGCGCATTTGTCGAATTGATGCCGTGTCCCAATTCGCCAAATGCACCGCTCGATGTGCTGTTCTCACGGCATGAGACACAGAACAGAGTTTGCTGTGAAAATGACATGACGGTGGCACAAGATGAAGCCGCATTTCTGAGCTGGTCTCAAAGGCAACAGCAGAAGTCACTGATTTGCAGTAAATATTCATTATTATTGTAGCCTGATTGAAATTAGGTGATGGGTGTGTGTTAAAATGTTAAAAATAATAAATAGCATAAATACAATAAGTTCATTATTAGAATACATAAGGTTAAAAATTAAAATCATTTCAGTGTGGTAGTATTAAAAAAGGTCTTGTTTTTGTGAAAAGGTATGTATGTAATTTGTTGTGAGTTCATGCATTGTATTGGTTTTGTTCTTTGAACACAGTGATGTTAATGCACAGTTCATTTTGTGCACCAGTAAAACATACCTATGACTTGAATTTGAAAAAAATCATATTTTATTTTTCAATAAAGAAGGGTTTAGTGAATGTGCAAATGAAACTGGTGGGGTTCAGTACCTCTAACAAGGTTAAGAACCACTGTATTAGAGCTATTTCATACAGACTTTGTAACTTTTATTTTGAAATTCTTTTTTATTCTGGCCACAAGTCACTGGGAGAGAAACTGACCCAGGGCCAAATGTACTGACATCTGATTTATATGTTTGTAAATCTGATTGTGATGACATCAGTGCCTCACCAGCCATGAACCTCACCGCATGTCACAGGTAGTAGTAGTAGTAGTAGTAGTATAGTAGTACCTCTTTGAGCCCTCTACAGAACCTTTCAAACACTCTCTTCATGTTGCCGCCCTTCTCCATGGAGATGACTCTTGTGTGGTCCTCCTCGTTCACCCAGATCAGGAACGTCTTCTCGTTATTGTGCCTGGGAAAAACAGACCAGAATGACCTAGTTTAGACCTGCTTTAATCCTGGTTTAGACCTGGATATGTCCTGGTTTAGACCTGGATTAGTTCTGTTTTAGATCTGGTTTAGACCTGATTTAGAGTGGTTTAGATCTGGTTTAGACCTGGTTTAGACCTGGTTTAGTCCTGGTTTAGACCTGGATTAGTCCTGGTTTAGACCTGGATTAGTCCTGGTTTAGACCTGGTTTAGACCTGGTTTATCATCATCATGTTCTATATTCTGTGTCACATGGAAACGAGGAATGAAGGAGACAAGACCAGATTTAGGAGACAGGAAGATGAGCTGTAGGAAACAATGTATGTAGGAGACGAGGTGTGGGAGACTAGGGGATGAGATGTAGGAGACAAGGACACCGAGTTTAAGAGACAAGAGGTAGGGGACAAGGAGACCGGATGTAGGAGACAAGGAGACAAGATGTAGGAGACAAGGAGACTGGGTTAAGGAGATGAGATCTAGAGAACAAGGAGACAGGATGTAGGAGACAAGGCGACCTGGCCAAGGAAGCAAAGTGTAAGAGAAAAGGAGACGACAAATCAGAGACTGGTTTTAGGAGACAAGCTGTAGGAGAGAACGGGATGAGATGTAGGAGACAAGGAGACTGGGTTTAGGAGACAAGAAGACAAGATGTAGGAGACAAGGAGACAAGGAGACAAGGAGACAAGGAGACAAGGAGACAAGGAGACGAAGGAGTGTAACCATGCTGACAGAGGAGCAGAGTCATTAGGCTGAATCTGAGCATCCACTGGAGGTCTCCTGAGGTGAGGACATGATATGAGCCAGGAACATAAGTGATTTACTGTTTACAGAGAGGAGAGAAGGGAGGATGGGGAAAGTGGGAGGGAGAGAGAGAGAGAAGGAAGACAAAGGGAGATAGGAGGGAGGGAGAGAGAAAGAAGGGAGTTAGGGAGAGAGGAGGAAGGGAGGGAGATGGAGAGAGAAAGGAGGGAGTGTGAAAGACAGAAAACGGAGGGAGAGAGCGAGAATGGGGAGAAAGAGAGAGAGAAAGGAGGGATGGAGAGAGAAGAGGGAGAGAGAGGGGGAGAAAGAGAAGGGAGGGAGGGGGAGAGAGAGAGAAAGGAGAGAATTAGGGAGTGAGTGAGAGAGGAGGGAGAGAGCAGGGAGAAGGGAGGGAGAGAGAGAATGGGGAGAGAGAAAGAGAGAAGGAAGAGAGGGAGGGAGGGGGGAGGGAGAGAGAAGGAAGAGAGAGAGACAAGGGGAAGAGAGTGGGGAGAGAGAGGAGGAGAGAGCAGAGCTGTGCTGGTGAAGGTGGAAAATGGAGTGAATTATTGAATCTCTGTGTTCCTTTTATTTATTTATTTATTTGAGTGGGACAATGAATGCTAATGAACAGACATGATACACCTTGAATGTATACACACTGGATTATAGCCAAAGGTTAATTTGCATCCATTGCCCCAAGGGCTGGGGTCACAAAAGGGCCAAAATAAAAATTGCACACTATACTCATTACAGTTCCCTTAATTGCACATTCCACTCATTGCAGCGTTCCCGTTATTGCATCATACAAAATATTGCACATTTCCATTATTTCAGTCAGTTTGGCCCCATTCAAGACAATTACATTTTATACCCACCCTCTTCATATTTTGCATTACACTGGGCTCATTTTTACATTTACAATGTAAGACAGTGATCGTAGAAAAAGTGTTCTGGTAACTCAGGGGTTAAATCAGACAGATTCTGCAAACTGTTCTTTTCAGATCTTTAACCATGTTCTAGTAGTTTTTTTCTCATTGAGCCTCTGAAGTTGTATTCGGAGTGATTCATGTTTGAGTAGTCTTTAATCGCTTATTTTCAAGATGCGGGTAAATTTTGCCGATCTATCCCCGTCTTCACCTCCACTGGTACACACCCACTGTGATGTACACACTTATTTCTCCAGTTTTATTTTCTTAATTGGTGATACTCGTGGGATTCGGCAGCGTTGCATAGTAATTTTGGTACAAATAAAAAAAAAAGGGCTGCTTGCTAGTATGATGTGCAGCTATCCATAGGGGGCGCCAACAGCAAGTAGCGCTTTATGATGACGTTTACGGTGATGTCAGCTCCCTTAGGGCACCAGCGGACTTGTTACTTTTGTTAAGTAATTTTAGATGAATATTGTGATTTAAAATCTGCAAATAATAACATAATGATCCAGGAGTGCCACAGATTAGAACTATAGAGCACACAATAGGTCTGATTTAAACTACAGAAGCGTTATTCGTGGTTATAAAACACTGCAGTAAAAGGTGTGATTGACACAGGTGTGAAGGTGTGGAGGTGTGGCACTGACCAGATGCCGCGGGCGTCGGGCCAGTCCCGGGCCATACCCGCACAGGTGAGCAGCGGAGACACAGGCTTGTCGAACAGGAAGTGGTCCTGGGGAGACAGAGGACACTTTAGCACACAGAGACAAAGACACACAGAGACACATCCACATCCCTATATCTCAGTCTGTGCTGTTCTCATTGCAGCTGAGAGATCCTCCACACTGAGTATACTGTGTACTTGTACTCGTACATCTATGAGCTGCTGTTCTTCCTTCTCAGCCATCTGGGTCAGACTGTAGTATTGTACTTATGTATGTGCACTTGTACTCTTACATCTATGAACTGTTGCTGTTTTTTCTTTGTCATCTGGGTCAGACTGTAGTATTATTGTACTTGTACTTGTGTACTTGTGTATGTGTAACTATGTATGTGTACTTGTACTTGTACATCTAGGAGTTCTTGTTCCTTCTCAGTCATCTGGATCAGGCTGTAGTATTGTACTTGTGTATGTGTACTTGGGCACTTGTACTCGTACATCTATGAGCTGTTGTTGTTTCTTCTCAGTCATCTGGGTCAGACTATAGTATTGTACTTGTGTATGTGTACTTGTGTACTTGTACTTGTACATCTAGGAGTTCTTGTTCCTTCTCAGTCATCTGGATCAGGCTGTAATATCGTACTTGTGTACTTGTACTCGTACATCTATGAGCTGTTGTTGTTCCTTCTCTGTCATCTGGGTCAGACTGTAGTACTTCCCGGCCAGATCTGCCTTGAGTCCGGACAGGGCCTCCACCACCACACGCTCCACCTCTCGCCGCTCCGCCCGAGTACAGGCTGGGGCAGACTGAGCCCCCGAATACTACGTCCTGTCCTCACACGAGACGACAGCACGTACTTTTCATCAAACATGCCCGACGTCAGCTACAGAGACAGAGACAGGGAGAGAGTCGGAGATGGTGAGACAGAGGGTCAGAGAGAGGGAGAGGGGGTCAGAGGAGAGAGGGTCAGAGAGAGGGCGAGGGGATCAGAGAAAGGAAGAGGGGTTAGAGGAGAGAGGGTCAGAGAGAGGGAGAGAGGGTCAGAAATAGGAAAAGGGGTCAGGGGAGAGAGGATCAGAAAGAGGAAGAGGGGTCAGAGGAGAGAGGGTCAGAGAGAGGGAGAGGGGTCAGAGGAGAGAGGGTCAGAAATAGGGAGAGGGGTCAAAGGAGAGAGGGTCAGAAATAGGAAGAGGGGTCAGAGGAGAGAGGGTCAGAGAGAGGAGAGGGGGTCAGAGGAGAGAGGGTCAGAGGAGGGAGAGGGGGGTCAGAGGAGAGAGGGTCAGCGAGAGGAAGAGGGGGTCAGAGAAAGGGTGAGGGGTCAAAGGAGAGGGACAGAGGGTCAGAGTAGTATTAGTAGTAGTAGTAGTAGTGGTAGTAGAAGTAGTAGTACTTGTAACAGTAGTACCTTGCTGGAGTCCAGGTCGGTGGGGTGCGTCATGGTTTGGGGGTCGTATCCGTTGTGTCTCTCTTTGATCACAGGGTCCAGCAGATCTGCAAACACCTGAATACAGCACACAGGTTACTCCAGGTGCCCTCCCGTCCTCTTGTATCCCTGTGTCAGATGCCCTCCCATCCTCTTGTATCCCTGTGTGTCAGATGCTTTCCCATCCTCCTTTATCCTTGTGTGTACCCTCCTCTCCTCCTTTGTCCCCTCCTCCTCCGCTGTCCCCTCCTCTCCTCTTCCGTAGCCTTGTACATTACCTCATAGCTCTCCTCGTCTCCTGCCACCATGCCCACGGTCTTGATGAAGGGGTGCCCGGGGTTGTCCACTCCGGTCTGGATAGCCTGGTCCAGCGTGTAGCCATTGGGGGTGGACTTGTCACACAGTTTGGCGTAGATGGCTGGACTCAGGTGACTGGCCATACAGTTGTTGTGTTTGCGGAGGTCGGGATACTCCGCACTGTCCAGGGAGAGATGGGATCAATGAGTCACTGTCCAACTGTCTATAGACACTCTGCAGTGACATCGCGCTGGGGGGGTTTACATGTATGTTAATGACGGAATGTTCAGAAGTTACCACAGAGACACAGTGCACACATTAGCAAACACTGTCAAAAAGTTTTCGGATCATCTGAAAACTCAAGACAAAGCACAAAAGTGATTTTCAGGAACCTGTGATCAATCTGAGTGTTCATGGTCCTGTTTAGGAGTGTGATTTTCAACAAAAAGGTGAGATTGACTAACTGAAAAACTGTTGGCTAATGCTAGCTAGCCTGTGACTAATGTTTTTTGAGAGGGACTTGTTTAACAGCACAAATCAGCTCAGCTGCTGTAGTTCAGATAAGTCACAGCAAGTATCAGACAGCTAAATAACTGAATGCACTTGAACTTGAATGCAGATCTATAACTCACTCTCACTCTATAACACACTCTCAGCGTGTTTAAAGGTCCTATATAACACAAAACTGACTCGTGTGAGCTTTAAGCCATGTTAAAATGTTGTTACCTCCTCAAAAACATATCTGGAGCTGTGTTTTGTTACATTCACACATGTTTGAGTAACTTTATTGTCAGTCTGTCAACATCTACAAAAGCTCAAAATGCTCTGTTCTACCTTGTGATGCCATGAAGCAGTAGTTTTCAAGTTAACAGCTCTTTTTACCTTTAGTTCAGTAGAGATTGGCAATTCCAGGGCTGAAATCATCCAAATCATTCTGGTGAAAGTGTATGGAGTTTGAAAACACAGTGGAGCATTTCCTGTTTTACCACATGGCATCACAAGGTGGAACAGGGATCCACAACTATGTGCAAGGTTTGTGTTAAACATGTGTTAATGAAAAAAACAAAACTCCAGATATATTTGCGATGAGGAAACAACATTAGAACAGGTTGGAGAACAGTATAATATGGCCCTTTAATATGAGGGGGAGGCACTGATCCAGATGTGACATCAGGAGTGTTTACAACAGAGTTTAATCCATAAACCTCTGACCCTGTGATGCTCCACTCACACAGATCCATATCTGTAATGTAAATATGAGACATGTGATCTGCAGAGGCAGAGGAGCAGAGCCAGGGGAGCGAAGGCAGAGGAGCAGAGCCACTGAAGCAGAGGAGCAGTGCCAGAGGAGCAGAGGCAGAAGAGCAGAGCCAGAGAAGCAGAGCCAGAAAAGCATAGGAGCAGAGACAGAGGAGCAGAACCAGAGGAGCAAAGGTAAAGGAGCAGTGCCAGAGGAGCAGTGCCAGAGGAGCAGAGCCAGAGGCGCAAAGGAGCAAGGCCAAAGGAGCAGAGCCAAAGGAGCCAAGGCAGAGGAGAATAGTCAGAGGAGCAAAGATAGAGGAGTAGAGCCAGAGGAGCAGAGCCAGAGAAGCAGAACCAGGGGAGCAGAGCCAGAGGAGCAGACAGGAGCAGAGCCAGAGGAGCAGAACCAGAGGAGCAAAGGTAAAGGAACAGTGCCAGAGGAGCAGAGTCAGAGGAGAAGGAGCAAGGCCAGAGGAGCAGAGCCAAAGGAGCCAAGGCAGAGGAGAATAGTCAGAGGAGCAAAGATAGAGGAGTAGAGCCAGAGGAGCAGAGCCAGAGAAGCAGAACCAGGGGAGCAGAGCCAGAGGAGCAGAGCCAGAGGAGCAAGGGCTTACATGTCAGTGTATTTCTGAGCCTGTACTTTCTTGAGTCCTTCAGCATCACAAAAGGACTCTATATTTAGATGGAGACACAAAGCCCGACTTATTTCAGCCTGACTTAAACTGAGTGTCCCTCTTCAGCTTTAGTGATTCAGCAGACTCTGGAGGTTAGACTGCAGGTAGACTGCACCACTGTGCTGCCCCATATAATCTCATCATATCTGAGCTGAGGATCACTCTATTCTCTCTCTCACACACACACACACACACACACACACACACACACACACACACACACACACACACACACACACACACACACACACACACCACACACACACACACACACACACACACACACACAACACAACGTGTTGGGTCTTCATACTTGATGAGGACATGGCATTGATTTCCATTCATTTCCTGGAGACTGACCTCACCTTAAGGCATTAAGGCAGCAGGCAGGTAGTGGCACACACACATTCACACGTACACACACACACACACACACACACACACACACACACACACACACACACACACACACACACACACACACACACACACAAACACGTGTTGGGTCTTCATACTTGATGAGGACATGGCATTGATTTCCATTCATTTCCTGGAGACTGACCTCACCTTAAGGCATTAAGGCAGCAGGCAGGTAGTGGCACACACACATTCACACGTACACCTTGCTTATCTCTGCTCACTACACCACACTGCTTTACACTGCTTCACTGCATCATTGCATCATTGCTTCACTCTGCTTCACTCTGCTTCAGTCTGCTTCACTCTGGTTGACTTTGATTCACACTGCTTCACTCTGCTTCACACTGCTTCAGTCTGCTTCACTATGGTTGACTCTGATTCACACTGCTTCACTCTGCTTCACACTGCTTCACTTTCCTTCATACTGCTTCAGTCTGCTTCACTATGGTTGACTCTGATTCACACTGCTTCTCTCTGTTTCACACTGCTTCACTTTCCTTCACTTTGCTTCACGCTGCTTCACTTTGCTACACTGTTTCAAACTATTACACACTGCTTTACAGTACTTCATTCTGCTTCATACTGTTCATACTGTTTCATTCTGGTTCACCCTGCTTCACTCTTCTTCACTCTGCTCCACACTGCTTCACTCTGCCTCACACTGCTTCACTCTTCTTCACTCCACTTCACTCTGCTTCTCTCTTCTTCTCACTGCTTCACTCTGATTCACAATGACGCACAAGAGAAATAATTTAGGAGTAAAACCTGTGGTTAAACTCCTAAATTACGGCATTCCTCTTGTGCTTTGTCCTCCCCAGTCTAATGTGGAGCTGAGATATTCCTGAGCCACAGCCGCCCTGGGACAGACTTGCAAAGATGGCTGCTATTCTGCATCTACCTCTGACCACCACAATCACAGTCACAGAAGTGTACTGCTCAAAGACCAAATAATAGTATGAAGTGGCAATCAAACCCTCACCTTGAATGAAGTAACAGCACTTTTTGGTCTTCATCTGTGTCACTACGGAATGCTAGGGCTGGGAATTACAGAGTCACTGACGATTTAATACGATACACAGCTCACGATACAATACTACACAATATGGTGATACATGCAGTAATTGACATATTGATGTTTGCTAAACTAAATACATTTTAGCAACAGTATGTCGACCAACTGTACAAAGCAAATATGAAATACATCAATTTAAATCATCAAACAGTGAATATGTCAAGTGTACTGCAGAAACAAGTTCCCTTCCCCTAAATAAGCACCAAAAAAATCTCCCAAAAATGAATGAAGTAAGGTGAAAATCGCAGTTGTATCATATCAGATGTGTAAATGCCTTTATCTGTCAGAGTCAGAGTGCAGTGGCTCTATTTAAAATCACTGTTTGACTGCAGCAGCTGCTTGTCTCTCTCAGTCACACGACACAGTCAATCCCATTACAAACAGCCGGCTTTCTGAGCTCAGCCAGGGGGAGCTAGGGCTAGGGCTCCAGGCACCAGGGCTCCTGAATCCAGGGCTCCAAACTACCCTGGGATAGACCTTTCCACATGGACACAGATGGGTTCCAGCTCCAGTCAATAGAGGTTATGCAGATGACCTTTAGAACTTCATCAGTGAGTGGCAATGGTAAAAGCTCCAAACACTAATTCTAAAAAATGAAAAAGCTGCTGTAGTTTAATAATAAATATAATATATACCTCTAAGTAACAGATAAACCACAGGCTCACAACAGACACACTCACATTTATCACTGACACAGACGTTTGGATCATACAAGAATGAACTGAACCATTGTCTCATTAAGTAATAATGTTTCTCTGTGTTGAGGAGATAATTATTTTGAGGGGAAAAAAATAGCTCCATGGAAAAAATTTTGACTAAAAAAGCAAAGGTGCACATTTTGTCTGTTGTGCTGCCCATAGTTCTGCCTCAGTGTCACTCATTTTCCAGTTAAAATGATGTTAGTGCGCAACCTCTATACAGTTAATACTACGCCTCCTCTGTCACAGGCGCCTTTCACTGTCACTAATCTGATGTTTCTATGTGGGCTTCTTAATAAAAAGAGCATTTATGTCATACCATTGTAGTCTGCCAATAAAACCAGAGAAATATGCAAATAAATAAACAAAAATGACCAGAACAGTTACACGGTCTGCCCACATTCCCATAGATCCAGATGGAAATGCCAAACCCGTGAAGGCTGTGAGGGATGTCGTGTCAAACAGCGCCTTTAGTATTATTGTGTATTATTATTTCCCCTGCCGCTGGAGGCTCACCTGGCGGGGTACCTCCTCCTCACGGCCTCGGCGCCCACGGCTCGGTCCCGCTGCTGATGGAGGAGGAAGGCGGCGGTCACGGAGCCAGCCCCGGCCAGAGACAGCAGGCCGAGGTGCCGCCTGGAAGACAGGACCCGGGAGAAGCTGCTGGCCATATTTATCCGCGGAGAGTGCACCTACAGTGGACAGAGAGATGAGGGAGAGCCGAAGAGAGCCAGAGAGCTGCGGAGAGGAGCGGTGAGCAGCGGAGAGTCAGGCCGGAGGAGAGCAGCCGTCCGCGGGGATGAGAGACACGGTCAAGTTCAGGGAGAAAACACGATTGAACAGGAAGTGTCAAAGTAAAAGCATCAAACCTACGTTTACCGCAGCTTTAAGGATTGAAGGGAATGTATTTATGTATATATTTCCGTTAAATACACTTACTTAAGTAGCTAACATAAACGGTCAGTTAAAACGGAATAAACGGTTTTAAGCTAACGGCTGCTGGAGGTTAGCCTGTTGCTATGGAAACACTGAACTTCACGTTTATGAGAAAAACGTGACAGATTCTACTTTTTTTTTTTTTTTTTTTTTTTTTTTTTTGAATCAAATAAATAATTTTGTTTTCGTTAATTTAAAAAAAAAAAAATGCCGGTGTTTTTGGGTTTTGTTTTTTTTTTCTTTTTTTTTCCTCCTGCTACACACAAATAATAATAAGACAATAACAATAAATAATAATTTAAAAATATTAAACATGTTTAATAATGTATTTAATATATTATTGTATTTTGATTGTATTATGTGTATTCAATAATAATAATAATATTATTTTTCAAGAGCATGGACAAACAGGTTTTGATCTCCTGAGACCCAGCCATATGCACATATAAAGATAAAGGTTAAATTAAATTCAAATAAAGAAAAATAAACAAATTAATTAATAAGTAAATAAATACATGAAATTGATACTATATAATAATGTTCTTGGTCACAGCCATACATACTCATGCACACACACACACACTCCACACACACACATTGTGCACGCACGCACGCACGCACTGCTTTGGCATCAGACGGCACACAAGTGCACACAAAGTTGTTTATTGTGAAATGCTGCAGCATGAGGAAAGCGCCTCAGTTCAGATCAGTGAGTAAAGAGTGAAGGGTAAATGTGTGGACTATAAACATGACTGCAGTGAGATATCTGAGCAGGAAATGTTTCAAATGGGCCATAAACGGTGGACTTTAGACTGTCTGACTGTTCTGACTGTTCTGTGTGGTGGGACAATTTGCTATAGGCCTACGACAGACTACATAGACCCCCTCCCCTCTCGTGTGTACAACACAGCCAGGGCCTAACTTTCACACTGAGGTCATCAGAGGACACCAAACAACTGCATTCTATTTTAAGTCTAAGCCAAGGTCAAAGGTCAGAGGTTAATCACATTTTTAGAAAGCAAAATTTGCATGGTGTTTAAGTGTTCATCCCTGTTATCACAAAGTCTCAGGTTTGATTCCCCGATTACATGGGGTCTTTTGTGTTTAATCTGCATGTTCTCCCTGTGTCTGAATGGTTATGCTTTAGTTCTACGCAGAACTGAGCCAGTGGCTCTCAAACTTTGACACAAGTACCACCAAGGAAAGATTTGGCTTTCTGAGTATCACCAGATCTAAACCAGGTGTATAACAGGTCTAGACTAGGTCTATAACAGGACTACTCTAAGTCTAATAGGGCAGATTTAGACCAGATCTAAACCAGGACTATAACAGGACCTTTTGAGGTGTAATCTAGGGATGAACCAGGTCTAAACCAGGTCTAAATCATAGAAAAATGTGTCAAATGAAGTCCCACCTGAAGGAGCTGGACCACAGTTTGAGAACCACTGAACAAGACTATAGCTTTAAATGAGTTCTATTGTGCTTGTGTTTCTCTTGTCTCTCTATAGTTATAATTGCTGACACCCATGGACTATAATTTTAAGTCACAATATTCATCTAAAATGACTAAGAAATAAGTAATAGAAAAACAGAAAACTGCAGTGACCAATGGGAGCTGATGTCGCCATAAACATCATCACAAAGACGCGCCGCATACTGATGTACAGTTGCACATCACACTACAGAACAGCCCATTTTCTTTTAATTTGTAGCAAAATGACTACGCAAAGCTGCTGAATCCTACAAGTTTCACTGATTAAGAAAACGAAACTGTTTCTATGTCACAGTGGCCATTTAGCAGTGGAAGTGACAACGGGGCCAGATTTGCAAAATGGCCCCTTGAAAATAAGAGTTTAAAGATTACTGAAACATGAATCACTCCAAATACAACTTCAGAGGCTCAATGAGAAGAAACAATTAGAACATGGTAAAAGATCTGAACAGAACAGTTTACAGAACAGCTTTGATGTAAATTGCGGAGTCTTAATAAAAAGATTTGACACGGCTCAGACAGAGTCACACAGGCCTCCAGAGGTATGCAGTTAGAAAGAGGAAAGTCCAGTTTCATCTGAACAGCCCCCTCTGCTCTGCTGCTGTTCAGATCAAAGCTTCTTATGAAAAATAAGAATAATCTGGAATAATCTGGAGCAAAGTCCAATGTATTTATACAGACTTTCACAAAGACCTGAGAGTGATAAAAGACAGAGGACTAAAGGACCAGGATAGAATTTAGCTCTAAACCAGAACCAAACCAGAAATAAACCAGTGATAAACCAGGGATAAACCAGGACTAAACAAAGATTAAACCAGAACCAAACCAGGACTAAACCAGGACTAAACCTGAACCAAATCAGGACTAAACAAGGACTAAACGAGGACAGAATTTAGCTCTAAACGAGGACTAAACCAGGATTAAACTAGAACTAAACCAGGACTAAACCGGACTAAAAACTAGGACTAAACTAGGACTAAACCAGGAGAAAAACTTAGCTCTAAACCAAGACTAAACCAAGAGTAAACCAGTATAGAATTTAGCTCTAAACCAGGTCAAAACTGAGACTAAACCAGAACCAAACCAGGACTAAACCAGGACAGAACTTATCTCTAAACTAGGACTAAACCTGGACTAAACCAGGACTAAACTAGGACAGAACTTAGCTCTACACCAGGACTAAACCAGAACCAAACCAGGACAGAACTCAGCTCTAAACCAGGATTAAGCCAGGTTTAAACCAGATCTAAACCAGGACTAAACCAGAACAAACCTTAGCTCCAAACCAGGACTAAATCAGGATTAGACAAGCTCTGAAGAAGCACTGAAACAAGTCTCAGCCATCAAAAACAGATCTTAAGAAGTAAAACATCTCTAAACCAGATATAAATTAGGACTAAACCAGCACTGAACCAGGTCTAATTTAACACTAGTCAGCGTTTAGTCACAGTTTTTATATAGTGATTCTGCAAGTGCCTATCAGACCTGGCTTAGACCTGGTTTGGATCTTATTTAGTACTACTCCAGTCCTGGTTCAGTCCTATTTTATGCTCCTGGTCATTTGGACCTGTTTAAGTTAGTATATTCATGAGAATGTGCTCAAAGGTTTGTATGACATTTTTAGTAGTAATTTGAGACGTGTAGAGCAGCCTGTAATTACACCAGAGTTTGACAGTAGCTGTGAAGCTGTAGTGAAAGTGCACGTCGCATACTGGCCTTATCAGAGCCTTATCAGAGCCTTATCAGAGCCTGATCTGAGCCTGATCTGAGCCCTGTGTAAAGGTCCAGTTTGCTTTGGGAGGTGCCACTCACATTTACCAGTTTAGTTTCAGACGTGGTTAATAATTTTCTTTATATTAGGTCACATGATCAGATTTAGTGTTCAGTGGAACACTCCTGTTTCAAAGACATATGAGTCGTTTGTGTTTGAGTTCAAATCAGGCCCAAGTGTAGACCAGACACTGTGTAATATCAGTGCAGTGATGGGAAGTAACAGAATACATGTAAATACATGCTCAGAATACTTATTTTGATAAACTGTATTCAGGTACACAATTATGGGTTCAAACCATAGGCTATATATAAATGGACATAGCTAACCTGGTAGCTGCCACGTTCCAAATAGGAAGTGATCATGGGTGCGCTTCAGGCTCCATCGACTCTGGCTCCAATTCACTTTGTATTGGAAAACCGTGTCCTTTCTTTCTGTAACTGCGGCTGTCAGCCTCATCATTCTGATTTTAAAATGTGTGAAACCTGCTCTACATGATCAGTTTTTTTTTTTTATTTCGCTATTGTATCCGTAACACAAGATATGAACATTAATAACAGACAAATCAGCTGCCTCGTTTCCCTGGGGTTGCTCCTGCTAGTGTTAGCAACAGGTTTGATTGACAATGTTGCTAAGCATCCACTCCCTGCTAAACCAGCGGTGTGGGCGGGAAGGGGTGTTACCTTCAACAGCCTCGCTTCAGATTGGCTCTTTGGTTGCTATGATAGTAGCATGATGATCGTAATTCCTAATATGGAACTTGGCTCCAAATTGGCCCCTATAACTGCAAGCCTCAATGACTTTCATTTGACTGGAGCCAAATGCTCCAGTCACACTCACTTAGTCCACTTCTTTATAGAGTCTGCGGCTGGGGCCCCAAGGTCAGTAGACATTATGGTAGAACATTATGGTAGAACATTGTGCTAGAACATTATGGTAGAACATTGTGCTAGAACATTATGGTAGAACATTGTGCTAGAACATTATGGTAGAACATGGGCCTAAAGTACAAATCTGAAAAAGTCCAAACAACTCTCTAGGTTAATGTAAAGATGTTATGGTGGCGTTTGCGGCAGTCATCATGTAACTGCAGGGAGAGCAAACTTCAAATATTCCAATAAAAATAATGTAAAACAAGGTCAGAAATAGGTGGAAATAAAGCTGTGAACTCTGTCTGACTCTGTCAGACCTTATGTCACTGAAATCTGAAAATCAGTGGTATTCTTCAGCCTAACTGCACTGGTCTATAGGCCTGTTCATGCAGAATAACAGCAGGTTTGCACATAAACCATTGAGAATAGGCTCCACTAAAATGAAGCTAAAGGTTTTTCATTGGCAAAAATATTAGTTTTAAAGCTTTTTCACACAAGTATGGTTGAACTCTCGAAAAAATCACTAAAAGGAAACAAAACCTGAAATCAACAAGTCAATTTAAAGATATTTAAAATAAAAACAAAGAGTAGAATTTTACAGTGACCACAGGGATTAGAGATATGTGGATAGCAATACTGAAATTCTACTCATGAATCCATGCAAATAGGGACGTGCACTTTTCATTAGTTTAAAAAAAACAAAAAACTTTTTGATTAAGTATTTGGAATGTTTTTGTTTTACCATAAAACAAATCACTGAATAGCCCTAACTGTGCAGTATGTCTTTAAAGTCTCCTTGATTCTAACTTAAAACTTTTAATGACAGAGTCAGTTGTGAGCTGGGCAAAGGGGCATGTCTCTCCCCTATGAGCGAGGGGAGTGCATCCAAAAGGCAAAGCTCAGCTGTGAAGGAGCCTTCAGTGAGGAGTTAGGAGAGCAGTTACTTGGGAGAAGTGGAAAGGAAAAGAGGAGGAATTGGATTGGGGAATGGCTTATCACTCAAGGGCATTGTGGGGCCATGGCATTAGTTCTGAGTACCCTCTTGTGGTGATAGGTGAGACTTCTTGGGTTCATTGCGAGCCATAGTGGGCCTGTTTCACTTGAGAAAAAAATGGCCAACAAGTGATGATTATCCTAAAAACACAGCACTGGTCTACAGACTATTTGATGCCGAATTAAATTATGTTTGTGTGTCAGTACACCACACGGACAAAACCATTGATTATTAGGTTTTATCTTTAGGATTTCACATCTGTTGATATAAAACAATAATTTAAATATTTTTTTCAACATTTGTTCAAATTAATAGGACAAAATTTAAGTGTTGTGACTGTGATTATAATGTGATTGTGATTATATTGTAATTCTGTTGTGACTGTGATTATACTGTACAGTGGTCCCTCGTTTATCGTGGGGGTCACGTTCTAAAAATAACCTGCAATAGGCAAAATCTGTGAAGTAGTCAGCTTTATTTTTTATAATTATTATATATGTTTTAAGTCTGCAAAACCCCTCACCACACACTTTATACACTTTTCTCAGACAGGCATTAACATATTCTCAAATTTCTCTCTTGTTTAAACACTCTCAAAGTTCAAACCTTCGTGTATTATATCCTTCTTCCTCGATGATCACTTTGTGTTGCCTCTGCTCCAGCGGTATCCACAGAGGCGCCTCTGTTTGAGTTCAAAGCGTTTCTGAAATTTGTCGGTGCAGGATGTTTCATTAATATTGTGGGTTTTGTCTAGGAGAAAACTTGCAAGCATACAGTACTTCAGAGTCACACTATGTAAATTTGGCTGAACACATTCTGTGCTGTATAGAAGACACCCGGAGGAGACTGACTGACAATGGTCTACAGTCCCTCACCCAATCCGGACGTAGAACAAAATGCACGTTCATACGCTGTAAAAAAGCATGCAAAATTGCACCAAAAAAACAACAACAAAAAAACACGAAACAGCGAGACCGCGAAAGGTGAACCGCAATATAGCGAGGGACCACTGTAATTACATTGTGATTATTTTGTAATTATATTATAATTGTGATTATATGTATTTATTTATATTGTAATTATATTGTGATATTGTGACTGTGATTATATTGTAATTACATTGTGATTGTGATTATGTCGTGATTATATTTGTGATTTATGTTTCAAAAGTGAAATTTTGTTCAGAATACACATTATAAACAACACATTTGAGAGAAGGCTGAAATATTAACTTACTATACAAACTATACAAGATTCCCATGACTGTCACAACATGTAGAGGTCTAACATACGGGCACCGAGTTATTTTGAATAAAAACATCGGTTACTCTATAGTTAACTCTGGACATTTTACTAACTGTGATTTGCTATTCCAACTCAAACTGCTGTTTCAATTTGATTTTGATAAATTGTGCAGACGAACTACAAATGTAAAAAAGACCAAATTTCAAAGGGAAAATTTAACGGAAAAAGAACTGGACATAGTGAACTCATTCAGAAGAGGAGAAAGGCCTGAAGCACCAACAAACTCAAAATGGGTTCTGGATGAGTCAAAATGAGTAGATAGATCAAGGTGTTTCTGAACAAACAAGGAACAGTCTGGAATTTTGTAAACATTTTAATAGGTGAATCAACCAATACAGCACAGAGACAGATAAGCTATTCTTAAATGATCTAAAACATAAAATGTAAATAGGCAGACCACATATGACACAAGGGTGGTAGACTGTATGTTTGGGTTCTGTGCTGGAGCTTTTGCGGTTGTCAGTATACGGTATACGGTTTTACACCGTGGTTCGCTCTGATTTAGTCTCAGCTGGGGCCTGTACTGGAGTCCACTATACAGGTTATACCATAGACTATATTAAGAAGGGGACTAACTGAGTGTGATGTCACCCACAGCATTCAGCTCCAGTCAAATGAAGCTCATCGAGGCTAGCGGTTATAGGGGCCAATTTGGAACCAAGATCCATGTTAGGAATTCTGACTGCGATTATCATAGCAACCAATCTAGAGCGAGATCGTTAAAGGTAATGCCCCTTCCCACCTGCACCACTGGTTTAGCAGGGAGAAGGCAACACTGACAATCAAACCTGTTGCTAATGCTAGCGGGAGCAACCTTGGGGAAAGAAGGCACCTGATTTGTCTGTTGTTAATATTCATATCTTGATTTACTGACAAAATAGTGAAATAAGTATGTAGAGCTCATTAATACGAACATTTTAAGACCAAAATGACGAGCCTGACAGCAGCAGTTACAGAGAGAGGGGCCACAGTTTTCCAATGGAAAGTGAACTGGAGCCAGAGTTGATGGAACCAGAAGTGCGCCCATGCTCGCTTCCTATTCGGAACGTGGCGGCTAGCAGGTTAGCTATGTCCATTTATATATACAGTCTATGGGTTATATACATGACATCACAATATTAAACATGTTTAAAATGAATGGCAACATTAAGAGAGTAAGTGGTGAGTAATCACATTTTCTTCTGTAAAAGTAAAAAACTCAGTGGTAACAGGTAAACCACAGGGACATTGCAATCACTCTCACATTTATCACTAATACAGATGAATTGAACCTTTGTCTCCTTAAAGAAAGTTTCTGAGTCTGTGTGTTGACATTCATTGTTATGGGTGAGTTCAAATGTTCTTTATCTCCCCCTATCATTAGCTAACAAGCTAGCTAAGCTCTGCACAGTCACAGCAACAATGGAGACACTACTTTCAGTTTATATTTTACTGTATAAAGATAACTGAAGAAAAACTGAGCCAAAAAAATCTAATAAACACATTTTGTCTGATGCTCCGCTCAGTTCTGCCTCAGTGCCCCAGGTTTTTGAATAAAATAAGTCAGTGCATAATCTCTGTAGACTGGTTTGAGTTTAGTCAAAAGTTACTCCTTAACTTGAATGTCAGAAGCAACCACTCCACCAAATGAGAAGCCCAAATAGAATGTTACAGTCTCATAGCCAAGCGGCATGGAGGCAGAATATCTAGGGGATACTCTGATCTCTTTGTCTCCGCACTTGACAAATAACCTTCCATTTTCAGTCCATCCATCCATACGCTTCAACAGTGTCGTTACTGCAGGCGTTTTCCAAACTTCCCCTCCCAACCATTTTTCTTTTCTCTCAGAACCTCCTGTTTGTTTTTCAATCACACTTTTGTGAACTATCTTATTAAGGCCCTTACCCTTTCCAAAGTAGAAGTGGTCCACAGTTCTGCGTTTCCTATGTATTTTTTCCTCTGTGTATTTCTGGAGATTATCAATAGCTGTTAACAGAATCTTAATATCTATGGGATTGAGTTCGCTGTTTGTTTCAGGCCAGAAGAGAAGAGTGGCAAGGTAGAGACCAGTTATTGATAAATAATACTTTCCTTTCTTAAACGAGCTCTTGTAAAGATGTTGAAGTTGCTTGTGAGGCATGAGCTCGGAGGAGCCTGGCTTGATACAGTTAAGAGCAATTTGGCAATAGATAAAATGTCCAACTTCCTCTGAATCAAGGTCTTTCACTGGATGGAACAGGTCAAGTATTCTCTCCAGTTTGTCTCCAGATGTCTTTGTATCTTTGTTATAGATTAATGACATGATTGATGTCACATTTCCACCTCCAAGTTTGTAAGTCATCATCTGTCTTTGAAACTGAGAGTTTTGAGGGGGAGGAGCTAGATCAGTCGCACTGTCAGTATGGACATTGTTGTCATCCAGTTGATTGCAAAAAAACTCAGCATAAACTTGACTTTTCCTAGTGAGCCACTCTCGTGGTCTGTATAATTGTTCAGGATCACGTGCATCCAGCTCCACATCTTCCTCACTAAAGTCAGTTTGAAAGTAACACAGATCTTCAGAAATGAGTTCAAGTGCCTGTAACAAACTCTTCTGTAATCCTTTTAACAGTGAATGAAACTTCTGCCAGGGTTTTTTGACTGTTTCTGGGATGTAGTCTGTTAGTAGGTAGTTCATCAGTTCTGATTTACCAGCGTTTGCAAAAACATCAACTTTTGATAGGAATTTTAACAAACTACAGCCCACATCCACTTCCCCAAAATATGAGCAGTTCAGACTCTGAGTTTCTTTTTTGGGAGTCTTCTCAGAGTCTCGGAAAGCACAAATCGCTTTAAGTGCAGTGTTTATGATTTCAACTCCTCCCTCAGGCGATGGTTCCTCATCAAGACTATCAATCAGATGATAGAACCATCGTTTGTAAACTTGTCCCAGTGTGTCAAGAACAAACGTAACAAATGGAAGACAAAACTTTGCTTTGTTAGCCCATTCAAGAGCCTCCTCAAACTTATGGTTTGTGTAAAGCAAACGGGCAAGTTGTTGTGCCACAATACCATCTTTTCCCAAAGAATTATAAGCATCCGTCAGCAGCTCAACAGATTTCTGGAGCCCTTCTGTTTTTGTGATGTGCTCAATGAGAGGTGAAAAAGCTGTATCTTGAAGATCTCCTCTACTCTTTTTATTTCGTCTGATGACTAAGGCCTTAATGAACTTCAGAAACACATCCCTCCCAAACCTGTGATTGAGCAGAACACTGTTTTTGATGAGAGCTTTGACTATAGCACTTTGTGGCATGTCATTGGACAGTTGCTTCAAAAGTTCTTCCGCCACCAGTTTATGGATAATGCGGATGGACAGTAAATGGTTTGTATTTTCCCTAAGATCTACAAAAAGTAATTTTGCTTCCTCACTGAGTGCATCTACAAATGCATGGTATTGAACTGCAGCCATGTAAGAGGCAATCCCCATGTAAGCTTCACAATGTGACACAGACAGGTAGGAATTTTCCACATAACTGTTCAATAGAGCAACAAATCTAATAAGGTGAGTGACTGATAAAGAATGATCAATTCTAGACAGAGTATTTCTGACAAAATCCACAATGTAATCTTTGTCAAAGCCTGTACTCAGCAGTACAAATGTAAGGATGTAATCTGGATGTGGTAAATCCAACTGAAGCTCCAGTTCTTTTTGTTTCTTGGAGAACTTTGGCTTTTCTTTTTCTGATAGTTTATGGGTGACAGCCACACTATGAGATGGTAACATTCTACAAGCCCTCTCTGGATCATTTGATCTGTTGCAAATGAGTAGAATGAAGCACAGGGTTGAAGATATTATTTTTTTGGAGGCAAGATTACTTCTGAGTTCCCGTTTGAGGTCATCTATGATCTCTGTTTTTTGGTCTTCTAAGAGCAGGAGCACAGGCAAACAGTAGTGCTGGTCTCTCTCGTCATGTTCTCTCAGTTTCATTGCATGTTCAGAGACCGTGGTGATGTCCTTACATTGCTTCACAACTGCACATCGAACTTTATTCTTCCAGCTCCAGAGGAGTTGTCGTGCCACTGTACTTCCTCCACTGCCAGGGTGATGGTATATGTTCACATTCTTAATGGAGCATAAGGAGAATCTGATATTGTCCAACATATCGTTTGCTTCATAGAAAGCATCTCTTTTAATGATATCTCCACACTTGTGTTTTTCAGAAAGCCAAAGGTTTATCCAGTCAATCTTACCACCATGATAGAAATGCATCTCTCTTTTGCTTATTTCATCTTGGTCCATGATGTCCAGATCAGTGTTTTCACACTGGTCAACACTGATAATCTCTAGAGAGTGAAGCACTGCTTCTTCAGCTGACTTTAGAGAGCAAACTCCCCCGTTAGAGACAGGTAATGTCCTGTTAGTTTGAGTTTTAGAAAGTTGGATACTTTGGACAGTGGCGTTCATGTGGCTGATGGGCATTGCACTGACACTGATCTCGTTGAGTGTCGAAACGTCGCAACAAACCTGAGCCCGACTGGACCAGCTCTTGTAGTTTTCCTTTGACTCAGATAATACCACAATAGATTCATGTCCATTCATTTCCTCAAAAAACTCAGAAAATGTCTCAACAAGTGGCTGTTCAACATCAGACATCAACATAAAGACCACAATAAATGATTGTTTTGGCAAAAGGTTGTTACAGATAAAGGACACTGCTTTTTTCAGTTTCTTTTTTTTTGTCTTAATCCAAGTTTTAACATCACAGGGTTCCTCTATTTCGTGAAAGCCATTTCTACCATTGCAGAAAATCCAGCTGGTTTTTTCAAAAAGGCCCAATTTATTATGAAATTCTAACAAATTAGATTGTTCCTCATTTAAATAATCATGAAGAAAGTGGGGAGTCACAGCTTTCTGTTTTCTAAATGCAGCACATAAACCTGTTTGTAACGAGTCAGGGTCAAAGTCAAAAACACAGACGATGTTCATGTTAACAAGAAAGGCTATGTGTTCTAGGTGCTGGGGCTGAAACCTGTTGGTCACAATAATGTAGAATAAAGAATTGTCCATGTGCTTCCTTCCAGATGTTAAAAGGATTGAAAGCTTTCTTCTCTGATCCTCTTTATATTCAAAAGTTGAGTGATGTTTGGTGGACTCAGCTTCCTCTCTCTGCTGATCTTTTTCTTTTAAGCCTTGAATGAAAGAAACCATGTCGTCTGTGGAAACTTTAGGTGTGCTTGCCCCAATTCTGCAATAGGAAGCTGTGGCCTCAAACGTCATTTTTTTATCTTTTTCAGTAAATTTAGGGATCTCAACTGAGTAAATGTTATTTTTTACAATACTGGCTTTAGGGACAATATCATACTCAACTACATATGTTTTCACTGTAGTTTCCTTTTCTATAACTTCAATGAACCTTGGGTTTCTTATGCATTTTCTAGCATCACATTGTTGGTTTGAATTCTTGAAACATCTTTCAATATAATCCAATGCATCCACAAAGTCCTCACGGTTTATGACATCTATGCCAATGATCTCCCCGTGTCTGTACTGGCCTTTCGCTTTATCCATAACACCAAAATGAATGGTTCCATTGGCTCTCATGTTCATGCACGCGCAGGCAAATCTCAAAACCTCACCTGCAACTTTAGCCTGTAACCTTTTTGAGTCCAGTTTGTGTGCGATCTCCAGGGACTTGTACTCATGGCATGGCACCAGCATATTTTCAGTTCCTGTCTCCGGTGCAAGCACACTATGTCTGATGTATCTGAAGTCTTTTCCATCAGTATCAAATTCACAGTATTCACTCCAAGTCACTTCTTCTGTATTTTCTGCTTGCTCGCTGCTCTGTGTGGGAATAACTTCCTGCTGTGACTCACAAACAAGGCTCTGTTTTGTAGAGGGGTCTTTCTGTTCCTCTGCATCATTTACATCTATCCCTCTTTCTTTGTGTGTCTTGTGAGTCTTTAGTAGCTGTTCTCTCTTACTAAGCAGAAGCTCAATTTGGCCACTTTTCATTCCAATTTTCTTTCTGAGGAAGTCGTCACGTAGACTGGCAAGGACTGGTCCAGTAACCTCCTCATCCTTAAGTTTCTTTATATAGCTCTCCTTTATTCCAACACGCTGTAGCCAGAAGCCAACATCATCTTCTGTCCATTTGTCCAGAGCCATATTGTTTTGCATTTCTGTAATGACACATCAGATACAGAAATCAGCATCAAGTCAAACAAGTACACACGAAGTAAACTATGGTGTTGTTTTATAGCAGCATGGAAGACGACAACTGTAGCAGGCTATTATCTTTACATGAGAGTAGGAAATATGCATTTGTAAAATTTATGGAAAACAAGTGAAGGTACCTGATTCCAATATTTCACATTTTGCAGCAGAGACTGCAAGGACTTCGCCTTTGCTGGTACATTAAGAGGCTATGCAATTTAATGTATGATTGACTGAAAACTGTTAGCTAATGCTAGCTAGCTTGTGACTGTAGTCAGTTCTTTAGGGTCAGATTGTGTTAAAGTTTATTTGTATTGCAAAATTTGTACACAAAGTAATTCAAAGTGCTTTACAGAATAAGAAAGTCATTAAAATCAGAAGCTGGGACACGTCCGGTGTCTGGAGACACTCGCAGTCCGCGAGTCTATTGGCGGTGACAGCATCTGACGCCTAGAGTTAAGAAAGAAATCACACGACAAACCATCACGACAGTCACAAGTTGATACTGAGTCATTAAATTCTCTGCAGCACAGACTGGCCAAGCAGCGTGAACCTGCAGCCAGTGATGGACAAGCGTCTCATCAAGAATCATATGAGTCGGGTGCGTGTCTTGACCTCCGCTGAACCCCTGAGACTGACTCACCTTACCCCGAGGGTTCGACCCAACCCAGGTTAAGAACTACTGATCTAATAGTATGAAATAAAAAGCAAACTGGTTTTGTATTGTTTTTTATCCTTATTCTGGTTTCTGGTTGAAAAGAGCGAGTCTTTTGTCCCGTGTCTGGCGCAAACCATTTAGCTCCTTTAGCGTTGGTCTTCCTTTAATTATAACCTCCTGCTTCGACTGAAAGTCCAGTTTAGAAAACTGCTTGAGCTTTAATATGTATCTTCCTCCATTTAAAAAGTAGGAACAGACACGAAGAAAAAAGTGAATTGCTAAAGTTGCTAACTTGCTAACTCTAAATTGTAGTTTACGGCCCCTATTCTGCGGGAGTTGCAAGAATCCCTGGGCTCACGAGCGCCCCCTGACATGAGGCAGGGTAACTGCGTGCCTCACCCGGCGCCTTTTCACAGTCGCTATAATGTGCTCAGCCCTTAAAGAGTTAAAGCAGCAGCTTAGCTACAGCACAGTCCATGTGAGGCACGAACGGCCAGAGCCTCACCGCGTGTCTTTTCTCAGGTTTTCAACGGTAAATGTAAAAATTCAGCGATTTTGAGTAAAAAAAAAAAATATTGCAAAGCTACATAGAAGATAACTTTATAGTACAAATCATTGGATATATATAACTATTTCATTTATTTTTTCTCTGTGATGACCTGACCACACGTCACTGCAAAGAGGCCATTTGGAAAGCTTCAATATCTTTGTAAAATTTATGGGATTCAGACGGACCCACAATAGCATTTATGTATTTTGATGATCTGGACACATGATATATTAATTAAATCTCTATCTTGCACTCTTCCTGTACCCGCACTCTTTTTCTCTGTGTCTGCACTGTTTCTGCCTGCACCTGCAGTTGTTTTTTTTGTAATTTTTTCAACGGAAATACATCAACAAAACAAGACTTGAACAGATAATCACAGATTTAGAGCAACTGGGAGTGGATCTTTCCTTCACTGTGGTTCTCCTCGAAGTTTCTCTTTTTCCCCACTGTTTTTTTTTGGTGTTGTTTTTCCTTGCCAAAAAGGAGGGTCTAAAGACAGGGGATGTTCGGGAAGTTCTCCATTTGCTTGTTTTCTGCTGATTCATTTGCTTGTCTCTTTCTCTTTCATTGTTGATTTTCTAACTTTCTGTTTGAAAGGTATTTTATAGCAGTGCAGCACCACATCAAACTGGTGTCTTGATTTACTAATGCCACGGTATATAACACATGCCCACCAGGGGGTTGTGTGGGAAGGAGAAGTAGGAGAGCAGAAGGATCCTCATCATACCCACACCCACACATTGGGGGACCCTAAAAAAGCTGTCAACTCTTCTGTCCTTTCCTGAGAGTCTGTTGCTTCATTGTTCTTTTTACCTGTGGAACTCATTTAACCCTTCTGACTTTATGTTTCAGTCTCTTGGTCCTCTTTGACACTTACACCAGAAACGAACATTCTTACATTTTGGTTAAATCAATTCTCATGTTCAACCCTAAAAGGCAACTGCTGGTGTGATTTTGGGCTTTACAAAAATGTATTGAATTAAAATTGTATTGAGTTGATTTGGGCAGTCATGAACAACCCAAACGTAGATTTATTCTTTATCAGAATTTGTAATTTTACAATTTGTACAATTTAATATCAGCGTAAAACTATAAAATCTGAATTAAACAAACATCAACAGTATCACGTTTTGACATGATACTATCTCAAAATCACATGATGGTTCCATGAAATTACGTGAGTTTCATGTTAAAATGGGATGACACCATAAAAAGGTCTATGCGGACCAGTGACGTGTGGTCAGTTGAGGCAGGTGAGACAGTGCCTCACCTGTCATCACAGAGAAAAAAATAAATGAAATAGTTATATATATCCAATGATTTTAAACAGGGGTGTAAACGAGGAGTGGCAGTTCTGATATCTAATACTATAAACTTGAAAAGGAAATTAAAGAAAGAGAAGGCAGATATATTATAGTAAAGAGAAAGTTGGAAAATGAGATTATTACAATAGTTAATGTTTATGCTCCTTCTGAAAGTGATAAACACTTCTTCATATCATTGTTTAACATTGTAGCAACAGAAGCAGAGGGAACTCTAATCTGAGGAGGGGACTTTAATATTATATTGAATCACAAACTGGACACGACCAGTGCCCAAAGAAATAAAAAGAGCTTGACTAGATTTGTAAAAATATCATTTGAAGAAATAGGACTAGTGGACGTGTGGAGGACTCTCAATCCCTTTCAGAGGGACTACACTCACTATTCTCATAGTCACAATGTGCACTCACGGATAGATTATTTCTTTATAAACAAATCAGATCAATAAAAAGTAGAACCATGCAGAATTGTATGCGCAGATGTGTCAGACCATAACCCACTGACTATGAAAATTAATATTTCCAGTATCCAGTAGTGAATATCAGTGAACGCCAGTCACATGATAACATTAGGAAAACTCTACATATAAGTGAAAGGGTGCAGAGGGAAAAAAGAAGAACAGAAAAAAAACGCTGAAAAAGCGTTTGACTCCGTGGATTGGAAACTTTTGTACCAAGTATTGGGAAAAATGGGCTTTAATGAGATATCTTTACAAATCATCAAGACATTATACAATCAACCAACTTCTAGAATAAAAATAAATGGGAATCTCACAGATAGAATTATTTTACAAAGATCTACTAGACAGGGATGTAGCCTCTCGCCCACGCTCTTCTCAATCTTTATTGAATCGCTAGCACAGGCAGTACGGCAAAATCAAGAAATTAAGGGAGTTAAGATAAATTGAGTAGATCATAAGATTGGACTTTTTGCGGATGATGTAATTGCATATCTGGAAGAACCCAATACATCATTACCTAAATTTATGAAACTTCTGGATACATTTGAATATTTATCTGGATATAAAATAAATATTTCAAAGACACAACTTTTAGAATTCAATTACACACCCTCTCAAGATATTAAAAAATCCTACAAATTTAATTGGAACATGGAGTCAATAAAATACTTGGGAGTAGTACTAACCAAAGATATTTCCAATATTAATAATAAAAATTATAAGCCAGCTCAGGAAAATATACAAAAAGATATTGAAAGATGGACCACATTAATATTAGATCTCAGTTCCAGGATCGAAATCGTAAAAATGAATATTTTACCCAGGTTTCTGTTTTTATTCCAAGCACTACCAGTAGAGGTCACCCAAATTCAATGAACAACATGGGACAGAATAATATCAAGGTTTATATGGGAGAGTAAGAGACCCAGGGTGAAATATGGGACTCTCCAGCTTCCCAAAGAGAAAGGAGGGATGGCACTACCAAAGATGAAGGAATATTACTAAGCAGCACAATTGAAATACATTTATTGCTGGTGTAATCCATAAGTGGAGAGATATAGAAATTGGAAACTTGAAAATGCCTATTCAACACCTTGTTGGAGATAAGGATGCATATGAAAAAAATAAAAGTCAACTTGACCAGATAACTAAACACACATTTGAAATTTGGTTCAAATATCTTCAAACAAGTAAAATTCAGAATCATGCAAAAAATTTAAATGGATATATCATGACAAATTCAAGCCAGCTAAATTTGAAAAAATTGGACAACCACAGGAATTACAGCTTGGTGTGCTTTGGAAAACCATGGGAAGCTGGAGAGTTTCCAAGGTTTGACACAAAAATACCAACTTACAAAATATGACTTTTTTTCGCTATCTACGGATGAGGGAATATTATAGGAAGGAAATACAGGTGGAACCCTCCATGGGAGAGAGCAACGTGATCCAAATAATGACTAAAGCTTATAGGGAGAGCAATATTAGAATAATCTCAGTAATATATAAATCCATGTTAAGTAAAGATAAGAATACAACCGAAAAAGTAAAGGCAAAATGGGAAAAAGAGTTTAATATAGAAATTGGGGACGAAGATTGGCTAAACATGTGTAGGGCCCATCATACAACTACCAGCTCTCGGGCATGGAGGGAGTTTGCCTGGAAAAATTTGATTTGTTTTTTTCTTACACCTCAGCTGAAAAGTAAACAATTACAGATACCTCATGAATGTTGGAGAGAATGCGGGAAATGAATGTTGACCATCCACATATATGTTGGAAATGCTCAAAACTTTTGGAATTTTGGAAACATGTGTGTAAAGTGATAAGTGAAGTACTGG